>VZTF01000151.1:545583-710583 GCA_013397755.1 Cnemophilus loriae
TCTCTCTCTATCTCCCTCTCTCTCTCTCTTTCTTTCTTTCTCTCTTTTTCTTTCTTTCTTTTTCCTTTTCTCTCTTTTCTTCTTTCTCCCTCTTTCTCTCACAAGCATGCAAAGATGCACTTCCAAAACCAGTTTTCTCTACTGAAAAAGCAGCATTGCAATGTTATCTCTTCCACCCTACCCTCTCAGGAGAAGAAGTGAGTTCCAGTTTCTTATAGGAAGGTGGAAGTAGTCCCTCCTCACCTGTAAAAAGCTCTTGTTTGTAACCCCAGAAGAGCAGTGTCACATTCAGATTTTAAAATGGTGCTGTGTACATAAACAGGAAAACTTTGACTGGGTCATGGCTTAAACCTCGCCCAGGATGGACTTCAGACCAGTAAGATACTAGAAGGAAATGTCAGATTTAAAGGCATGGAAGGATTATTCATATAACAGGTTGAAAGTGAAAGATGGTAGCTGTTAGAATCTCCATGTAGGCTTCAAATGTGGAAATAAATCCTTGGAGATGGGGATTAGTGGAGAAGGACAAAATAAGCACTCAGATATGGCAAAGGTTTAGATGCGTGAGTGCTGCATGTAACTTCATGTATGCATGCAATGTTTTTCTGTGACTAAAATATATCCTCTTCTTATTTTTTTTTGTCTTTTTTATTTTCAGCTTCAGTTTTTTTGTGATGGTTCATGCACATTCCTCTTTTAGGAAGGCAGGCCTGCATGGCACTGTGTGGCTGGCTGAATATGGTTTGTTAGTTGAGCTCCCATCATAATTCAGACATTCTCGATCTTTCCCCCATGCCACAGCTGTGAAGAAGAGTAAGTTAGTTCAATACACAACTGGGTATGCTGACTCTACTTGCTCATGAGTGTCACAGAGCAGTTTTTTAAATTATTTTACACTCTCAGGGTACAAAACACCTAGGGTTGAATCAGAATAACCAATTTTTATCAAGACTCTATTTCTCAACAAGTCCTCGAATAATTTAGACTAATGCCATGTAACTTTTGACAACAATCAGAACTGAGTTCCTTAGGTTAAGCTGGGGAAAAGATTTCTATCTAATTGCAGAAATAAATAAATTAAGCCAGCAAAAATATTTCTGCACCTTTGTATCTAACCTGTGGTGTATTTTGAAAATACAATTTAAATGGGTGCTTGTATTAAGTACTGCGTGGTTCTCTGTATTTGCCTCAGTAGAAAAAAAAAGGATATGGTTTTATATTTTATTCTTGAGAAAGGCAAGATGACCTTGAAATTAAAGTCCCTCATAATTCACTGAAAAATGGGGCAGAACTAAGACTGCATAGGCAACTGTTTCTTTTCCCAGTATCAGTTAAATATTTATGTTTTCTCAATGTATTTTTCTTAAAGAAATCTCAATATATATATTAACATATCTTCGTATGGATATGGATATGCATTGCATAGAGCAAAAGACAACATGGTGACAGAGGGGATAAGGAGGTAGACAACTTGCAGAGGGAGCATTGTTTATGATGTCTTCTTATGCAAAATGTGATGAACTGGCAAGTGCATTGTGCAACATATTCCACTAACATAACAAGAAAACCTTTGCTTTTATTTATTACTTTTGGCATAAGTTGCAGAAGCTTGTTTCATTAATATTTTAGATTTGCTGTAATACTTTAATGTCATACAGTTTAGGTTTTGCTGCATGTTTTTAATTTCCAAATTCATGTTTTAAAAACATTCAACTGCAAAAGTCAAAGTAATTTACAAACACTCTATGAGGAAACTAAATAGTAACGCTGTGAAATTACAAAAGAGTATTATCACTAATTAGGTTACGAAATGGCAAAACAGAGAGATTTATACTCAGTCCTTACACATCTAAACTTACCCCAGGTCACACAAGAAGCCTGTGTAGAGCCCAAAATAGAATTCACATCTCTAGACTTGCACTTTTGTCCCTTAATGATGCTTATGTCTGTTTGGCATTAGGTATGGTCCTAAAGTGATCAAATTCATTGGCTATTTAACATTATTCAAATGAGGAAAATGAACTGGATTGCTAGTCTTTTTTTCAAATAAAAGGAACATAATATGAAACTTGTCATTATCCATTATTGGTTAAAGAAATATAAATACTTCATAGAGCTTATTATTCACCATGTATTCATTTAAGGCCAAATATTCAGCCCATGGAATTGCTCACACAGATTTGCCTGTTTGTCTGCACACCAGGACTGGCACAGAGAAATGGGGTGATTGTGCATGGAAACTGGTAGCTGGACATACAGTAATCTGACCCACACACATTCAGGAAAATGGTTTTGCATTTTCTACAGAATATTAGTGAAATATATGTATATTCAGACAACTTAATAGATATCTACTGGAAATAAAATACAGCACAGAGGAAAAAGTCTAGGAGGTTCCTGGAGTGTCCGGAAGATAACTTCCTCACACAGCTGGTGAGGCAGTCAACTAGGGAAAGAGCCTCTCTGGACCTGTTTGTGAGCAGAGAAGGACTTGTGGGTGACAAGATAATTGGAGCCTGTCTTGGGCACAGTGATCGTAAAATGACAGAGGTTTTGATTCTTGCAGAAGTAAGGAGGTGTGCAAGCAAAACTGCCACCTAGGGCTTCCAGAGTGTAGACTTTGTTTTATTTGGAACACTGGTTTGGAGAGTCCCTTGGGAAGCAGTCCTGAAGAGCAGGAATCCTGGAAGGTTGGGCATTCTTCAAAAAGGAACTCTTAGAGGTGCAGGAGCAGGCTGTCCCCATGTGCTGAAAGGTGAGCCGTGGGGAAAGAACAGCCTGGCTGAACAGAGAGCTTTGGCTAGAACTTAGGGGGAAAAAAAGAGAGTTTATCACATTTGGAAGAAGGGGCAGGCAGCTCAGGAGGACTACAAGGATGTTTTGACGTTACACAGGGAGAAAATTAGAAGGGCCAAATCCCACCTAGAATTTATTCTGCACACTGCTGTAAAAGACACTAAAAATAATTCTGTGAATAAATCAGCATGAAAAGAAGAGCTAAGGAGAATCTCCTTCCTTTATTGAATGTGTTGTACCAGTGAAGGGTGGGTTAGATTGTATATTAGGAGAAATTTCTTCACCAAAAGGGTTGTCAAACATTGGAACAGGCTGCCCAGGGAAGTGACTGGGTCACCATTCCTGGAGGAATTTAAAGGATGCGTAGAGTTGACACTAAAGGACATGGTTTAGTGAAGGACTTGGCTGTGCTGGCTTAATGGTAGCACTTGATGATCTGAAAGGTCTTTTCCCACCTAAATGTTTCTATGAAAATTTCTGAAATTTTGCTCCAGTTTTTCTTGGTGATACAATCAAAACTAAGCCTTAAGAATGAATATAAATCAGATGTTTATGGAAATCATCAGTAAGTGCAGAAGGTAAAGTGTAGGTGCTGAATAATCTTTTTGTCATCTCATCTGTAATTGCATTCTATGAATATTAAATGTTACCTATGTAATGAGGCAAATCAAAATTTTAACAATATTATTATTTTAACAGTGCTGTACTTTTCATAATAGTCCACATTTTTTAATCGCAACATTTTTTGTTAGAACTCTTCCTCTAACAAACCACTGTATCCATTATTTGTCATCACCTAAGTGAGCATATTTTATTTTATGTATGGACCTAAGCCTTTAATTTCTATTGTAGACAAGAATCACAGATATTTTATTTATTTTATTTTATCTTATTTATTATTTTATTTATTTTATTTTATTTTTAAACAAATGGCTGAACCTGTAAATCATCTTCAGATATTCATAGTCACAACTGTGGAAGTTAATTTTCTGAACATCTCTACCAATACATATAATATTCTGTGTCCAGGCTTTACTGGTATAGTGCAAGAGCATAACATGCTAAATCTGATTTCTTTTTTCGCCATAGCACAGAAGAACAAAAGAATCCAGATTTTAATTTGATTGAGAAAACATAAGTTTATGATATTTTATTATAAAATCTATTACTTAAAAGAGATAAAGAATGAAATCTTTTTGAGGAATATACATTCAAAAGCTTAATAAAAAATAAAAATATACTGGAAAATACATTGAACTGACTTTTTTCCTCACAATAATTCTTTTGGTTTTCCTGGAAAACGCACTAGAGTTTTATGTGTTTTATTAGTTTAAAATTAAATTGTTAAGACAATAAATGCTTTCAGTTAGACAATACAGCTTTAATGATACTGGAAGACTTCATCAGAAAAGGGTTAAACCTTCTCTTTCTAACTTATGTACATAATAAATAGAAAAACAGGTATTTGCATTTGAAATAACCTAGTGATGAAGATCCTAGTAGGTTTAGTTCAAGTAGCCTTTCCCTGAAAATTTCTGCAAATTAGCTCTTAAATCTAAAGCTTATACTTTATTTTTCTGCTAGGATCCCCCATCCTTAAGTCTGTCCCTCCTGGCAATCTGCTTTCTCCCCTGGCTGTCCCATCTCCTGTTTGGAACAGAGTCATATCTCAGCAGTACAAGATGCTGGATAAAGGAGCAGTGATGTGTGACTATCACTCCTTTTCTTTTTAAACACATTCTTACTCATTAGGGTACATAAAGAAGTTAGGCCCAAGAGCCCCAAAGAAAGAGGATGAAGTATGTTTTCTCGTCTTTCTCAACCTCATCACTTTTAATCTATTGAAGTTGTTTATTCTCATCCAATGCACAGTGTTAAGTGCATTTAGAGAAGCATTTTATGCATGGTTATTTTGTGACTAATGTGATAGACATCACTTTCTATTACTTAAAACTGCAAAGATGTTGATTAGAGATTTTGGGTGTAATCTTTATCAAGGTTTCATGTTTCACAGAGTCATTCTTGTTAAATTCTTTCCAATTATGTAAGTTAAGGAAAGGATGGCTATGCAGTGACATTTGAACTCTGTGTGTTGGTTTACAACCTCTTTAATTATAACCAGTCTGTAGAGCACTTTCACATACCCTTAAATATAGCTGATCCTTTTTATATAATTTCATTTGCTGTTAGAGTTTGGAGAATATCCAGTAAAGCACTTCAGGAAATTCAATAAAGTACACACTATAATTAATATAAAATCCAATAATTATGGTAAACTGGTCTTCCTAGAGAACGGCCAATGAGACATCATAATTTGGCTATTGGCATAAATATTTTTAGTGAATTGTTTAACAACAGTAGCTTAGAATTCACCCTGACTTAAAATACAATGTTTAAATACTGTGTTGTGTATGCAAATCATATCAAGGATACTATACCTTAAATGTATGAGTAAGCATATTGCAAATTTATATTACTACTTGTCCTCTGCTACAGCTGCAGAGGATGAATTAACATGTAGTTTCACTTCAAGGTTTAACTTTACATTTACTTCAATAGAGAAAATGCCAAAGAGATGCACTGAGCTGCATTGTTATTCAAATATTTCTTCCAGTATTTATATTCATATGTGACTGTGCATAGAGGAAAAAGAAATGGTATCTTTCATCAACAGCCATTAAGTAAAATCAAGCAGTTAAGGCAATTTCACTTTCTGACATATATACCCACTTAAAATATCTATTCTATATGTCAAACCAGATATTGTAAAAGTGGATTTTAATGGGAATAATGTATCTGACTTTATTTTAAGTGTACCTATCATTCTATATTTGACAGGCAGCATCACAAAGCTTTCTAACATGCAATAATTTTGGCATTCTTCTCTGTAATGACCTGTCCACCCAGAAGTATCTCTAAACTAGAAGAATGAATCTCAGTCTGAAGAGAAAAATAAACTCCTCAAAATCAGCTTCTTTTCAAGATGCTTCCAATGTTATTATTCCATTAATAATGCATTTTTAGTTGTCAAAACTGATCAACATCATAGTTTTTTCCTAGATACTGTTTATTATAAATCACTTCGTAACAATACATTATTTTGAGGTGAATAAGAAACAAAACCATTCACTGTCAAAGAGAATTAACAGTCAGGGAGGTGTAGTCTTTCAGATGGGGAAATAAGAAAATTAGCATACACAGATCTGTTTTAAAATATAAGTATGTATTTGTTGGCATAAAAAATGAGCAATGTGTAGCCATGCAGAAAGATTAAAGTTACCTGAAGCATTTCCTAATTGTTCTTGTTGGCTAATTAGAAAGTAATATTTTAGCAATAACAACTTTCTTCTACAGTCTCAGTCAGGTTTTGTATCACACAAGATTATTATACTGAGAACCCTCTCAGGAAATCAGAATTGTTTAAATCAAACTTTGCTAATATAACAACATTTTAATCTTATCCTCAGACCTTTTAAAATCTTATTGTTTGCCAGTTACAATAAGAATTCAACCTCCACATGATGTTTATGTATGTTGAATGAGGGGAGACATTCCATCAGAGAGATCCCCATCGCTAGAACAGATGGGCATTGTCTCAGCACTGTTAAGCAGGGCGATGTGGAACATTTTATTTCACACATAAAGCAAACCCAGTAAAATTAGCTCTTTTCAGTGCTTTTGACACTTTGGTGGAGAAAATCTCCTCTCACCTGGGGAGATGAGTATAAGACATCTGAATCAGTTTTGACTTGGGGAATTCTGTATGTAAAAACTGACATTTTCTTTTTTTCGGCTTCCCACCCAGTGCCCCAGGTCCCTAGAAAAACCTGTTAAATGCTAGTGAGAAAAAAATGATGACGTTACACCCTCTTTTGTCTCACACTAAAAAAAAAAATCAATATTTTCTTAGTAATTTATATTTCTAATTTCATTTAGAGAAATTATGACTAACTTCTGCTCCTCAGTAATGACAGCATTTGCCATTTAAATCCTAGATTTCAAGATATCGTCAGGAAGCTGGTCAAATGTAATTACTAAAGATGGGACCCTGAGTTACAAGGAGACTGTGTTACACGTAATGGAACACGTACAAGTTATCACCAAAAAACAAAGTCCATATATTCTTGTGCACCAGTCTTGATCCCCAATAATATATTCTAAAGAGCTGAGGTACATCTGAGAGAAAAATAGCACAGAAGTCATAAACAAGCAGCTCTTGCTGGCATATTATGAACTGCCAGGATGCTTGATTGCTAATTATCTTCACAGTTCCAAAAACAAAATTCAGAAAATCTCAAAGCATTTTCCTTGGGCTCTGCAAATTGGAGGTGACAATTCACTATCCATAATTTTGGTAAAACAATTTCGAGCACTATGTTCTCATGCCTGAACATACCAATGAATGACTTCCATTGTTTTTGCATTCCTCAGGCCAAATTGGTACCAACTGGAAGAAAAAAAAAGACAAATCAAAAAACTTGTATTGCATCCTTTCTTGTAAGGAATACAAACAATCAAAATTATAATTTTCTGTCAGTTATATCAGGTTAATTAAACGTTTTTTTATCAGCAATAAGGAAGATATAAAAAAGATATTTTTCAAAGAGGTGCTGCGCACTAACATACGTGCCTAATTAACCACGTAAGATTTGGTCAGCCAATCCTTTAAGTAACTCAAAGAAACAACCTTTGATATAATCAGGTTATTTGCTAGAGTCCTTCATACAGCTGCTTTGCCCTCCTTGTTCCATGTTTATTGTCAGAAGTAGGAAGAAAGACCTGACTTGTTGCACCTATACCCAAATGGGTGCATGTTTACTTAATTCAGGTGGACAAATTTATCCCCATATCCCACTAAATTGCTTCCTTTTGTAGCTGGGTAAAAAAGAGACAGCAGTTAAGTGAATATTTCATGTCCGTCAGCAAGTTTTTTCTGAGCTGATCCTAAAGTTTCATTCAAATATTGTGACATCTTAATTCAAACCACCACCAATACACTCCAATTGGTTTCAATTTCTTACCAATCGACGCCCAAACTGGAGTGCCACAACTAGAGTCTGAATAAGTAGAAAGGAACTCCTGCATTAAAAAGAAAAGCACTGCAAAATCCCTAAAGAAAAATGTTTCGGTATTAAGTTATCTATCATCCCAGATTCATGCCAGGATGATTAAAATGTTCACTTCCCCACTGAATTACTTTTACTTGGGTATCTTTTACCACAGACAGAGTCTCTGCAAGCAGGATTGCATGTAGCTTATGAGTACACAACTTTTCCTTTTTTTTTCCCTCCATCAGTAATGTTACTTCTGTCTGATTTAACTTTTCTTGTCCTGCATAGAGTTAGCTAATGTACACAACCCAACAACATCCACCTGGCATAAAGCCGGGTAAAAGTCCTATAGTGGTGCTTCTTAAGGCTGGACCCTGGGATAGATCCCTTGGAATCTCTGGCCTGCAGGCTACAGGGCTCCTTTTGGGGAAGTGTTGAAAAACAAGTAGCAGCAGCTGAAGCCGAGTGTGATTGGTGCATTTTGTGACATCACTTTCACAAACCACACTATATAGCTGTACATTTTGACGTGCTCTCTTGGTCAAAATAGCACAGCTGCAAAGAACTAAAAGCAATGCTTCTTGTTATCTAGCTAATGAAAATAGAGAATCTATATAGTATGGTTATCAGTGTTTGCAACTGATTAAAAAATATTAGTTAAAAATAATTCAACAGCTATTGAAAATTCTCATATGGATGGCAGGAAATACTAGGTTATTTTTCACCAGCACTGAAAAAAGAGATGACAAAACCTTTTTTTTAGACTAAAAAAAATATTTTCCAGTCTGCACTGTGGGAAAAGGTAACTATTTTCATCTTAAAATTATTCATGATTTTAAAAATTTTGCTTGTCTTTTGACTAAATGTGATATTGCAAGAAAGTCTTCACAATTTTTAATCCTTTCAAAATTGTCGAAGAAATATCTGAGAAACTGCATATGCTACTAACAATGTATTGCCAAACACACAAAACCCCGTTTTCCTTCTTGCTATTTCCTAAAGATATTCAGACCAATTTTGGCAGCCTAAGACTCTTGCACAGTGCATCCTAACCTGAATATTTAACAGTCATCTGTGCTACTTAAAGTTTAACAATCGTTTTTCCCGTATACTTTTTCCAACACAGAAAAGAGGGTTCAAGTTTGAAAGAGTGCTTTGATTTGTACAAGAGCACAGTAGCCTGTTGCACGCCATTCTGATCTGAGGGCTGTCACTTCTTCCAGCCATCAAGAGACTTCTGAAGAACCAGAAACCTGTCAAGTACTACTCTCTGTCAGAAAGCAAAAAGAAAACACGCATTTTGATCTGGAAATTCAGACCAGGTACATTGGCTTGCTGATGACAATTGCCTCTCCACAAGTCTATAATGTTTTTCTTGTATGGTTACATGAACCTTGTATCTGTATCAATCAAAGTGTACTCAAGTATATGACAAGATGCTGAACTTCAGAACAAGCCTAAAGTCTCAGCTGGTTTTCAAGTTAAATAGAATGTGAAGGAGGTAAGAGTTTCTGACCAGAAAATAATTGTCTTATGGTAGAAACTGTGTTACCACAGGAGGCAGAAATAAAACAAAAAAAAAAAAAAAAAAATCCAATCAGAACCTGTTTTTCACATACTTTACAACTAAGACATTTAGAATAAAGCAAACACACCCCCCCCCGCCCCCCAATTTCAGAAATTATAACTATGACACGGTAATGACAACCATTTAAAGTACAAGTCTAGGGTTACCCCACAGCTAGCACTGGAAGTGAACTATGACGTAAAAAATGAGGTTGATGGCTTTAGAATATGACAGGCTAAGCAGCTGGCCTAAGAACATTTGACCAAAGGTGTCATCTACTCAGGATGAAGTTTTTGTGACAACTGTTACTATCAACAAATAAACTGAACCATGTGAAAATGGGATTTAGACATCACAGTGCAAGAACAGCTAACTAGTCACAGGTTTGTCTGTGTTGGAGCTTTAGTCGGTTACCTGTGACCTTTGAGAAAATTCATTCTTGTAGAGGACACTGCAGAGTTGTTGTATTCTTTAACTGGTAAAAGAGTAACTTTCCAGTCTGCATTAGCAGCATTTATCATAACCCAACAACTTGCAAACATCTTACCAAGCAATTAGAATAAGTAAAATAAGACTGAATTTTTGTCTGATTGCTACCAGCATCACAAATGATTGCCTAGTATTTATTGAATATATCAATGTATTTATTCTAAAATGTGTCTGTTTCAACATGCAATTTTTAATTGCAGAAAATATTTTTGAAAATTGTTCTATGTTACAATTTTTTTCATGTGATAGATGGTGTATTTTCAGACCGTTTTCAAAGTCTTATAATTTTAGGGGTAAACAAGTAGTTACTAATCAATATGTGCAAACCACTTGGAGGATATGCAACATGAATATTAGTAATAGGAATAAATATTCCATACGCATATGTTTGGTTCAAAGGAGAGAAACTTCAGTAGATTTTTAACTGTGATAAGAAATAATTGTGTTACATATGTATGTGCATAAAAATATTGTTGCTGAGACACTTAGATTTGACATATGGAGAAGGAGCTCCATCCAGACTTTCAAAACTAGGAAAATTGTATTTCTTCAGCAGAGACCTTCCCCAGCTGATCCCTGACCAGTACAGCTGGGTAAGCAGGTTTCTCCAGTGGTGATTATTTGTTCATTGTCGGCATTCTTCACCTCACAGGAAGGGAGGCAGCAGCATGGCTTCATGTCTATTGGTTCATGGGATTGGTACCTAAATACTCTAGTGCCTTTTCCTCAGATGTCTTAATTGTTTAAGAAGAACTGCAACATAAGTGCTGACAGCATTAAAATTTCTATTTAGACCATGTTCTTGAATCAGTCCCGTTGGCTGTCTTTACCCAGTGCATTTCTACAGGTGCTGCTGCTTTTTGTTGCCCCCTTCTTCCCTCTCTTGCAGCAATATCTTTACCTGTTGGCTCAAGCAGTATTCCTGTCCACTCCCAAAAAAAAAATTATATGATATAAGTCAACAGCCTGCTTTAGAAAAATTATTTCAAAGTCACTTTTCATGTGAAACTGAAATATATTTTTGAACAGACAAGCTGCTGAATAATTCTTAAAAGTCTTGTTTCAGTGATTCTCTGTTGGTATTTTTCTCTGTGCTAACTTCTCTTCTGACGTTAAACTTTTTTGACGTTATCGTTTTCCTCTTTCCCTGTTGTTACAAAATACCTTTTCTTCTCTTTCTTTTTGCCACATCAGTCATACAGCTTTTAGAACACCAAGACGAAAGGCACAATGTAACACAAGCGTGTCTTGGCACTGGTGTTTGCCTAAGGTCAACAATAAAAGTCTCATGCCCAGAAACAGTTAGCATGAGGATATCAAACACCAGCAGGGAAAATGTACTGTTTTGGAGGTGAGTTTTGGCTAAATTAAAAATTACTTGACTGCTGTAGCACCCTGGCTCCACAGAAAGCAAGGTTAAGTGTGTATAGTACTGAAAAGATCCGGCAAATGTAGACATAAAAGGGCATAGTTTACAGTGAGCTAAAATCCAGAATGGCAATTGTAAATTCTGTGAAGGGTCTGCTCATGTACATTGGTCAGAGCATGGTGCTAAATAACACCAAAGTCATGGGTTTGATCCCGGTGCGGGCCATTCATTTAAGATTTGGACTTCATGATCGTTGTGGGTCCCTTCCAGCTCAAAATATTTGGTGGTTCTGATAACATCTGATATTTTCATACTATGTTCATTTAAAAAATTCATTTTACACAACTTGATCTTTGCCTTCTTTATCAGATATATTGCTCTGCTTTCCATCAGTGGCCATATATTATTTTTCAAATAACATAGGTACCCACACCCACACTATTATTACATCTGAGCTTACCATAACTTCTGACTGTTCAACTGCCAAAAAGATCCATATTTATATTATGCAAGGCAAGGATCTCTTTAGACAGCCAGCAAAGGCTGCCCATTCCTACCTACCTGTAAGTAAGGTACAGACATCATTAAAAGTAGATGTTTAGATGTAAAGTCAAGACACTAACAGGGTGCGGCAACCGTCTTGGTTATCATATTACTTCCATTTTTTCTTCCCTGTGCCTCCTCTCTAATTCTGTAGTCAAACCACTCAGTTCTCATTTTCCTTATTTTCTCCCGGACAACTGTAGATTTCTGCATTGCATAGAGTAGGCCCGCACGTGGTGCCTGTGGAGGCCACATAGCCATTAAGTTTACTAAGATTTCAATCCACCAATTCTACACTTTCAAAGATTTCACTTACATTTTTTCTGATGATAACAAGGTATCGGGAATTCTGATTGTCTTTTCTTGCCCAAGTTTTCTCCATGCAATGTAAGAGGATGCCAAAGAGTTCCAGTGTAGGTTCAAATGAATACTTGCGAATAGAGACTTGCAGTGCCCCTTCGGAACAGAGATTCCAGAGACAATGAACACCCTCAGAAAGCCTCCAAGATGTAAACAGAGACAGACAGACAGGTCTTGACATTTCCTCCAAGCAAAAAACTTCACAAACTTACCAATATTTCAAGCTATGAGGTAGAATATTACCTACAGTAGAAAATGCCTAATCCTGGTGATGTTCTACAGCCCCAAGCTTTGATGTATCAATCCGTCAGCCTGTCCTAACAGGTAATTTCTCAAAGATAATGTAGTTAAATCTTAAAATAAACAAAAGTTCTAGATGTTTTTTCCATTTGTGGAGAAGTACTCATTAATGAAACAGTATCTTTATAAATGACAGATGTGGGATTTTCCCAGAACAACAAAACTGTGACCAGGATTCCAGAAATCTCAAATGTGAGTGATTGCAGGGTATTTCAAGTAGGGAGAACTGGCACATCACTCTTCAGCTGCAGCAGTTCCAAAAATGCAGTGTCTTCATTAGAAACACTATGTCATACAGGGATAAGGTGAAATAGACACATTTGTCTGCTGCTCAGTAAAGGTTGCAGGCAGATTAATTCATCTGCTCTCCTCTAAAGCCTTTTCTCTCTCACTGTCTGACTCCAGCAATTGAAGTGACATACTGCTAATGCAAAAAGCTTACCTTAAATGCTCCCTGCCCCTTCCCTGCTCAGTACCACGATAGTCCTATGCCTGGGGAAACAGTCTGAAGAGAGATCTCCCATAACCACTGGTCTCAAGATCAACTAGAGATTCCACTCAGCATGGTAAAATAGATAAAAGCTGCCAACCATGGCAGTGCAAGGCAAATGAGTCTGAGGGGCCTAGCAGAGCTACCTGAACTGTGGCGAGTTTAAATGAATGCCAAAATTTCTCTTTGTCATGTCAGAAAGTCTCAAAGACTGAAGAAATCCCAGTGATATCCTTTTGTTCCACCCAATAAAGGCTCTGATAAGGCAACACAACAGCATCCTTAGAAAAGCTGGCCAGTAGATGATCTTGAGGAGTTTGCCCAGTGAGTGGAGCTTGCACAGTTTCTGTCATGAATAGGAGAATATGCCAAAATAAGCTGTAGACAAGTAGAGTTCCTTTAGGAAGTGTCTGGAATAAAAAAGGTATCACAAGCTCCTTCAGGTTTGTTTTCCAGTCAGGTTTTCAAAGTGATGACCAGTTTATCCGTCAAGGTTTCCTTTACTAAGGGTTGCTGAGGGAGCTCATGCTATTATGCCCACAATCAGACAGAGCAGGGGTGGCAGAATGCACTGCATTTTCAACACCATCTGCCAAAGACCTCAGTGCTTGTTTTCCTTCCTGAGGTGAATAAGAAGGAAGAGAAGGAAGAAACTTTTGGGATGCAAAGTTGAAGATTTAAAGGAGCAATAATGATTACAATCATATTTCAAAATTGAGCTTGTGGTGCTTAACACAAATGATCAGCCTTTGAGGTAATGGTTGCTCTTTTTTTGCCAATATCTGTGCTAGGAGTAATTCCTTCATTTTGTATGTGTGTTGTTTTCAAATCTGTGACAGTTCTTCAAGCCTACAATAACACATAGACTTACATTTAAAATATTTTTTTATGCAGCCTTCTTAGTTTTGAGCCTTGCTTCGGGGCCAAACCCCCAAAGACTGAGTGAATTCATTGCACTGAAGTAGAGATAAGATACCAAACCTGGACTGCTCCAGCCCAAGTCTAGCCTCTGGTGATACAGCCTTTGAAAAGCAAGCACACTAAGGAAATTTCCAAACATTAAAGAAATGTTCAAAGAGAATAGGTAGTTAGTGTAATCGGGCAGACATCTGTTTTTTGATATCAGGATCTCACTTTCCTTCAGATATCCTGCCTTTTGGAGCAAATGTAATACTAAAACAAAGAGTTTGAATGGTTGCATTACCCCTCTGACTGTCTGAGGATGTCCATCCTGTGCATTTCCATCAGTACGATTTTAATTTTAGATTTGTGCATTTCAAAGTGATGTACTGCTAAGGGAAACCACCCATTTGGGTAGTAAGATTCATTCTAGAGTCTGATGCCAGCATTTTGTGGATGAGCTGCAGATTCCACAGGCAACTCTAATACCTCAAGTAAAAAAAGAAAAGAAAAATTCTCATACACACTCAGGTGGTCCCAGATTTGCAAGATGTTCAGCTACATGTTGGTGCTAGACACCGAGTGCCAGAAGCACAGCCTGGTAATTATTATGTTCTATGAGAGCTACCTCCTCCAATCTCTCCAGATGAGCTACCTCGGAGAAGTTCACACTGTCCTGGGTTTCACATAGTCCAAGCTGTAAAAGGTCTCTTAGCAAGGCCCATCTCTTCCTACATGTTCATTTGGCCAAAAACACTTCTCAAGCCCCTTTACTCTTTCCTCCATCCGTAGCTGAAGATGCTAAAATGATGAAAAGATGCCAAGCAGACAACCCCAATGTCAGCTGCAGAAAAAGACTATCAGATTTATCCTATGCCTGATCTCAACCTGCTGTGATTGGTGTATATTCTAGTGCCTGAGAAAAAGGTGTGGTACAAGGGTGCTGAGAGCATGAGGAACACATGTTAAGAACATACATTAAGCTTTCTATTAGATATAGATTTAGTAACTTGGTTTTCTGTATTTTCTAACTTTCCTTTTCTTTTTGCTTGTCTCCTGAAAGCCTCAAAGAAATTCATGCTGTAATATCCCAAACTGATCAATGAATATTTTCAGAAGTAATGGCTCAAACCCATGACCTACAGGATCTTATTAGAAACAGAGGTACTTGATGGTCATATCCCATTTATTATTACATCTTGAGGTATGTTAGATTGAGAGTTTTTAATCCTCTCAACGTGTGCCATGTTGATTTTGTATCCCTTTCAACCAGTTATGCTGAGTTTGGCTAGAGCAGAGATAATTTTCTTCCCAGTAGCCAGAATGGGACTATGTTTTGGATTTGTGCTGCAAGCAGTTGATAATAAGGACATGTTTTATTTACTGCTGAGCAGTGCTTACACAGAGTAAAGGTCTCTTCCACTTCTCATGCCACAGCACCAGTGAGGAGGAGGCTGGGGTGCATAACAAGATGGGAAGGGACATGGCTGGGACAGCTGACCCCAACTGCCCAAAGGGATATCCCATAGCATATAGCTCAGCACATAATGCTGGGGAAACAAGAAGGAAGGAGGTATGATGACCTTTGTCTCCCCAAGTCACTATGATTTGTGATGGAGCCCTGCTTTCCTGGAGATGGATGAACAACTGCCTGCCCATGGGAAGGGGAAAATGAATCCATGTTTTGCTTTGATTGCATGCATGGCTTGCACTTTACCTTTTAAATTATCTTTATTTCAACCCATGAGTTTACTCACTTTTCCAATGCTTTCCTCATCACACTGTGGGGGGAGTGAGCAAGCAGCTGTGTGATGCTGACTTGCTGGCTGGGATAAAACCATGACACCAATACATTCTGTAGCATGAAATCAAACGTTCTGTAGAAGTCTAAGCATATTGTATCAGCGTTATTACCTTATCAACCCAACTTGTAATCTCACAAAAATATCAAATTAGTTTGACAAGATCTATTTTCCATAAAACCACATTGATTGGCATTAATTATATTTCCCTCCTTTCATTATTAATCGAGTCTCATACCAGTCATCCCATTGTTTTCCTCAGGACTGATGTCAGGTTAACATGACTGTATTTACCCCATTTTTCTTGTTTACCCTTTCCTGCCTTTGTTCATTTTCTTATAGACTCCTAGGAGTTCCCTATTGTTCACATAATTATTAAAAGATTCTTTTTGTATTAAATCTGAAAGATATCTTCTTCACAGCTAAATATTCTTTTCTCCTTGTATCCTTTCAATTCCTTTACCACTGTTCTGTTTTTCCTCGCTTCTGTATTTGTTGCAATTAAATTCTCCTTTCTTTCAACAGTTATACGTGTTTTTATTATTTTTCTAGCTGCTTTCATCCTCACTTTACTGTTGTTTGCATAACCCCTGGTTTCTTCTTTCCTCGGTCCTAACACTGGCATTTTAGTGTCTAGTGAAATGTTATCAGAAGCTTTCATATGATTATTTATTTTTTGTGATCCAGTCCTTTCAAAAGATGTCCTTCCTAATTATTTTCAGCTTTAACAACTTGATTTGGATAAGATTCCAATTCAATAAAATAATAAATACTTTAATAGGAAAGCCTAACTTTTTGGAGCCTGATATCCACAGCAGATTCTGAACCTAGAATTAGGGCTGCATTTTCCCACTAGTGTGTCTGTGGAAACAGGGCTTGGCAAAGATAGAAGTCCATGTTAAGTAGAAAGCTAGTTGAAGCTAAATGATAATCAATCAGTGAGTGGAAATCTGATTGAAGCTCTAGCATTTCTAGAGCTTGGTCATACAAATTACGTTCTCAAGCATTACCTTTCATTTATAGCCTTCCTCCTAAAGATTGGTATTTACATTTGCTCTTCCCAAGAATTAAGTAACCTTTCCTCTTTTCCTCTTTTCAAATTTTTTTTAAAGCAGATGACCAGTGTTTGCAATGACTTTTAAAATAACTTCTTATCAGTAAAAGATCTTGCTCAGAGAAAAGGTCAAAATCAGTCTAGATGACTTCAAGCTTAAATGTCTCAGTCAGCACTCAAATCTCAGTTTTACATATAGTTTTTAATTACATTTTCTTACATCAAACAGTCATCAGAATAAAGCTAACACACAAAATGGATGCAATTCCAGGAGCAGAGACCAAAATGTGGAGTTATGGCTTTCTGTGCTCTTATCATACTGTTGGAGTGATGCCTTGTCTTACCTGCAGGCTTCTGATTCTACAGATCTAGCATTGATTTCTATTTTTTTCTACAGGAAGGGTGATTTCTCTTATTTGGACTACCCTATAATCAATGCATAAGGGGTTTCTTCAGAGAGTGCAAGAGCAGGCACATTCTAAATCATGTAAAATACGGTAAAATCTCACACTTCCTTCCTGGCTGATACAGCCAGTAGGGGTCCAAAGGCGTATAAAAGAAAGACAGCTTTTGAAACCTCTTTTTTCTTTTGTGAATACCCTAATGTTGTTAGTTTATTTTTAATTTACAGATTTTCCTCTATAATTTCAATTATGCTTGAGGTGATTAAGATGTTGTCTGCTTAATTTGTAGAAGTAAGTTCCTCAGGGTGAATATAACCCTATTACACAATACAGAAGTGGAAGCTCAGGGAAGCTTTTGCTTTGGAATGAAAAGCAGTTTGTGAATAGAGTTTCTTATTGTGCTAGGCAGTCACCTACGTCATGTAGGATTTTTGGGCTGCAATTTTTGGATTTTGGCACTCAAAGCCTTCCCATATTCCTGACTTTTTGTCTTTATTTTGAGAGCTGACATAAGGTATGAGAAAAATGGTGCTTCCAAAATGAGGTTTTTTGCGATACTGGTAAGAGTGATGGATTTTTACAAAGTCCCTGTGGTTATCATCTGGCTCTTGCAACATCTAGCCCATAAATAGGATTTGGGAAGCAATCTAGCTGAAGCTCACTACCTCTAAGTTTGGTTGTTTGGTATGAGGAAGCAGTTTGAGGAAGGATTATAACTAATATTTGCTTTTTCATGAAAGACAGTTTAAGGCTTCACTGTAAAAGGCAGGAAAACTGAGGTTTTCATATCATGTTTCACGATATCATGTTTCTGATATCAAATTAACAGCAGAGGCTGTGAATCATTTTATTTCAATTGCGTGACATCACAACATTGTCAGTCTTGGTTTTGGAGGTAGCTGTTCTCGGTCATTCATGTAAACATGGCAATTTCACTCCAAAATACCTCAGGTAGAGCCGGGTACTCCTTTGAAATGTCTGTTAAATCAGATTGTAGTAGGGTATTTAATCAGCTATATATCACATGTGGAACACATTACATCTGAACTTCTAAAATATACTTCACATTTCAAATGAAATTTGACAGTTTTGTTTTGATTTATAAAATCCTATTTAACTTCTGACTTATGCTCTTCATAAAATCCTATTTAATATGTGACTTTGACTCACCAAATGATCTCAGCTTGGTTGCTTAACCAGGCAGTCCCTAAGGACCCTGACTTTGTGGCTCAAGGTGGAAGATTTTTAGGGCCTTTATCTTCTGGTGGATATGCAGTAGTACATAGACTAAAGATTCAGATCTTCTGGATATATTGAAAAGCCTGTGTATTTACTGAGGCTTTCTCAGAGGTAAAGTATGTGTTCTGAGAGGAGCATAAAATTACTATTGTTTACATAATGCCACTGTAGATTTTTTGTTTGCTTGTTTGTACATATTAATTTCTTTTAGTTGCATCCATACTGCATGATAGATACACACTATAAAGTGAATATGCTCTTTCACCAAATTTACATTGTTAAAAATGGTTTGAAACACAAACTTACCCAAATGAACTAGTGGCTACGTAGGCTGAGAGCAGGCTGTTTAAGCCCAACTTGAGAGATGACCTGCACATTTTATCTTTCTCCATCTCAGGACTTTAATAGTATTTGCTGCCTTTCTACCCACTGAAGAGTTTTCAACCACTGAGTTTTTAAAAGCATACATCCAGGACTTCTGACTCACAAATGTCTTATCCAGCTCAATCAGGATCTATGCAAAGATACCTTGTTGTGCCTACAGAAAGCCTTTGACCACTTGGACAGCCTTTCAAGAATCATTTGTGAAATTCTAGTGTCTGTGTGGATGTCATTTTCAAATTACATTTCTAAGAATGCAATTTTCCTGTGGAAATTAAAATGTCATGCCTAATTACCATTCTAGATTCCAAGGAAAAAACCCCAAATTTCCAAAACTTTCCAAAATTTAAATAAATAAATAAAAGACTAAATAATCACGAAGAGAGAAAATATAATCAGTAACAATGCAAAAAAAGTATAGCATGTATGATTTGACTTCTTTTTCACAAAAAGCGATTGCAAGAAGCAAGCTGCCACTTGCACATATATAGTTATGAGATTTTATAATAATTGGATGCATGGTTTTAACTTAGTGGAAACTGCTATACTATATTTTCAGGTTATTTGGGGGAAAAACTGCTTTTTTAAAGTTAGACATCATAAAAAACTTTATTTGATCAAGCTTAAAATGATATATTTTCTACTTTTTAAGTTAAAGTTACCACATATAAGCTATTTTGTTTTAATTTTACAGAAGGCATTTCATATATATAAGTATGTATGTACATATACATACATATATACATCTCCTCTGCTAGCATAATAAAGTAAAAAGGTGGGGGGGACTTCACAGCAGAACGATGTGTAACAGCTGCCTTTCTTTCTCTCAGAGAAGATATAAAGGATTGCTTTTCCTTTTACAGTGATCCCTTAAGTCATGGCAGCCTTCTCCAGTTGCCATTAATTCGACACCCTGACAACTTAAAGACAACGGCAGCACATCAGATCTAAAAGGAATTGTGTCTAATTTTCTCTGCTAATGCACTGTATCTGCAGAACAGATACTAAAGGTAATTCTGCACATCATGTCTTGAAACCAGATACCAGGAGGGAATGATGAACAAATTGAAACCTCTTGTGGGAAAGAATTTGACCAAATCCTAGCATTCCGTAGACCATTCACATGAAATTGATAAGACTATTGTAAATCACTCCAGTGACTTTGAAGAGATGAAAGATATAGACCTGTAATAGTAAATAAGCAATAGGAAAGGAGACATTACTATGGGAAAAAGCTAAGTTAATGTTTGTGTTGTTCGGGGAAGATCGCAAATAACAAAACTGGGTTTTAAAATAAGTATAGGCTAACAGTTTTCACAGCTGTTTCTTCCTCTTTAGCTTTATTTTAAGCATTGCAATTTCTGCAAACATTAATTACAAAGAAGGCTAAAATCATACTCTGTGTTCAGCAACATGTGTTTTTTTTCCAATTAGGTCTTTCTCTACATTCCCATATGAGAAAGGAATTGGCTTTTTCTTTTTTAATACAGAACATGGAAAAGTATTTATAGCCTCAGTCTTGTCTCAGAAGCGAAATACAGATGAGGCATCCTGAAGTAAATACCACTGTGATGGCCTTCACTGCTCTGCCTACTTTTAATCTCTTCGTAGCTTTTCAGCATAATTAAGAACAGTAGCTGTTAATTGCCTCACAGGCTGAATCCAGAAGCCAAGAGAGTGCAGAATGCTTTGAGGCAGACCCTACACCAGGAGCAAGGTAGTCTACAGATCATTTGATCATTAAGCTCGAGGAAAGTGGGGAAGGTGGGGAAGAGGGTAAAATGATGACATTGCTGTTCATCCTACACCCTACACCATCATGTTACAAGCCTTCAGAGATAGATTTTGTTGACTCTAAGTTCAGAATTCAACACTGATACAAAGAAGGACTTTATATCGTCAAGAATCTCAGTTTATGTGCTTGGAGTGGCTTGGTTTGTTTTTATTCTGGGTGAGGAAGAGAGGAAAAAAAAAGATGTAAGGAAGGTAATGTTGGCATTCTGCATATTTAAAATACCTTCAGTGCTCTAAATAAGAGCTTTCCCTGAAATTTCCATAAAGTATTATGAAAAATGTAACTTAAAACATCCAACTTCTTAAAACACAAATTAATGTAGAGATTTGCTGTGCTTAAAGTAAATTAGTGGTATGCAAGATCCTTGTATATTTCAACTGGTGTGCACAGAAGAGAGTTTATTAAATAGCCAGAAAAGAAACACATGGCAAATACAGCCAGGTACCTCTAAGAACGACTTTCCTTTTCTGAAAACAATGAACTAAGTTTTCACTTAGTAAAAAGTATTTTTTTTAAATAAGAATCACACATTTTTTGTGTCATAATTCTTATTTACTATATATATACAAGTGAAGCCACATGCTGTTATTTGGAACCATATTTAACACTCTGTGTAGCACATTATTGAAAAAAACCCACAAAATTACTTGTAGCTTAATGATAACTTTTACTTGAGTCATGCTTGCAGTAATATGCATTTTCTCTCAAGTGGTTATCTTTCTCTGTAGGGAAAAATAATGTTATTTCTAACTGAAACTAGTAAAATATATCTCTCACCTAATTTCTGGAATTCAGAAATGCATATTTACATTGCAAATGGTAAAGGTCAGTTTGCTTAGATGATTCCAGGGGTTTCTTAGATATCAGTTCTTCCTTTGTGGCATGTTTTCATAGTCAATCACATTACACAGTGGTTTTCAGTAATATTTCTCAAAATTCCTCATGTGATTTCCCATGAAAAGGGAAGACCTAATTGGATTTTTAATCCTTAGCTAATCAAGCAACACATTGCATATACTGTTTAAGGTAGAAACTGAGAAGTTCTTTCCACTGCCCTATTATAACAAGACAAGTTTGGATGTAACTTGAAGCAGGAGAAAAATAACAAGGTAAAGTCCCAATACTGTATAGATGTTACATGAAAACAATACTCTCCTTTCTTTAAACTGCAGCCAGTGCATAGCCTTTGATGAAGCTCTGGAATAATGGAGTGCCATGGGCTATTTTCTTCTGGTTTCTGTAGCTCAATACAGGGCTTGTCTCTTCTGTTTGTTTTCAGCTAATTGCCTCAAGATCTAATAAGTTAGTGATGATGTATGCTGAGCACCAGTGACCCCTTGCCAAAAGAAATATTATGTCGCACCAAAGTTTAAGGAGCTAGGTTTTTATCAACCAAATATCTTTTCCCTAAAAGGCTCTAATTTCCACTGTGTAGGCTGTAAGTGGCGTCCATGATTGCATTGGGTTTTTTTAAATGGCTAAGACAGAAATAATACTAGAGGGGAAAAGCCACTGTGGAGGCCAAATGCTAACCTACATGTGTGCTCTTACTTATTGCTGCAAGGCTTGGGTATTTGTTATTGAATATTGTTATTCACAAGGACAAAAAAAACTTAAGAAGTGATCGATTTAAGAGAACATTCAACTTAAATTAGATGTTTGCTCAGGTTTTTCTCTTTGCTCATAATTTTAATGAACTTATTTAAAATGTTCCTTATGATGAATTATTTTCTTCTTAGAGCAAAGATATCCAGAGAAAGCAAAAATATAAGCAGCTACTGTCTATTATATTGAAAGTTAACGTATAAAGATAATTAATAGAATGTTGTTTAGGTAACTGTTGATATAGATAACTGCATTGAATAACATTACACAAATTTCAAATTAAAATTAATTTTCTTTTTTGAAAATCAAGACATTGCTCTTGCGAAGTTGAGGTATAACAGGAGCAAAAACTTCCAAGGAATGTTTCTGCTATTTTTCAACTTCTATTTTAATGGAAGCAGCACCCTCTTTTTAATATGCTTAAGAACTGGGCTTCTATGGGAAAAAAAAAGAAAAAAGAAAAACAAAGTATTATAGAAATTACAGGAAAAACAAATAATTTCTTTATATACAGAATCATCATCCTACCTTATCAAAACAGTTTCTCATATTACAAGGCAGATTCTACAACAATCTGAACTTCATAGCACTATTGGTGTTGTAATGTTCCCAAACCTAGTTACCTGGCTGCTCACTGGAACAGAGAGCCCTCAGCTCAGCGGAAATGCCTGCCATGGGGATCCCAAAAATCAGCCTGCTGGCAAATAACTCCTTCCCTTTGTCAACAGGAGACCCTGAGAGCAGGTTGTGCCTTGACCTCAGAGTGAAGCTAAGGAATACTTGCTGGGCTGATCTAACAGCTATCTCACCACTTTTTCTCCTCTGCTCGCTTGTACACATCCTGCTGCTCCATCCTTTGCACTACGATGTTTCAGCAACTATTGAGCTCACTGATTTCATCGCCTGGCAGAGAACTAACTCCCCAAGGAAAGGAAAAAAAAACATGTATCTTCTACCATGTTAGAAAGCTGAACCTGCAGCTTACCAGAAGGAAAGGCCTTGAAGATGGAAGGAGAAGTAGGCATATTTCTAAAGTTTCAAAATGCTATGGAGCTGCACCCGTACAAACCTTCATTGCTTTGGTTCTACCGCTTGCACTCCCCAACTCACCATGCCTGGAACATTTCATGCACTGGCATTGGCCGTTGTTTGGTCCAGTGGTGCCCTGTCTTAGAGAACTGATCTCTGTAAAATCTCAGGAAAAAGAAGATTTCTCATTAATGTTTGTTCCACACAACAGGAGCTACGGGATGTGATCCCAGTTCTTTCCTGGAAATGAAGGGATATGATCTTCCATTTTTCAATGCTCAGGTGAATGCACAGGCACAGACAAGCTGCAAAGCACGACAACATGAGCAGGTCACCCCCCCCAGTCCAGTCACTGCTTCGTATGAACAGTGAAACATGCAGTGCATCAGAGGCTGGAAGCCAACTCTAAATTTTTTTTTCCCTCAGAACTGTGATTTCGATTTTTCTGATTACCTAAATGATCTGTTACCCCACACCACATGGTATGCATCACAAAGAATCAAAACCACAGCTTCTGCACATAAATCACAGGCTTTGGTGCAGATGATCCACAAGAGAAGGAAGAAAGGAAACACACGTGTCCTACATCCTGTGTGTACGCTCTGATCACGGAGCTGTTGGATAACAGGCACTGATTGCTATTTGTTGCATTTGTGCCCCTTTGCAGTGGGCCAAATCATTACATGTTCCAGAAAAATGTCTGCCACTCTGGGTGTCGTAGGTGGAGGAAATATGAGCCTGAAAGCTCTCCAATATTACCTGAGTGCCTAAACTGCTGGGGAATCCCCAGAGAAGAGGCAGTTCTTGCAGGGCCCAGGGACAGGCAGTTCGATGTGAAGGCAGCTGAACTCATGAGAAAAAACAAACCTATGGATTTTGGATGGCTCTGGGGTCAGATGGCAAATGAGAAGGAATGCTGAGACTCGATATGTTGGATTTAAGCAAGAAGCTTTTTAAGACTTATGCCTTTTAGGGCATACTGAGATGCTGCAGTGTTAGGAGAGAGGTCCAAGAAAAATAATAAACCAAAACATTTAAATTCTAGGTGAGCTGAAAGCAAAACAAAAACAAAAACAAAAGGCAATATTTTATTTAAATTTGTGACTATATCAGATAGTATCAAGAGTTCTTATCTAATTTTAAATGGGAAGTAGGAAAACTTCTGGGATTTATGAATTAATATCAGGAAATTGGTTGAAACTAATGAAAAGTAATGAATAATGTATAATGAAACAACTGAGTGGCCATGACATGATAGTAACAAAGGCGAATTTGTGCACATCACAATTCTCTACTTTACAAGGAAATAACAGAAACATATTAACTTGCACTTTTGAAATAGTTAACTTCGCTTCTATATGATATTTCAGCAGTCATGAGGTGTGAGGTAAGGTTCTGCTTTTCGTTGGAAAATAGCTGAAAGTCAGAATCTAGGTATAATGGCGTTTTTTTGGTAGAGAGTAATACATTAATAGCTAGGTATCTCACAGTTCCTTAACCAACAGTATTTAATATCAGTGGGAAAAGCAAGCACAATAATTGGTGGGCTTTCATTTGTCACAGGATTTTTAATCTCCTTATATACTGTGATCACTCCTACTTGATTGAGATATGTATATACACATAACTCTACAAACACAGTTTTCAGTAGAAAGGGTTAAGAAATGACATGCCAACATTTGCAAATGCCAGTGCTCTTTATATTGGTCAAAATTAGAGAAGACTTTGAGAAGCTTCACAGGGACTTATTGAAGCAAGTTGAGTCGGCAGTTTGATGGTAGTTAAGAGACAGTGTCTTCCTAATGAAAAGAAATATACTCTGGAGAGAATAATGTAAAGTCAATGAGATTGATGCATGTGCTTAACTTAAGTGCATATTTGACTGCCTTGCTGAATAAGGATGGCATTACATTCTTAAAGCTAATTCGCTGCTGTACTCATTGAATCTTGAAATCTTAATGATTCTTAACTATTAAAACTATTCTGTATTTACAGTAACACTGTATTTTTTCCTTTTTTAAGATATTACATCATGAAAAAATTAATCTAATTAGCAATTTATTGTGTAATCACACAAATGCTGTTAAATAAGAAATTACTAT
Source organism: Cnemophilus loriae (assembly GCA_013397755.1). Classification (NCBI taxonomy): domain Eukaryota; kingdom Metazoa; phylum Chordata; class Aves; order Passeriformes; family Corvidae; genus Cnemophilus; species Cnemophilus loriae. The sequence goes on from VZTF01000151.1 coordinate 570,860, forward strand.
TAAAAAAAATAATTTTAAAATTTTGTCAGCTATTAGCTGCACTGGAAGGGCTAGAAGAATCTCCTCTAAACAGCGGAACTGATTCCAGGGTAAAAAATTAAATCCACCAAAATGTCCAATTTTCTAGAGAGCACAGTACATACATTTATTTTTTCTGACACATTATTCCCTCTTGTTTTGGATTAAATGCCCAACATAGCATTTATTTCTTCCATTATTTTATGATAGTGCTAAATATGTATTGTTCCATACTTGAGAACACGTTGGCAATATAATATGCTAGCATGAAAGAAATAAAAATATATGTTGCATGCATGAGTCTTGATTATTTGAAACATTGTTTTGTGTAATGTGATTTAACCCCTTTTCTGATTGAGATCATGTTTGCTATTCCCTTTGTTTAAAATATGTCTACGAATTCTATTTCTACTGCAAAAATAAATGATGAATTATTTATATATACCAATTATTTATTATCATTTATGCAAAGCTTGTCATATTATGCATGCATAAGGGGATTAAATCACTGTTAACCCATAATGCCTTTAGGGGCATTATATGATAGGCAAAAGGTTGCTTATGTTTACTATTGTAGATAAACATATACATTAAGAACATACATATTGTTTATACAAATTGCCGAGTTGAATATCAGTTCTTCTAGGAAAATGAAGTGTTTATTGAGCAATTTGGTTTCTAAATAATGATAAACTAATCTATTTAATGCACTATACTTTCTCTAGATTGAAAATATGAGCTTTTTTCAACTAATGGTACTCAAGTTGAATTTAGTTCAAACCTGTTCAATGAAAGTAGCATAAGAATGCACTCAAATCTTTTCTTTTCTTTCACTGTCCCTCCCGAGGCAGTCCCTTCATCAGCTAATGAGGCATCTTTATACTTTACCATTAAAATAACTCGGCATAATCTACAAAATATTAAAAGAATACATTTTTGTATTATTTCCAATAATCACTATGAAATACAAGGCAAATCCTTAAACAGGTGGAAAGATTGGGTGATTGCTTTAAGCAGGTACAAAATGGAAGCACATTTTTCAGGGTATGGGCCAAAATTATGTTTAGTAATACAACAATAAACACTCCTTATGTTTTGACATCACACAGTAAAAACAGTAAAATTTTTTTTTACATTTGCATAGAAATATAACTTTTTCAACTTTAATAAGCAAACAAATGCATGTCTCTGATCAAGGTATTCTTGTTCTCATCTTTTTTTCTCCCTCTTTAGCAAGCAACATGTTGGTTCCTTGACCTATCCCAGCTCAACTCCCACAGCAGCTTAATTCGTTTCTGCTCGCTCCGGAGCCTACAAGTCCTGAGGATCTGTTGTTTTAGCTGCTGTGGCTCTTTAAAGCCTGTCCTAAGTAGCCAGCACAAACACAGAGCAGCATATCTTGGAATTGAGAAACTGAAAATAACGAGTCCTGTGGCAACAGAGCTGAGGCCAGGTGGTTAACTGATCTTGACCAACTCATCTGAGAGAAAATGTATAACTGTTATTGTATGTAGATTAGGAAAAGGTCAGGTCAGATAAGCAACATCTTTTCCTAATTTAGACAGACAGTGGTGAAATCAAAGGTTGCCATTGTCTTCAGCAGAGTTTCTAGCTGAACACTGCAGGCTTGATTCACGAACACCTTTGTATATCTTTAGCTTCAAACTGGGAAGAAGTCCTCCAGAAAGTGAATTCTTAAGGTTTAGCACATGCCCACCTGCTATGGTTAACCTGTCCTGAAGCCTCACATGAGCCCTGGAGGTGACCTCCATGCTACAAGCACTCCCAGGGATCCAGAGGCTTCAGCCCTGTATCTGAACCAAGACACTTTATAAACTCAGCCCTGCAAGCAGCGCCTTTTTCACATGGCAGATTAGTGCTATTAAATCCTAACTTACACTAAATGCAAGTGCAGCCTTGTTTTAGCCAGCTGCACTGAAGCAATATACTTTAAGTAAGACTCTCCCCTTGTTTAGGTTGATTTGAAATCAGAACAATGTGCTGCTTTATGCTGACTTATTCTAGTTAAAACCGATACAAGTGAGATCAAAATCAAGTCTGCTGACTGTAAAAAGCTAAAGAATGTATTAAAAGAAAATGTAGTTTGAGGGCAAGTAAAATCTCTAGCTTGTTTTTTTAATTAATATTTTCTTTTTGTGACATAGCCCCAGGCATCCAAATATATATTCTTCTAATCCCACTTGACCTCAACACAAATGTTTATGCCAAGGGTGTTCTCATGTTCCCAAGACTGGGGTTTAGGATAATGGATTCTACCAAAGGGCATTCTTGCATTTTTCTTCTTTCATTTTGAACCACCTTTCCATCCATGTTTTAATCCTGATTCTCCTCTCTCCCACAGATATGGTCATGCATAATATTCCTACAGATGCTAGACTAAGGGCCATGCGTATTACAATCAGTACTAATAAATGCCTTTTACCTCCTAGCTACTGGGCTGAAGTAAAAGAGGTTCTGTTTCTCTGTATACATCTGAGTTCTCTGTACATGTTGCTGCTATTTTATTTCTGTTGAATTTCTGGTCCATGAAGTCAAATTCATTACTTAATACAGAAAGAGTAGGAAAGACAAATTTTTAAAATTCATTTGCTGACTGAAATAACAGATTTTGAAAGAAGGAACCTTCTCTCAATTCTTTTTCTTTCAGCTTATGGTATGAATTTTGTAAAAGATAACTCTGAAATAACACTGACATCAGAAGTGAGCAGATTAGAATTTCATTCTATGTTAATGGAGTCAGAAATGAGCGTGCAAGATTTTTGTGTGCAATTCTAATTAATTCTTTGTCTGTAAGAAACGCAGATCCACACTGAAATTATATTTATAAAATTAGTCAAATAGCAAGCGAAAATATTGTCACTCATATTTATTAACCAAAGTAAGCTTTCTTTGAAAATTTGACTTATGAAAATTTGTAACAAAAAATGAAGATAAAACTTATGCACCTGCAAGCACTTTGAAATGTTTCCATTGTTACACCATAAAAAAGTGATGCCATATTTTAGTAATATTACTGCTAACTGCTTAATTTTAGTTTTAGATGTAAAAGAGTTTCTTGTGCACAATTTTTTACTGTTCAAAGAGGTTAAATAAGACAACAGTAAAATTCATTGTTCTAAAGTAAGATGCTTAAAAGCAAAGCCCCTACTATCTTTTTTTCCAAAGTTTACATTTAAAATGTTTCATTTTGTTAACACTTGTGATGAAATGACATTCACAAAATGACATTCACAAAATAACCTAACTCAGATTACTTTTAAGAAAAAAATTTTGATAGTAAAAAGGAAAGATAAAAAGCCAATAAATGTAAAAATTAGGTTTTGTCAAGTACATAGCGGAAGAATTCACTATTTCATTGCCTTTTTATCACTATCACCTTTCTATCACTTTTCTTTTAATCACATTCCCTTAATACAATTTGTATGAGACATTTAACATCAGTATAACTGAAGTTTTTCTATTTATTTCTTTAAAAAGAAATATCAGCTAATCAACGCTATAGACCCAGAATATGACTGTGGTTTGTTATGATAGCTTATGTTCATGACAGCAATATAATTTGAGAACTGTAGGAGGGTTAATTTAGGAGGGTTACTTCTAACCCTTTTACCAACCCTTCTAACTGTAGGAGGAAGATATGCAGAAAAATATTAGAGGCAAATTCAACAAATAACTACAGTAACAGCAAATAACTACAATAACTACAAATAACAAATAATAAATTCAACACCTGAAAAGAAGGTAAGGAATCAACAAAAAAAAGACAAGATACAATTCACTGAGTCAGCAATTGCTTCTGTCTTTTCTTTCAGTCATCCTTACTCAGGATTTCTGGTAATGGAGTCTACAGAGAAAGCTACTGGACTTCACATTATTTGAACTTGGGGTTATTGCTGTTCCTAAACTGCTTTCAAAAAATGGATTGCTAATAGGCACTTATAGGAGGTAGTTCCTGGACATTTTCTCCTGAACAAGGTAAAACATCTAAATATCGTAATTTAATTTATCATTACCCTGAAATTTTTAAGAATAAACACCTTTAGGTTTTGACAATGGATTATGGAGGAGAAATAACTTTAAAACTGTTGCAAAATACAAACAGGTTGTACTATGTAAAACACAATTCCCCATGTAGTCATATACACATACACTGATATTCATTCCCTGAATCCTAAAGTAATTTAAAAGGATAATTAGTGTGTAGTGCCTGAATTGGTTCCTCAGAGGGTTAGTGTCCACCCTGTTTGTCACTGTTTCTCGCCTAATCCTGTCTAATGAGGGTTTATGTTAACATGGCTAAGCACTTGCAGATATGCACTACCAAGCTAGCTAAGCTTAGAGAAGACATGCTGTTCAAATGTCACTGCCTTTGGCTATCGTGCTATAAGATACTGATTATTGCTTATTACGTTTTATATTCAAAAAGCTGCCATTTGTACTTGTTTGTAGGCCCTTGTTGTTCTTGCACAGGTAACAAGTAATGTCTGTGTTTTTCCTAGAGTTACACTTTTTAATTTCCTTATTCTTTCTTTTGTTAAGAGCTCTCTCAGTGGGATGAAATACTTTTGATTTATTGCTTTACAGCATTTAGAGCAACTTAAGTGGATCTACACTGAAAATCACACTAAAGTTTAAACACTGGCAAATATGTGTATATTATACATTTGTTGGGGAGTTGAGTTGTGTTTGGCGGGTGGTTTTTTGTTTGCTTTTTTTTAATCTGCTTGCTGTCACCTCAGGAGAGTGTTTCAGTATAAAATATTAGTTCTGGTTTTTTTCAGGTCTGGGCTAGGAGTTTTCATTTCAAAGAAAAAAATTACTTCTTTTTTACTCTTTTTTCCTGTTTTAGAGGCTACCAGACCCTGTAGAGCATTAAACATCACAGTCAGACCTTTTCTCTCTGGCTAGTTGTGATTATCCTTTGCAGGTAGGAAGGCATCCTACTAGAGTCTGAAACGAGAGGTCAGTCTTCAGATCTGAGATTTGCTTCGAGTCTTTTTTTCCTTTCAGAAAGGTGAAGATCCGCTCCTGTTATAATTGCCTACATTAGCTGTTTCTACACTGCTGCTAGAAAGCAGTCTCAGGAGTGCACCCGAGCAGCTGACTCGCATGTACTCTCCCATGCACACTATTGCCTGTCAGGTTGCCTAGGGCCAGCCTGCAGGCAGCCCATGAGCAGCCTGTTTGGGCATGTCTGGAGCAGCACTCAGCTACCAGGCATGCCGAGGATGGAAGGCCCTGACCACTGACTCCCCTCCAAATGCAGCACAGACATATCAGGGAGGTCCCTGCCACCAGTTTAACACCAGGCAGGTGTCCTGGCATGGCTGCTGGGTATTCCTTGCCTTCCAAAGGGAGAATCCTCCCACGTGCCCAATTGCCATGCCCAGGAACGAGCACAGCTCACGCAGAGGGGATCCACCTGGCATGCCATCTCTGAGAGCAAAGCAAAAGGAGGGCAACGAGGTAACACCACCAGAACCCACAGACCTTTGCCCTGCCTGGGAGTGGGGCTGGCTTCTACTTGTTCAGTTCCTCCTGTTCCTTACCTTAAAACCCTGAGCAGTTCTGTTTACTTTCAGTGAAGTGGATGTCGTTGTGATTCACCGAATTCACAGTGCATGGGTTTGTACATACGTGCTTAAGTCAAGGCCATAATCCTGAAATAAATTAGCCTGAGTGCTTAAATTTTCAACCAGCTAAGTCTTTGGGTGTAGCACTGGTTTACACGGTTGTAATATATATAAAATATAGCTGTACCTCAGAGTTTGATAGGGAACCTTGTGAAACTCTACAGTTTCTCTTTCCACAGCAGAGTGGTGTTGCTGTGGCTGAGGTAAGCAGTTGTACATGCCAACATTTGGCTTGGTTTCATCATGTGTGTCACTTAAAAATTGGCATGGCAGCAGTATCCAACTAAAACTCAGCGGAGGCGTGCTGCAAAGCTTTCTAAATCTTTCTGTCCCTTTCCACAAATGTGTTAAAAACAAGCTGTATGATGAAATATGAAAGAGAATTCACTGATGTATTTTCTATTCTAAAACATGCTAGTTAAATTAGACTCAACTAAAAAGTGGGAAATGTCAGTATAATTTGCCAGATAATGACAATTCGATTTCTCTATTGCAATATTTTTCCTTGGCTATACTACATTAATTAAATGTGATGTTGTTTTGAGACCTACTTGAAAAGAATTCCAGACAAAACTGCTTATCTCATTTTTGTGGGTTGGTTTTTGTTGGTTTTTGTTGGGTTTTTTTTCTAGAAGAAGGAATATTCTTAGACGACTAGTCTAAACAGAAACTCATGCTAGAATGATCCTACAGAATATTTCATACTAAAGCTGACATCACTATAATTGTTACAGTGGTAAAGTAGCTCACCTTTGTAACTATTAACAAGACAATAACAATGATCCTGGTATCAGCAGAACTTTCATGCTGTGTCTGATAGAGTGGTGACCCTGGCAGCATTTTGTTTATGACAACGGCTTGGGGATACTCGGGAAAAGAAAGGAGCCAACTGAGATAACTTCTATCTGTGGTACCACTCATCCTCTAGAAACCAGTGGTTTGGTGAGTTAGACCTGTGTTTGCAACATGTTTACAAATCCTGCAGTCTGCTTATTTGGAATAAATGTGTCCTTTCTGAATCTGTTAATACTTTTGGCTTTCTTACGATCGGTATTTTGGCAAAAAAGATTTGCAGTCAGAATAAGAGTACAAAATCACTGCCAGAAAAATTTCTGGTTCTCACCCTAAAATATTTCAGTGCAAGCTGTAGCATTTTATAGTATATAATACTATATTTAGTATATTTTATATTATAGTATGCTAACATTGTGTGTGAAAAGTAGAGTTGCTTGCCTACCAGATGGATGTGTGGGGAAGGAGGATTCAACACATTGAAACATTTCTGGTACACTCAGCTTCCATCTCTTCTTCAAACTGGAAGATTATTTTTAAGGAGTGAGACCATTCTTCTTTTGGCTATGGTCTGGAAACAGATGTCTTTCAGCAATGACTTCTACAGTTGTTTCCCAAATCATGCACCTCAATGTTAGGAAAGAAATAACCGGCTATATGTAAGGATGGAAATCCATGGAGAAAATTTCCCAAGAATACACCTCTACGTCCTTTACGTGTTATCGACTGTACATTTGGTTTCCTCAGAAGATAACTACCGTGTCCCCAGTTCCTAGAGTGTTACACCTACTAGATGGAATATCTCTTCCTTAGCTGCCAGAGGTCATCCCTGCTAGACAAAAGTAAGAGTCCCATTGAGCTTGCTTGGGCTAGCAGCCACATAGGCTATTTTCTGCTGTATCAGTCCTGCAGTGACTTGTAATTACTGAAAGCTGAATCTGGTCCATTTTTAATTTATTTAAATCACTTAATTTCATTATATCATAGACAAATTACAGGAACTGTTACTGTTTTGGCCACGCAAAACTGTCTGTGGCCAAGATGTACAATGCTTCTCTAATTTGTCTCCAAGGGAATTTAATTAATTGTGAAGTGGGCAATATGGCAAACACTGGAACTTGTATTAATCATTAGCTCAGTAAAAAGTTCAAATCCTGCTCCACTCATCCCGACCAGAAAGGACCAGAAGGCTGCTGCCGAACAAAGGTACAAGCTCTTTTGCAGCTGCTCCTTCTGCATTAGTGACATTCACAGTTCTGATTTGTACTACATAAGGTCGTTTATCAGTAAAATGTGCACCAGGATTGATCCACTGGTCCAGTTAGCCTTCCAAGCACCCCAAATATAAAAGCAGTTGATTTTTGCTGTCCCACAATGTCCCCAGCAAATCAATTTATTCCTTCGTCTTGCCGCACAAAGAAGTCCCACTGGGACTTCAGAGGAGAGGGAGCAGAAAAGAAGAGAAAGGGCAAGAGAGGGACATATCATAATCACAAGAGGTAACCTTGGACTGTTAGAGATTATTTTAAAGCCATGATTTTTGAGCGAAAATCTATCTTTACAATGAATATTTCACACAGTAATTGACAAATTCAGCAGCAATTTCACACAGTTCTAGTCATCAGTCATTTGAAATGTACAGCTACAGTATTCTACTGCTAATGAGTTTCAAGTGCATAATAAGTCAATTTGATTGACAGGCCTTGACCAATAGTAAAGTCAATTTTTACAGTTGAAATAAATGTTTCTACTATTGTATATATTCATTAATGTAAACTATAGAAAAATAATCATGTTTTAACACATGATTGTCATAAAACAAATATGTTATCACTTTTAGGCATACACTCTTAAAATAAACTTTTAAACCATTCTCTTTAGTGAGTGTAAATGTGAATTTAGACCTGTCAGGATGAACAGGTTTATGCAACCAGCTAAAAAGTCAGGCCTCTCCCTACCAGGTTCGCATGTGCTGCTTACATAGATTGTGTTCACAGATGAGTTTTGAGACTTCTCTAAGAGTATGGATGAAGATTCAAGGCTGGATTGTTGTCTCTTTAAAACCTCATCCTGAGCATGATGTATTTAATAAAGCTGAATTTCCTGGGGAAGATGAAGTATGGCAACTATATCATGCATTCCAGTTATTTCCATGGTAGGATTCTCAGTAGCACACAGTAAGGACTGAAAACCAGATTGCTTTAGCGAGGAATTTTATCCTACGTCTGATATTTTAAGCAAATAATATTGCTACTCCAGGAGTTCTCTTGGCTGCAAGATAGAATAGCTAGCCAGAGCAAACCAGAGAAAGCTAGAGGAAAGAAAAATCTAGTGATAAAACTACAGTGTTATCAACTTTAACGTGATGAAACCATTCCTCAGAAACTGAATCTGGATTTCTTCTTTATTGATTTTCACAAAAAAACCAACAAAAAACCCCAAAAAACCCCAACAAACAAACAAACAAAAAAACCCATACAAAACAAAAAACCCCACAAAAAACCCAAAAAACCCCCAAGCAAACAAACAAACAAAAGCGACAACAACAACAAAACAAAACAAAAAACCCAAAAAAACCAAAAACCAAAACCCAAAAAAACCCCCAAAAACCAGGAAACTAATTTCCAAGATATGTTAAAAACATAATGAATAAAAGAAAGCAGACAGGTTAAATTAAGATGCCTGACCAAGAAAGTTGATGACATCTTAGATGTCTATAAGTACATAGAAATTTAATTTTGACACCACTCTTGCTTTAGTTATCTTTTTTGGAAGTAATTGGAAGGTTTACAATAAAATATTTTTTGATGGGATGCTAAGGCAGTATTTGCTTAAGTGTTTCCAATTTTCCTGTAAAGAATAAACAAACAGCTTACTTTGGTTCAACTTCACTGGAGCTGAATTAAAATATAGTTTAACACCAGTATTTTATTTTCAATCTGTCTAATTGAGGACTGTATACTTGATCCAGTAAACAGATTTCAGTCAGGAAGAGCCACAGAACTCTGACCTCTTATAAAGGACATGAACACATGAATAATACAAAGATATATTTCAGTGTAACTCAGAAGTAAATTTCACTACGCAAAAATGGTCTGGATAATTAGGAGTTACTATTTGGGTGCTTTTTGCCAACTATTCTTCCAGGTTCAATGTTTTCATGGTAAGACAGTCTCTTCAAGAATTTGCCATTTCTGACGTGACATTCTTTTCCTTATTGAATGATTTTATGTGGTTCATCACAGAGTTTTTACAGATTAAAAATCATGTGAAAAGGATGGAACTAAGAGGGCAGGAAAGTACTGCAAAGCAGGAGTGAACATTTTGTACTTTGTTGTTAAGTCAAAGCATCATGTCTTAAAATACAGTGAAGTAGTGTCCTAAATCATTGGTACAGAAGATCAGGATATTTTCTTCACAGTACTTTTAAGAGAAATCCATAGCAAGGGGAAACAAGTGTTCCAGCATCTTGTATTTGTGCCCACAGATTCTATGTTCAGAGTGAGGTTTTCCAAAGCAGAAAGTAAAGTCATATTCCTGCCTCTTATCAGAAGGAGGTTTGGCACTCCAATAAGCATGCTCAAGGTCATCGTTATCAAGCTGATGGGCGCTGGGCCCATAAAAACCATACAGAAATTCAGGACAGAAATATATGTGTCTGTGTATGCATGGTTCCTAAATAAAACAAACAAGCTAATGTAAAGTGTTTATAATTTTCAAGTATATTAACTGGAAGTAATTATGCCAGCTTTTAAGTGGGAAAACCTATTAAAATATACACTCAGGATGTATTGTAGATACCCAGTGTGCATTTAAAAATGCACGTGTTAGGTGTTAAGTTACATGCTTCAGCACATACAATGAAGTATACAAATTTTAGGTTTTACTGAGAATATATAGGTTTCTACTGCAGTTATATTGTGACATGTTGCACTGAAAGTCTCTGTTGTCAGAGATAACATAAGTATAATCTTTCTGCACCTCATCAACATTGTCTTTAAGTCATTCTCCAGAGAGAAAATTGATTGGGCAAGAGGTCAATTCACTTCCAGTTCCCATTCGATTCCAGGGCACTTAGCTAACTGTAACCAATTAAATTATATTTTCGATGAGAAATTTTTTTTTGTACAGGAACCCCTTCCAACTACTGAATTTTTGCTTATTAATTTCATGTTAAGCCCTGTAAACCCATCAGATAGCAGAATTCTGTTAATTTTAAACTGAAAATCCAAAGACTTTGTTTCACAGAATAAATAACATAAAATAAAAACAGGCTTAGCTGTTATTTCTTACTATGATATTCCTACCTCCTGACCATATAAAATAAATCTAGAAATCTGAGAAGAAATCACAGTCTAAACCACTAAATCTCACCTGACCATGTTGAAATCAGTGTGGGATGGATTCACAGGCCTTGAAATAAATATTACAGTGAGGTACTTAAAGATCAGAATCTGTTTAAGTAGACCAGACTTAAGAACAGGATTAATCCTTGTCTGCAAGCATCTCTATAAGGAGAAGATATCTGATATTAGAAGGTTCTTTGGTTAAACAGTGCCTTCATAAGAACACAACGTAAGGAAGAAAAAAAACAAAAAAGAAACCCAAACAAAACCGAAAACAAGAAAGGAAATAGGAAAATTTATGAAAATATGAGCAACTGCAAAAAGAACAACTTGCCAGGATGTGAAGATGTTTCTCCATCTCCTAAAGAGGAGGGGCTATAATCCCCCAGCAAGTCATAAGTCTCCTGGCAGAGCCTGGGCAGATGTGGCACAGATTCAAACCTTAGCCTCAGAAATCCATATTCACCTTCCAGCCATCGGTGATGTTAACTGGCTGTCTCTGTGCCTGCCTGGAAAGTTCCCTGGGAGAAGCACCCAGAAATTGCCCCATCTGAGAAGGAGGCATGTGTGTGCAGCCGTGGTCTGACAGACACCCAGAGAGCAGCAGTTGCTCTGTGCCACCACACAAATGTGCAGGGACTTTGCTGGGTCCCACGCCATGACAGCATTTGCCCTCCTCCTAAAGAAGGGTAATGGCTGTACCATCACCTCTCTTTCTGTATATACCTTAGAGGCTGAAGTATTTGAGACTCAGTCAATATCCTCCATCTGAAAACATAAAGAGGCACAGCTCTCCTCTCCCAGGAGACTGCATTAACCGCAAGCCACACAGCTGGGAAAGGAGGGGGCTGCTCCTGTTGAAACTCTATGTCAGCAGAGGAAAGAATGCAATATATCCAAGGAAGATGTAAGAGGGAGTGCAAGAGGGAACATGACTCTGTGGCCTAGTGCCTACAGCACTCATCTGGGAGTGGGCAGACCTAGATTCCACTCCTCGCTTCAAGAACAGCTTCTGTATTTTTATATTAAAGAGTTATTGGTTTTGGATACCCTGAGGCTGAGCTGATGAGGTTATTGAACCCTAATCTCATACATTCCAGGTAAGTACCAATGAGCAAAACAACAAAGTGTTATACAAATGATAACTGCCATCTCAGACAGACTTTAAAAAAATAAAAAAGTGATGTGTGACTCTTTGAAGGAGAAGACTTTGGCACTGACTGTTGCGAAGGAGTCCAGCTCTAGAGCCTGTGGCTGCCCCCTCAGTCCCTGAGACCAGGAGGCATGGCCAGCTTTCCTCCACAGAGCTGTGCACACCACCTCGCTCTCCTTGCATCCCAGATTCTTACTGGAAACTCTCCTCAGCACATGCTGCCCCCAGAATTGAGCCTTGGGGACTATCTGGAAGAGTATCAGCTGACCTGGTCAAACTCATGCCAGGGCAAGCTCAAAGGTAAACACTGCAGATGATGACATGCCAGTGCTCGACACCATGCCCTGGTCTGATTTAGTTTGTCAGAGGCACTTTACTGACCAAACAGTAGCTAGAGGTAGCAGTGGAAGCAGAAAATCTAATCTGAATTCCCTGTCATCATTCAGGTGTCAGATACGTGCCTTTACGACTAGTTTTACCAGACGCACTGGCAAGCCAGTGGTTAACCATACCAACTTAGTTTTATTTTCAGTGGTTTTCATGCTCAATAAAATTTTCTTTTACACAAGAATGCTCACTTTTTTTGGTTATTCCCCTTCAAAATCATAAAACCAGCTATTTTTATAAAAGTAATGAAAACACTCCAAGTGTATGCACAGTAACCCACAATTCTCAGGTGGCAAAACTCATTCAAGTTTCCACCTCACGCAAATGGCTTTTGCAAGCGTCTCCTGATAATGGAGTCCTTGTGAGATCTTACTGAACCTTTTTCTTACAATATAGAGTTGTTTTTCTAAGGGCTCTGTTGTTATTCAGAAAAGAAAAAATGGAATCAAATGTTCAAGCTTACTTTAAAAATATGAGCAAATATTATGATAAATAAAGAAGGAATATTAAAGTTAAAATTATTCACAGCACTAAGGGGTCAATTTTCCTGTTAGCACTGAACACGTATTGGGAGTTTCATGTCTGCAGCCCACTGAGGGAAACTTAGCCAGCAATTACTTTATTTCTGTCTCGAAAGGGGAGGATTATGAGGCAGCAGTTAACTGGCAAAATATCTGTGAAAATCAAGGCTGGAACAGCTGACATGAAATTAATAATTCTCAGTAATGCCTGAGAAAGCCAGCACATAGAGTATACAGTACTTATGAACAAATTTCATCTGGAAACAAAATCTTCTCATTCACTCTTAGAATGGTCTGAAATATCTTTCAGTGTGTTTCTTTAGCGTTTTAGAATTTTCTTTCAAGTTAGTTAACTAACTACCATGCAAAAGGCTAGCTAGATGCTTAACTGGTGTCTCCTAGAGCCTGCTGTACAGATGCACTGGAACAAGAGAAAAAAGATGTGGACACACTAAGACAAAGAATTTTAGACATAACAGAAAGCACGAAAAGTGGTTTCCAAGGAAAAAAAAAATCCACTTTTTATTTTTATACATTGTGACACAAAGTATAGTGACATAGTGACATGCTTACATACTAGTTTTAGCTCGTAGGACTCCATTCTCCTTCTTGCTGATTATAAATAATTTTCTCCCATTTCTGACCTTTCTTCACATAATTCTAAAGTAATTTACATCTCTGAGCAAGTATTCTGTTTTAACTGTTTCATTTCTACAGATCATTCTGAGCAAAAGCATTACCCTGGAGAATTCCAGGAATTCAAAGGAACTCTTCCTGAATGATTTCTTTTTAAAAAGGCAATAGAAATGATAACTGTTAAAATTAGATTAGCCTTTTATTTTTTTCAGTACCTATATTACTGCTGTATTACTTATAAGAAGTATTCAACACTTTTCTATCTCTTTAGCAAAGATTTTCAGCCCTAAATTTGGAAAGCACCATTGTTATAAAATTAATGTTGTTTTATCTATTCCAGGTATTTAAAAATGACCTCTCCATCTTTTCTCCTAGGGTCATCTTTGTATTTTAAGATCTTATTCACTATTGTCTGCTCATTATAATAAACATGTTTCGTATAATAAAATCTATAGCAGGTTATAGCAAGTGTTTCTCCTTAAGCCATTCAGAGTCTGATTCCAGACAGTAATACACCCTTAGGGGTGAAAAAAGTGTAAGAAATAATACAGAAGAAGTAATATTTTTCTCATTCATTCTTCTGCTGTGTTTTGGATTTTTTGGGTTCTTTTTTGGGGGGTATTGCTTTTGGTTGATTGCTTGGTGGGTTGGTTGGTTGGTTGGTTTTCTTTGGTTTTTTCCCCTCTGGATTTGTCCATTTTGAACCTATTAATGCTTTTTGGCATTCCTGGCATCCCATAACAATGAGCTGCTTGAGAGGAGAATAGCTGGCATGAACCTTGTCAGCAACTATTTATTACCAGCCTCAATATTCAAAAGAATGGAGTAGGAAGATCCTATGGGCTGATTCAGCACGTGGAAATCAAAGAATGAGGAAGGATTAGCTGGAAACAGGTTATGACTCTCCTAGTATCACTTTCACTCAGTGAAAGGGCTCAGAGGGGTAGATAGGACTCAATCTGCTTCCCCAGCTGCAGCCTGGACAGTCTTTCTGACAGCCCAGCAGGGTTTTTCCCTGCTCAGTTGGGAACATTTTCTAGGGAGACCCATCATACTTGATTCCCTCTAGCATTCAATCCTTGCTTGAGCTGGATAAACAGCCCTATTCTTTGTCTCTGCTTCCTTCTGATGAATCTGTTTTCCAGTCTCATAAATTTCCTGCAGCTCTACTGTTCCCATCCATATCAGTCCAACAGCAAATACCCTTTGCTTCATGCACGTCCTGCTCCCTGCTTGCCAGCAGGCAAGGCAATCCTCTCCCCACATTAAGAGAGGCTGGAAAGCAGCACGGCTCATGGACATCCTGCCTACCCTCGAAGCTAATGACACCAGAACATTAAATGAAGGTATGAAAGGAAGCACTGATCTTACTGACAGGAACACATTTATAGCACAGGAAAGGGAGTTCCTACCTGTCTGTCTGATTGCTTTACACATGCTCATGATTCCTTCACAGTAAAATGGGAAGCTAAATGGGGGAAACAGATCAGTTTCATGAGTAATACTAGACAGCATTATGCCAGAGATTTATCTGCATATTTTTTCCATAGATGCTAGGCAAAATTTCACCGTTATAGGCCACATCCAAACTGATGAAATAGCATAGTCTGGGGCTGTTAGCAAAAGTAAAAGCGTAGGGAAGAAGGAATGATCATGATACGAAGCTACTTCTAAAGCCTGACAGACTGACTACACTATGATTCTTCAGTTTAAAAATATATATCTACACCCATATAAGACTGAAAAATAGATAAGAAGGACTGTCTTTCAATGCAGAACCCACAGAACATCTGAAAAAAATTATCCCACAGCTAGTGACAAGTGCCAGAATTGATTTTGCATACTCATCATAGTTAAACTGTGAAACACATCTCAAATCTTGAAGTGAAAATGAGTTCAAAGACACAGATTCATACATGATAGATTCTCTGTGGCAATTGAGAGTCTGGGTGAAACCTCTGATTCAGAAAGTTTTGCCAATCTGATTACAGGGTCAGATAGAGGATAGCAAGAGAAGGCTCTCTCTAGAAATGTCCAGTTCCTTTCCACTGCTCCACCATTTGCAGGAAGAATACTGTAATATCTGTACCCGTGGTGCTGCCAGTCTCATGTTCTTACACTCTTAAAAGCCCATTCACCTCCTGCCAGCAAAAAGCCTTCTCACCTGGGTGAAGGAAGCCCACGTTCTGAGATCCAGCAGCATCTTCTAGCCTCATTTGAGTATTTAAATCTAAGACAAATCAGGAGACAGTTTACTGGGAATTTCCAGCCTGGATTCAAACACCAAGGAGTTGTTATAGATCAGGAGGTCATTGTCATTGTAGAGCCAATAACAACTGTCCAGCAAACTTCTGGGCTCTAACAGCTTGAAGACAAATTTGATCTTTTCAGTTAACAGTTGAATAATTATGGCCACAGAGATTTAAAGCAATAACAGAAGAGTCAGAAAGAAAAATGTCTATAGCTCTTATTCTCATTCTAAAAAGGAGGTTTACACACACGCTTAGACCTTTCATGTGAACATATGAGCAACACAATCTACATTGTCTCTGCCTTGGAGCAGGAGGTTGGACTAGATTGGGCCTCCAGAGGTCCCTTCCAACTTAATTCTTCAGTTCTGTGATTCTGTTCTCACAAAGTTCTCACAAGCCTGTAGTCCCAACATCCTGCAACCTGCGGCCTTTACAGATTCCACAAAGCATTATTTTTCCACCAATCACTCACTTTAGTCCTCTGTGTTTTTCAGACAACACAATTCTTAGAGCTGCACAGACATTCTAAAGCGAATCCTGACAATTGCCATGTTGTCCATATTTTTCCACCTGCAAGGAGGCAATTAATTCAATAAGCAAAACAGCTAAGCAAAATCCACGACCAAAAGGAGAAATAACATCCAGGAGCCATAAGTTTCAAACTGAGTAAAATTTTTTTTTATCAATATCAAACTGAGTAGATATTTTTCTCAGAAGAGGTTAGAGAAACCTGCATTTTTGGACATCTCAGTCTCACCGTGTTACTTGGAGAGTTATCCCATTTGTAGTTAATCTGAAGGACGCTGATAAGAAAATGAGGGTCATATATGACCACCACGTCATTCCAGAGAGAGAACATGAACCTCACTTGGTTTCCTGAAATATTCTGTTGGCCATGACAGCTGGAGGGTCACTCTATCTGTGTGTGAGAGCAGGAAATCAGGCGAAGAAAAAAGAAGGAAAGAGAAAATTTGAAGAAGTAAAAATGTACTTTCAAGGTGCTGAAATCTCTATCTTGTAAAAATTCAATGAAGGCTTATAGTTGTAACAAACTTATTGAAGAAGAGTAATAAAATACAGTTCTGTTACCACAAGAATATCGTGATCATAGTGCCTGTATTAAGCTATTCTTTCTCAACAACCTTTTGTTCAACAAGCAGAGGTTTTGACAGAGATAGTCATACATACACATCCTCTTTTGCTGGCAGATGGTTTGATTTTATGAACTACCTACCCGCAAAACATCTCACAAATAACTTGCTTGTCTTGTACCTGAGTCAGTGAGAGTACAAACCAAATGGTAAGAGAGGGCTTTGCCTGTTACACTTGTGTTCTCAGGAGAGGGAAGTGATTAGCTTAGTCCTGTAACAACCATTTGAGTGCAGCCTCTAATCCCTGCCAAGACCAATAGTTCATGTTGCTTCATAAAAGGACATTCTGTAGTGACCCAAAGAGCTGCAATGATAAAGAGTTTGTCTGGCTTCCATGTTAAGCCATTGATTTTTGTTATGCCTTTCACCACCAGATTAAAGCTCTCATTTGTACCCGCTACTTGTTTCTCTTCATGAATGATACATTGTAATCAAGTCACCTCTCAACCTTCTCTTTCATTAGCAATAAAATTATTTTTGCAAGTCTTTTCTGAGTCATCTCCAATTTTGACACTCTTCTAAAAATTGCCGATTTTGTGCTGTATGCAGGATTTTAATAGGATGTTTTAGCAGTGTCAGATGCAACCAATTTCTTGTGCTACTTGCTCTTCCCCTGCTCACATGGACTATAACAACATTAACCCTTTTTTTCCCAGCAATACACTGGAGTCCACATTGAGTGACATCTATACTACAAGTCCTAGCTGTAGGTCAGGACGGTTGCTTTCCAGAGCATAGTACCTATTTCTCTATAGAAGATCAATAGAAGCACAGCAATGAATGGAAATGCATTGGAACCCCTTCTGATGAGGGTGACTCTGCTTTTTCTTTCCCAGTAGTTGTATTATTGTTTGCTACATTAAAAAAAAAAAAAAAACAACAAAAACCGAAAAGAAAAGAAAAAAAGAAAAAAAAAAGAGAAAGAAAAAAAATAGTTACATTTATCTTATAAAAAGTGCTGAAAAGCTGCTAATTCAGTCCTAGGAATTCAAAGCTTTAAGCTGCCCTCACTATAATACAGTCAAAAAGGGGTACATTTGAAGGGTACATTTGAGGGGTACATTTCAGGTGCCACAAGGGTGTGAGAACTCCAGAGATCCAAAAGAATGCTCATTCTTCTTGCAAAATTGTCCAGATCAAGGAAGGCTAGATTTCAAAAAACCCAAAGTGAATGCCTCACCTGTTTCTGTTCAGTGCAGAGAACCTAAAGCAGCCCTCACAGCCCAGTCCTGCTCACAGCCAGTTGTGCTGGCAGCAGCAGGACTCAGAACAGCTGTGGAGTGAGAGCATTGACTCACATCGTGTATGGTGCTGCTCGGTGGCCTTGAAGCTGTGACTGAGGGTGAGGACTTGCACTGGGATGTGCTTTACAAAATACTATCTGCTTATAGGAAATCTGTTGCACTGTAGATTGATTTGCTTTTAAGGAATTATATTTTTCTTTAAATGTGAAACATGAAATTAGGGTTTGGATTTAGGCATAAAGAGGGAGCTAAAGAATAAACTGCTATCTATATTATATTTTACTTTTAAAAGAAATGTAGTGGATTTATTATTGATTTTGAAGAATTCTTAGCTATTTTTATCAATTAGTTACTCTTACCTCACGTAAGTCAATTACCTGTAAGTGCACTGTTGTGCCCATTAGAAGCTTCACGTGTGCAATCCGTGGGCAACAAATAATGGCAATGGCAACAAGCTGTGCTGCTCAGCTATTCTCTAACTGGAGCAGGCAACTAAAAGACTACATACTTAAGAGACCTTCCATGGCACTGATAAGGATTTTTGATTATATTTTGGAGTCAGTAATTAAAGCAGGTTTTCCATTTACTTTTATTTAGAGTGATCATACCACACGTGATTTCAGAAAAAGCATCAGTAAAGTGTGTGCAAAAGAAGTTGCCACAGTTCTGGCTCCTTTTACTGATTGCACAAGCAAAACAAACAGTTACAAAGAAGCTGCTTCAATTTTATTAACAGTAAACATGAACACTTAAACCAGAACAATGTTATAAAAGTTTGTGTCAAGTAGATGACCTGCTGCTGCTTATTGCTTGTTTCAATGTGACAGGAAAAAAAAAAATGTAGAAAGACAGAGTGGGTCGGATTGGATTTTTTACTCTTTTTTTCTCACTTGCATAATCCAGTTGCTATATGTAACAGCATGCAATGGATCAGAATGTGATTAACAAGACTCATAGTGTGTTCACATCAGGAAATATTTGTTAGCTTTCTAAAAGGAACTGTATATTTCTATTTTTATTAAGTTTGTGATTAAGTAGTATTAGGCATAGGAGACTGACTATTATTACAGTTTCCAAATTCCAAACCTCACTCTTTTTCTAATTTTTTTTCCCCAGATAATGAGTAGCATCCTTAATACTTTATATTTGCAGAGTTTAACAAGCTCTCACAACTGTCTCTTTGTGCTATCATCTTTATTATAAAGATACAGGATCTGAAGAACAATGCTTAAAGAAAGTAGTTTTAATCTTGAATGTCTGCAACTATATATTGCAATCACTCTTTGGTTCTCAAATATGTGATCTGCCTTTTTTCAAAGGTTCCGACTTGTTCATATTGATAAGGAAGTCAGTGGGACATGAGAATACCCAGAACTTTGGAAATTATGGCATTCATACAGGTAAGTGATAGATTTGAGTGTCTGACTTTCAGAACTTGTTTTTACTTTTTTTTCTCTTTTCTTTCTTTTTTTTTTTTTTTTGCCAAATGTTTTGCCTCAGGGAGAGATGAATCAGTGATTTAGGGGCCATGAACTACACTCTTCATGCCCCTTGCTTTGAGTATCAACTTCACAAATACTTGACTTTGTTTATCTTGACACTCATGTCCAAGTGCCAAGGCATTTTTCGTTTTTTTTTCTTACTGCATTTATTTGAATTGTTGTCGTAGGTTTGGGAGGGCAGTGGACAGTATTTTTCTGCAGCTGAAGAATTTCTCTTTCTACTTTAAGGCAAAATGGCCTTTAAATAAGAAACTGGCATTAAGCTGATACTTACAGAACTCCTGTTGTCATGTTGTCCAACAAATGAGTAGACGTAAATTACAAGGAAAAGGTTTGATATTGCTTTCATTAATGAAAAATTATGACATCAAATCAAAAATTACTGGAATTGATCTAAACTATTATTTAACCCTCAATCAAATTAAGTTCAACAAAGTATCATTAATTTTATAATTATATTAATGTGTGTATGGCTTCAACTTGACTGGGAAAAAAAAGATGACCAGCAGAGTGCAAACAAAGGTTTACAAACTGCAACTCCAGGCAGTCATGGAACCCTTTCTCCCAGGGAAGTGGCTGGAGGCTGGGGCATGACCTGCTTCGGTGCTCCCTCTGCTGCCCTGCTCCTGGCTGAGGCAGTGGGATGAGCTCCGCCCTGATGGACCTGGGAAAGCTCCCAGCAGTCCTAGCCCCTGACTCGCAGGCAGCCCACTGGGCATCCTTACTGGTATTTCTAAAGGAAAAATGAGTGTTCAGCAAACAGCGAATCACTTAAAATGTTCACGGATTTCTTCTTGAATAAGGACAACAGGGAAGCAGGAATAGGAAATTTTCCTTCTTCTTGAAATGATTAGTCTTTCCACAGGCTGAGAACAGAATATGTAAATGGTCAACCTTTTGTACTCTTCCAACATAGGGAGGCCTCTAGGCAGATCTCTAGGCTGTCCATGTGGAATTGCCGAGGGTGGTTCTCTAAGGAAGTTAACAGATCATTATACGGAAGGTATATTCCTAATATGTCTGAATAAACTTTTCATAAATGTATCATGTAGCTCAATATTTTGTACTTACAAGTGCAAAAGCACAATATATTTTAAAAATTGTAGGTTAGTTTACTGGCTTATACAGACTGGATAATATTTGAATCTTGGATCACTAGTTCTCTGAACAACAGCATCCTGTGCAATAACGAAAAATCCTGATTTTTTAAATCTTGAACTTTTAAAAATAAGTTCTCTTGATTTTTTAAAAAAGTTTTTGTTCTCAATTCTCCTCTGCCTTTGGATAAAATTGAGGAATCTCTAAGGATATTTTAGAAAAGAAATTATTTGCAATTAATCTTTGGTTTCTATATCTAAACTGTATAATGTTTACTCATGAGCAAGAGAACAGGTTCAGGATGATGGCTAAAATGTGTGTTTACATACATATACACACTCTAATTTAGCCAATCACATGGAAGTCTATACACACAGATATAGGCATGTGTGTATATACATATTACATATATATATATATACACATTTCATATGCGTATTTTTAAAGACTCATATCATTTGGATTTCTTTTCTTCATTGCTATTTGCTGTGCTGGTGAACCTGCACAACTGCTATACACTCTGCAATGGATAACACAGAACACAACTCCGCTCTTACACATCAACACTGTTCTTTTTCCTTTTTTTTTTCATTCCTCTTTTTTAATTCCACTAAGAATGCTGCCTTCAGTCAAAACCTTTAATCCTCATGTCCTATAGCGTTTATGGCAAGAAGTGAGGTCTATTTAGAGAGGCATTTCAATTCCCCCTCAGGCCAAAAGAAAAACATGTTATTTCTAATGCCAGCTCTGTGGCCTCATATGCTAGGAAACTAGTGACATTTTGACATAGTCAGGGACAGTTCTGAATTACGTGGTGCTGCTGTTCATAACATAAACTGGAGCTTAAGCACTTAGAGAGCCTTCTCTATATCTGTAACCTTGTTTCTTTGCCAGACAAGTGACTGTCTGCAGGGAATGCAGCAACACTGATGTAGTGTTTGAGCTAGGCTGCACAGTGTGTTTTCTGGGTTATCCCATTGCTATGCACCAGCACTGGCCAGCTTCATCATCTGAGCAATTCAGATGCCGCTGCCGTGCTGGGAATACATCACGTACTGGCTCAAGGACTCAACCACCAACTGTAAGGCATTCGAGCCAAATGTGGTCAGTAAGTGCTGCACTGCCGTGGTCACCTTGCAACCCAGAAAAGTCCCTGGCCTGGCCTCAAGCTCAGGGGGAAAGACTGTGTGAAGAAACATTGCCATGTTCTGGCTGTGAGATTCTGATTTCTAATCTCTTCTAGAGATTTTGTCTTACAGCCAATAAGACAATTTTGGTGTGCGAGCTCGGGGGATCGAAATGTTGTTGAAGAACTGGCAGGTTCATCACTTTTCTGTAAATAACGTAAAAAAGCGTCTTAGTATGGATACAGAAATGTATTCACAAATCGCATTCCCCTTCTTCCATTGGTGGTACCTAGTGCTACCAAGGTGCTGCTTCCTCTTTACACATGCCTCAGTTGTAGAGTGTTCTTTTAATTTCTGCTTTGTATTCTGACCTTGAGATAATTTGGTGAATGAAAAAATACCTTCTTTTCTTTTCACAGCTTTTACTGTTTGAAAATCTATGTACAGCACTGGATCCCTAAACCTATTAGGACAGTTGGTTTAGGAAACATAAATACCTCTCAGTAAGTTTCAAGTACATTGAATTTATACAAATATTGCATCTGGATACCTGAAGTACTCATTGCATCTCCTGGAGGTGGGCTTTCATTTCCTATGCAACCCAAAATCTCTGCATCATCCCCATTGTATTTTAAAGCAAGAATGAACTGCATAGTCTGTTGGACTGCAGCATTTTGAAATTTCCTAACCTTAATCTTAAAATCTTTATTTTATTGAAAAAACATGAAATAGCATCAAATCACATACATTTTATCCTAAGCGCACAGCAGATCCAGCAGACTTCACAGTTCATTGGACACCTTTAAGGGCTAGGGGGCAATTGTCTAAGCAGTCACCAGGCACATACACTGCTTTCATGTTGTGAATTATATCTCATCTTCAAACAGAATAATTTTTTTTTAAAATATATTATGGTAAACACCAGTTCCTCCACTAACATGTTGCTGTAGCCAAGGCAGCCAAGACCGGTTCCTCACTGCAAACACACTACAAAGAAATGCAGGCAGAGATAACTGAGGTAAGGAAGTAAGTTTTTCTCTATGGCTAAGTCTCTTGGATTACTTGTATGACCTGATAATTCCGGAAAGTAAACTCCACTTTGTGGCAGGAATAAAAATACTAGTTAGTTTTGTTTGGGGGGGTTGTTTGTTTCTTTCTTTGCCCACTTTGCTCTGATTTTGATGAAAAGTAATAAAACTGCATAGTAACGGAGGATGATAATCTATTTTCTCCAGGAAATAGGTGTACACAAAAAAATAGCAAAACTAAGATGAGCATCCTATTATATGGGTTTAAATGGTGTACTTCTGTGGGTGTATATGGTTTATAAAGGTATTTATGGTTTTGTTCTTCTCACTAAATATACTAATTTTGACCATATTTTCAGATATTTTAAAAGTAATTTTGAAATATAACTATTTTATATGATGTTTTGATCAGATTAGATTAAATTACAGTATTTCAAATGTACCAAAGTATCTCCAAATATTTGCTGTTGTTTTAATCAAAATGTATCATTGACTGAAAGAAATTATTTGATATTACTGCCCTCTTCTTGACTTGGTGTCTCAGTAGAAAATGTTGTTTGATATGTGATGAAATTTTTTTACATGCAGAGTCTTGTTTTTAAAAAGCCTGGACATAATCATTTGACAGATTTTTTTTTCCCTGCATGCATGGGAGAGAGATCACACACCAAGTTTTCCTCCCCACCCATTAAAAAAGGAATATTTTTAAATTTCAGAGGGTTCAATCACTTTAGTTTTTAATATAACAGTACCATAATTGAGCTTCATATTTTGTAAAAATGCCTGTATTAAGTATTGTAATATTTGTCCATTTTGGGTAAAGTAATTTTAAATATGTTCTTCAAACTTCACTTTCTGGGGTTGTCAACTTTAGCACCTGCAATGCTTTATAAGAAGGGAAAATAAAACCCAGTTTATGCTTAAACAAAGTTTTGAAAACTTTTAGAGATGTGTAAAGATGTAGAGTGTCAAAAACAGAGACTTTCACTGAGGTGTTTTCCAGTGACTGAATGAATTCTTGAGAAAGTGCATCTGGATTCTGAAAGAGGTACATGAAATGGCTGGTAAATGTCACAATTGTAAAATCTCTTCATACAACAACCAATTACAAGTTCTTTAATTACTTGTCTGTGCTCCAGAAAGGGTGGATTTATGCTTCCTTAAAACCATAATTATCTTGTCTTCATTCCTGACAGTATGTATATTGCGTAATATGAGCTCACACTGTGGGAATATGAACATGCAACTTTCTGGCTTGGTTTATGACTTATATGGTAAATGAAGTATGTTTTCCTCATTAAAATAACAAGAACTTTAATCACATGCATTACTATCTAGGACACTTAGACTAGAAAAGGAATTATGCTAGGTTGCATTTGTATTGCAAAGAAGACACAGAGATGTCCCTCTGGTTCAAAAAGACTTTGTTAGATAGACTTGACTACTTTATGCCTGTTTGCTAAACCACAGAGTCAGAGATTTATTTTTCTCCTTCTAGGGCATAATTATGAGGTTTATCCAGTGGAGGTACAAAACAAATCATAAGGGGTTTCTTGCTTTCAAATGGAAGAAATAATAAAGTGACCATTCTCATAAATTTACAATTAAAGTAAATGATTTCTCACACAACTTATTATCAAGATAAATACCTCACTTTCATGGTTATTTACTCATCAGAATCAGAGCTTTTATCAGTATATGCTGTCATTAGTAGACATAGCATTTCCAGAGATTTTTACAGGGGAAATCATAAGCAGCTACCATGAAGTATTATATTCTAAAAAGGGATGAAGTACATATCTGAGATTAGTATGAAAATTCTAGCTTTAATAAAGGTAACATTAGTATTTAGAAAACTGACTTATAAGGAGGGGAAAATAAGGGTAGGTTCTTTCTTTTGTCTTTTTATTCACTCTAAAAGCCTATTTCAGGATAATGATGACTTTCTTGACAGTATTTGAGTGTGTTTATATCTTAAATCCTGATCTTTTCTTTATTTTTGTAGCCAGCCAAGGAATTGAAGCATAAATTTATTAAAGAACATAAAGTTCAGAATTATTACCATTTCAGAGGACTCAAAACAAACCCATCCTGTCTCTTTCTTAAATTTGTACTTTAAAAAAAATCATTTAAATAAAAGTCAGAAGCAATGATGCTTTAAAATGCAAAGAGAGGAACTCTTCACTGGTATTGTTTTTTCATCACGTTTCACTCTTGAACAAAGGCCCTAGAGAAGAGAGTAGGGAGTGCAGGGTCATGGATGTCTGTGGCCTGTGAACTAAGGAAGAGGCTGAAGGGACTAGAAGAAGCATTGGTGTCAAGAGGGAAAGGAAAACTTACAGGGGAAAATGGAGAAATATACAATGAAGCTTTGTTGCTTTCAAGTCAATGAAGTAATCTAACAGCTTTCAACAGTTACGTATCTTGCATAAAACGACAGCTCAGCATACCTTCTCATAGTCCTAAACCTCAGCCTTACTGGCAGGGAAAGCTGTCTCAGCTGCGGGATATCTTCTGCTGGAAGAGGTTGCAAAACCGTTGCACAATTGTAAAACAGGGCATCATCGAAGGTGTTGCTTATGACTGGAGACAAGTTACTAAATAATAGCGTTTTCTTTGGTATATACTGGGCTTTGCAGTGAGGACACCACAGCTTAGGTGTCATCGAAGTTTGGAGGCTTAGCAAACCAGTTTGGTAGTTGAGCAAAGAGGCAGCTGAAGGAGACGAGTGCATGCAAACAGCTGAATGAGAAGGACTGTAATGAAAGAAGCTCAATACAATATCTAGCAGAAGTCAGTGAGGACCCCGTAGAATAGAAGAGAATTTGCAACACTGAGCCATGCAGGGATGGACAGCTTATCAGATGAAGAGCAATTGTTCAGGTAATTTTGGTAGCATTTGGCTAAATCACTCAAATATTCTGTTAAATACAGGTTTGCCTTGCTGGAGGAGATGTGGCCTGGTCTTTTTCAAAACTCTCATGAATGGCTGTGTTCCCTGTTCTCTTGGCAGATTAATTAATTACAGTGACTCTGATGATTATGGTTTTCTCTGTCTCCAGTACCATATTCCAGCCAAGGGTTATCTCATGTGCTCAAAATTCCTGTGCAAGCCTTGCAGGAAAGTAGCTATGAAATAGTGAGCAGGATTTTAGGTTCCCACCTAGTGAAGAAATTAGCAAATTTCTATTGGAGCCACAGTTGGTATAATTGCAAAAGTTTAGATAATGGTCAAGATGGTTTGGGAATGAGAAAATAATCAATAGGAATGCACATTCTGATGATAATAAGCACAGAAACTTATGTGAGTGCTAATAAAGGGGTCTGACCACCATCAATCTGGTATATCACTCCTTAAACTGGGAGGCTTGCCATTAGCTTGCCTGCTGGGAATTCCTACACCATGTAACAGAAAAATATTCTATGTTTCAGAGAGATTTTAATAAATTCTCATGGAAACATACTAAATACTGCATTTTCATTCAAAGTTGTAATGACTTCTAGCAGAAAAAAAATATAAAAATGTATTTTAAAAAACTTGGAAATGTATCATGTAGAATATTTAGTGGTGTAAATCATGCCAATAGGGTATGTGTGAGTTTCACTCATTCATCAAGTAGCCATAAGTTTCCCATTGGTGTCCACTCAGTTGACTGAAGGGAAATTTACAAAAAAGGCTCAAAGCTGGTCACATACGGGTCACTTCCTCTACAGTCCTTTGGTGTTCATGGTGTATTTGGGTACCTGAAAAGCAAAAATCTTTGGAAAAGGTACATGCAAGGTACAGCAGCACTCCAATTCACAACATGAGTGCAAATACAGAATCAATTCAGCTATTTAAGTAAGAACATGACATACAGTTAATATGACTTCAGAGGAAAAATGTAAATAGAATTAAGAGACAAAAAGCAGTAAAGAATGGAAATTGGAGGCCTGTGCTGGATACAGTAGGACTCATAAGGAAAGATGTTTCCATGTGAACAGCAGGAAATGGTTAATCTGCTGCAAAGTTATGACACTTTCAAAACTCTATACTTTGCACTCCTGTCTCATCATGTAATATATCCTCTGAGATGTATCATACCAACACAAGTATTTCACTGTGCCAAAAATGAGCTTGGTGTGGACTAATTCCCTCACCTACATCCCTGTGAAGCTTTAGAAAGAAGCACTTATGGAACTGGTATGTGAACTGCCCTGATGAAGTATTTAAGATAATTTTACAAAGCAGTTGGAAGCATGCTCTGTCCTGAGGGCATCAGATCTTATGTGGCAGTGCTCACATAATTATACTAAGATGGATTGCCATATCACTCTCTGGGCCTCTGCCTGGAATAAATCCCACATCCAGCTAGAGAAAGAAAAATGCGACTTGCAGGACTGGCATGAATCTTATTACATCCCAGAACTCCAAAGAGAGACCCAAACCTTTTCAATCACTGATTTCTTTTAAGTGTCACTCAATTCTAGCCTCATCAGAAAATACTAGTGATACCCACATTAAAAAAAAAAAAAATGTAGCTGAGATATTACTTTTGAGTAGAGCTGTCCCTTGAAACTACCTGTCCCACATCTCTAGTGTTCCTGTAATTGACTGGTTAGATTTAATGACATCACATCTATAATTCTGTGACTTTTTTCTCAATGTGAGGTACTGCTGCATTTTCTGAGACTAAGGTTTCTGTATTTACACCCCACTCCACAAATATATTTTGACAAATTATCACCAAAGCTTTGGTGACAATGGCAAAAATGCATGCTATATTTACTGAACAAGTATGGATTGAAAGCCAGATATAGGTATGGGATTCTTGCAAAAAAAGCTATCTTTCACATGCTTAAGAGACAGAAAGCCTTTAAATTTTACAGATGAAAAGCTGTACTAATTTAAACTATAATTCTGTACAGACACAGAATGCAAATTAAAAATCACCATTTCCCAAAATGTATAGAGATGGAATGTACAGGACAACACTCAAGTTGTAGCTTGAGTTTTACTCTTCAGCACATAGGAATTGTCAGAACCTGGGTCCTGGCTGGTGTTCCAAGAAAAGAGGCCAAAGACTAAACAGGACTGAGAACAGATTCTTTCTTCCTGTAAATAGACAGGGTGCAGGCTGCTGAAGCAGTTTAAGATTGCTGATGATAATCAGCATTGTCATGCTAAAAGAATGAAAGAGTCACTTAATTCTCCAGGTATGCCAATCACCTTTGACAGTTCCACTGGAGCCGGATGTGTTGTGAAGAACAATTGCACCAAATGCAGACGCACTTCTGGATGGATCTGTTTATTCAGCTGGGAAGAGAAGTCTGTGAGAAAGAAGACCAAGACATTAATTAATCTATATTTCTTTCCGTATTTTAGATTGTGAAAATTTAGATTTTACATAATTTTAAAACTTACTCCTTTTTAAAACTCTCTACCTCCTGTTATGACAGAAGTTATTTAAAGATTTTCTAGTGGATTTGCCTTCAGTTCTACTTTTCTAACAGTAACAAAATAGACTATTCGTGTTGTGCAGAATGTTTCCTGTTCTCTTATTATAATTTTAAAAGTGACTAAAGCCTTCTTCCTAAAGGCTAAAACCTAAAGGTCTTCTTGAAAACAGTAACACTGTCTGTGGAACACATTTAAGATAAAAAGATCATATTAAATGTATTTTTACAGTGAAATAATACTGTAAAGAAGAAACAAAGAAAGAAGAATATTGTTTTCTAAAAATAGAAGCCTTACAAAAATATTATCTCTGTCCTTATCTTGCTTTCTCTCCTCAGCACAAAATATATCCCACCTACAACCAGTGTTCTAACCCCATCTTTCAAATACAACTTTTGCATCTAAACAGCCATCAAAATTGACTAGGAAAGGGCATATTTCTCAGTTGTGGTACACTGATTTGTTCCTGTTTTGATACTGGTGAAAGCACTATCAGTCTTGTCTGCACATGTTTGTTTGTTCCAGTAACCCTCTCTTGAGGAAGGTGGATCTGGCTCCTGCCTCTGTTATGCAGGTCTTATGGTGTGCTGCTGTCGGATGGGGCAGACTCGGAGAGCCTGGCAAAGTCATCACTCCACTGGGCAGAGATGTTACATTTTTGCTGAACAGTGCAGCGCTAGGGAAGAATATTCATTCGTGTCCTTTTTAGGCAGTACTAATTGGTCCATGAGGAGTGCAACACTGACCTGTCTCTACTGCCTGCAGATCTTCAGGTCAGGCAGAGCATTGCATTGCACTGAATCACCCTGCGCAGCTTTCCTGCTTCAGCAAGGGCTTCTTTCAAATAGCGGCGCAAGACTTGAGGACTTGCGCTGGACTTGGCAAATATCAGATGTAAAATCAAATTAGCTGATGACCTGCTGTCAGGGCACCTTCCTCTGGTGTGCTGTGGATACTACCATTGACAAAACCAGGCTGATATATTGCTCTTGCAAGTTTCCCGTGAAGAAAAATTACTTGTAGAGTTCTATAAGCATAGCGTAGCTGTAGTAGTCACAGAGCAAACAGTGTGTTCCAATTAAAATTTAACTTACTCTAACTCTTATCTGTTGAGAAAGTGTCAACATGTCTCAATAGATCTGAATCAATACATTCCTTTTTTTGATTGATCAAATATATTTCAAAATGCAATTTGACACAGGCCAGATTCTGGCCTATGTATACATGACAACCAAAGGCTCACTGGCAGTGGATAATTTTACTTTCCTCAGTTTTTTTGCTTGACAGTTTCCTCAGATATCTTTAATCAACCTTTCCACTTCACCACTGGGTTTCATATTTCTCAGAAAAAAACCCAAACAGATCCACACTTTTTCACACATATTCCAAACTACAGACTATTAGCCTCAGGGAGATCTTATGCCTTTCCTTCCTTGAACTTGTTTAAACATGGTGAAAACATTCCTGTTGTGGCCTTTTTCTGTCATACTGATACGCTCTTGAACCTTTCTGGCTATTTTGTCATGGGAGGTTGCAGTATTCACTTTGAAAAGTAAAGAATTCAGGAGACAAACGCAGAGAAAATGTCAACTGCAAAGTCACAAAGTTCCGACAGTAATATGATGAAGCATATCAGAAAAATCTTTTATCAAATTAAAAATAATGAGCAAAACTAAGTAAAAACAATAAAAAGAAGAACTTACTTGGAAAGTGATTGTTAAATGACTTTCAGTGTAAAAATTTTGTTTACAAATATTGAATATTTAATCAGGAAATATTATTCTGCTGATATGAAAGAATTTATTATGAATTAGTATAATATGAATTTTTTATCATTTCAATGTATTGAGCAAACCAAACTGATTTTGCTTTCATATTAGCATTGTTTCTGCCTGTGGTAGAATATCTGCATCTCAAAGAAGTTATGTCAACCACTCGGGCTCCAGAAGCTGTTCTCCCTCGGAGGCAAAGCTGCTTGGTGAGTCCCTGTCTGGCACGTTGGAAATGGCATTCGCTGTGGAAAGAGAAAGAGTCTGAAGAGCAGAGAGCAGTGGGAACCCGGCAGCTCTGAACCACATCCCAGAGCAGGCCTTACAGCACCATGAAGTGCAGGAGGGATGGAATGATTTTTATCCAGCAAACTGAAATGAAAATATTTTGGCTCTCTGGTGTTTCAATGCTTTCTGTTAATAAAAAATAAACGAATTACATAATTAAACATTTCTTTAATAAAATTAGGCATGGTTCCTCAGTCTGTGTTTCTTGGTGTTTTAAGGGAAATGTTGAAATTCATTAGCAGAAATTCTGAAATTTTGACTCTTGTTTGACTTCATTTGTGATCAAAAAGAGAAAAGAAAAAAGGAACTTTATTTTTTTATGTCTATGTGGAAAATGGATCTCTTCCCTCGTAATATTCCTTTGTTATGTAATTCTTGAAATAAAAACTTCCTCTGGAAAACTTCAGAAAACTCTGGAAAACTGATTTAGATTAAATGTCTTCCTCTACAGCTGACTAACAAAATCCACTAGACATTGAACATATTTCTTAAGGACATGAACTTCAGCTGAAGTTACAGACATAAATCTGAGGTACGATACAGTTCAGTTCACAACATATGTGGAATATTGTCATAAATGCACTAGGTAGGTGATAAATGAAAAGCAAGGTCAATCCAAAAGTGTAAAAATAACAGAAATTGAAAAAAAAAATAGAATTCTTCATACAATGTATTATTTCTTGCCATCCACACCTTTGAAAATTACTTTTAAGAAATTCTTGACACATTTATTTTCAAAAGCAACTACTGTTTCTCTGTAGTCTTATCCCTTTCTAATTCATGTTTTCTTCTGCTCACAAAGTAGGACCAAGTAGTCATGAAATAATAAAAGCTTTCCTTCTTACATCATTAATGTTGTTATCTTTCTAAGTTGTGAGCCTTGTTTTGTTACAAAATAACAGAGCGAGATGTTTAGCAGCAATTAATAGTCACACCCTTGCTTATTTGCAAAAGAACCTGTTATACTTTTAGTCTACATTAAGGTATTCTTTATAGCAGTGGTGTGACCTTTGCCAAGAAAAAAAAATGCTGAGTCCTATACAACTAGTAACTGATGAGAAAGTGGAATCTTTCGTTCTGCCAATTACAGACAGTAATTGCCATGTAATGAAGTTAATGTTTTGTAGAATTTACAACCTGATATTAACGGTGTTTCTTTGCCACCCTCTCTTATCCAACTTAATTTTTGCCCAGCTTTTTCACAACAAAAGAAACAGGACAATGTGTGAAGGCTCATTAATTCTATTTAGTTTTGATTTTTTTTTTCCTCCCTTCTTTTCTCCCCGCCTCCTGGAGGTGAAAAAAGAGCCGTGCCATCAGGTCTTTACGTAAACTCTGGTTCATGTAAGGGTGAAAGTTACAGCCTCCACACAGCAGCTTGCACCATATAAATGCTCCCCTTTCAATTTCAGCTCGGGCCGTTTAATGGCCATGCCGTTTTATTGCCTTCTTGATCACCAATTACACCACCAAGAACAATGAGCCCAACACTTAAATGAGGAGGCCTCAAATTTGCCTTCATTTGCCAACGTGTTTCATAGCAACACTTTCTTTGAAAGCGCAGATCGCCTAATTACGAGGATGAAGATGGATCAGAGTTTGAAAAAGGCTCTCAGCACCAGAACAATATGCTAACCTAACTGTACTCCCTGTACTCCTACTGTATTATTGTGACCCCAAGCTGCCCTTCTAGCACTCTGCCTGACCTCCTGCCTCCAAGAGGAAGCCGTGCCTGCCCTCCCTATCTCCAGAGTGTCACTGCAGAATTTGGGAGGGTGCCGCTGAGACTGGTGACAATGGAATCTAGGAAAAATAAATCATAAGACAGAAACTAGACAAATTGAGGAACCACAGGATACCAAAAGCATTTCCACCTTATTTTGTTTTGCCGCTAATGGCTGAAACGAATAAATCAGGATGTGTTAACTCCAGTGTGCTTCCCAGGGCAAATGCTAAATGCTTTACTTTCTTTGTTAGGAACTAAAGGCAGGGCTGAGGTATTGTAGATGCTCGCTATTCTACCAGGAATTTGAAGGGACTGTTAATACACTGAAAGTAAACACAATTGCAATATATGGTAAAAACAAAAAACTAAATGGAATAAAGTTATATACAAGTTCAAAGACTAGAGTTATGGAAATTACAGATGTTTTCCCTGTTTAAAAATATATCTTAATAAGAATTTATTGTTCCATATATCTGCTGATGTAAATCAGTCACCTAACTATTTTGCAGGTTGCTTGCTACAAAGTGCCACTGGAAAAAATATTACTACCCCAGAATTAAACAATCGGTGTGTTTACTACACACGCTGTACCACCTCCCTCCAGTTCTGGTGCTGCCTTGTTCTGAGGGATGTGCCACCAGAACTAATCCACTGAGGTAAAAGTTAGATTACAGAAATTCATCACTGTGGAAATATTTATCAAATTACTTCTGGAACCATGCATAAGTATTAACACAGGTAGACTCAGGTTTTGTAATGATATATAGAACTGATGGCATTTTTTTTTCTGCTGTTTCTTTAGGTTTTCAAATTTTTCCAACTGAAATTAGTCCACATCTAACCATATAATAATTTATGTATGTAGTTAACTTTATGTTCTATGTGCAATCCCAGAAAACATCCAGCGGTAGCTAATAAGTAGTTGAAGAATTGGGGCCTTTGTTGAAGAGTGAAAAAATGTGTGGGCTAATTGTTACAAGAGAATTACGCAGTAATAAACACAATTAAACTTTTGCTGCAGGGAAAGAATCAAGATTCATTTTCAATTTTAACTTTCATGCTTATCTGCCAAGACTTGAAATATGTAAACTTTGCATTATAATAGTGTAAGGCTTTGTATCCTGATTTTCCATATGAAATAAAGCAGAAAATTCAAAGCTTATGGGCTTGGGTAGCTGGCAACTGCTCCATTTTCTCACGATGATCTCACTGTTACAAAGTGCAAGAATCTCACAGCAGAACCGAGTTCTCTTCACATGATCAAGATTTCAGAAAAGGAAAGCTATTCCAACCATAAAATTCAGATAAATATAACACTTCTGTATTAGAAATACTTTAGTTACAATGCTTACTGATTGCATTTAAAAAACATCACAAATTCCAGTGAAAGAGGTGCTCGGTGGATTCAAACTGTAAAAAATTAAAATTATAGGTTGTCTTTCTTCTGTGCATAAAGGTACTATCCAAAATATGGAAAAGCCAAGGAAAACACTAAAAATTATATATCAGTTTGGGCTTTATGACAGCATATAAAATATTTTTAATAAAAAATGTGTTTTCACCTGCCCTCACTCATAAATACTTGAACAGATTTTCCAATACATTCTCAGAATTGACAAATAGCATGCAAAAAAATTCAGACACAAAAGATAAAAAGCATATGAGCAATTAAAAAAATACATAATAACAATATCCATTTGGCAAGCTGAAAGACATTTATTGCAGCAAGTGCAAACAAATGGATATATAGTACATAAATAATAATGTGGAAGGTAGGCGTGCAAGAGGAGAAAGGCATCTTTCAAAATTAAACTGAAACACAGACGATCATAAAATGTTGTAAATTCACTGAATATAGACCATGAGAAGCTGACTAAAGGGGAATCCCATCCTCCCAGCACAGTGTAGACTTTCAGAAAACGCTTTCACCAAACAATCTGGCTCCCATCACACTTACATGGAAAGCAACTGAACCAAGATATCTGAAATGCAAAATCAAATGAGACCTAAATGAGATTTAAATGTCAAATAGCCTCTTTAAACCACCATGAATATGTTCTGAGTTTATGGAAACATCTTGCTTTTATTTTTTCGTGAATTCCAATAGCAGAGCAATTAGGGTGAACAACAGTGCTAAGTAATGTGTTATTGTGATTCAGAGAGACTTCATGCCATCACAGGAATTTCAAAACACAGAAGGACCAGACAAACACAGCAGCTGTATTTTAGAGTCAGTTAATTACATAATGCTCAGAGTTTTAAAATTACCCTTCGTGATCTTATAACTGTCATTTTAATGTAAACTTAAATGTGTTTTAAGTAAATACATACATAAATATTTGAGTCTTTGAAATCTACCAGGGACAGGTTGTACCTGTAAGGCCAGTTCTGAGAAAAACTCTCCCTGTAGAGAAGAGTCCAGTAGGGGTTGTACTTTGAAAACTGCAGCAAGATAGCTGCCATGAGCTAAAAGACACTCCAAAATGGAGTTTAAAACATTATTGTCAAACCCAACTGTAAAGCTTGCTGGTAAGAATAAGCGCTTTGTCTTCTGAGCTTTTTGATTGCTTGGCTGATGATAATGTAAGGACTTGCATCTCTAAGCAGAAGGCACAAACTCTCCTCATGATGTGTTTAGCTTCAGAAGTCAGTGCGTTGAAATCCAAACTTGTTTGCCAGATATTCTAATTTGTGTACAGCTGTCCTTGTGGGCAGGGTGGGGCAGATGAAAGCATCCTGATGCAGAACTCTTTCCCAAGCTACAGCTGGCAGGTTGGCTCAGACATCTGCGAGTGTCTGTGCGCTGGAGTGTGTGGTTGAGACAGAGAGGGAGGGAGAAAACAATATTGAAAAGACAAATGTTTAGAAATTATTTCACTTGTCTGGTATGTAATTTGGTTTTGACTTACGAATGTGTTGGGCTTTTCTAACTGTAGGAATTCATCAGAAGCAATACTTTGAGGGGAGTTTTTTATTTTTCATCTTCCAGGCTGCATTGATATCCAATGGAACATGCAAATATTCAGCAGCTTCCCATCACAAAAGTATTAGAGCAAAACATTTGCTTTTGTATGGTTGTGATCTTCTTGGCAGAGAAATTAAGAGCTGTGTGATAACTGGCATAGTCTTTTCCTTTTTCCCATTTGCTTTTTTTTTTTTTCCTGGGAAAGAGGGCTACCTCGAATTGCTGACATGGGACTTCGTTTTGCTGTGTGTTACTCAACAAATCATTGTTGTATGAACTCATGAGAAACCTCACATGGGTTCTGATCTTTGCTTTAAAAGAGTATGTTTTTGGGGAGCTTATGACCACAATGCCAAGGTAAAAGAAGTCTGAAAAGAGACTAGTTAAAAACTGGCCAGACTTCATGGCTCAAAGGACAACAATTGGTGGCTCAATATCTAACTAGCAAGCAATGAGAAGTACTGGACTGATCTTGTTCAGTTGCTTGACTAAAAAAATGGTATGATAAAACCAAAAGCAAACTTGAAGATACTAAACTGGAGACAAGGATGGAAATTAGCCATAGAGCTTTAGTCCAGAGGGACTCTGAGATATTTGAAGTTTAGGTCAACAGAAACTTCCTCAAGCTCAGTGAGGAGATATGCAAAGTTCTGCACCTGCACCGAGTAGGCATCATTTTAGAACCAACAAACTTAATATCAGCCCAGATGAAAGGCCATGATATTACAATGGATATCAAACAGAACTGGAGCTAACAGTACACTCTCGTCACAAATGGTATATGCCACACCTGCTTAGTTTTGGCCAGCCTAGAGCAAAAGAGGTGTTGAAAAACTCACGAGGGCCCAGTAGCAGGTTATTAAGACAATTAGTAATATTAATATGCCTATGGTACAGCCTACAAGGAGCTACTGAGTGAAGCTTAATCTGGAATACGGGAGCCCAAGGGTAGGAATCTGTGAGCAGCCTATACCAGGATGAAGGACAGTTCTGAGCGTAATGGAGCCAGGTGATTTTCAGCAGTGACAAATGATATTACAGAGGGAAATGACCACATGTCATGGTTTGGGATGTTCAGACTGGATATTAGAAAAAATATTCTCCACTAAGACAGTAGAGTAAAACTAAAACAGAATGATCAGCAGAATGGTACCCAAAGGTACAGTAGAATCTCCATCCTTGAAAGTTCACAAAACTTGGCTGGAAACTTGGTGACCTGATCTAATGTTGGCAGTATGCATCCCTTCACTGGGACTAGATGATCTCCAGAGCTCCCTTCTAACCAGCACTTCTATGGTTTTATTAAGAAGCCTGGTAGAAGAGCAAATGTAGAATACAAAAGCAAGTGTGCTGCACTGAAGAGGGGAAAAAGAGATTGAAGGTGAAAGATAAAACAGCAGTGAAAAGAGCTACTCTCTTCTTAAGCACAGAAGCGGAAAGCTTGAATTAGCTAGGGCCGGTGCTGGAAAACAGTTTGTACACAGAGGAGTCATAGGGACAAGGGAAAGGAAATCAATCTACAGATGAGAAGCAGAATGCAAGGGAGAGAACTGAGGTTGTGGATATACAACCATAGGCAGGTCCATGTAAATAGGGAACTTCTCATTTAAAAGAACTGACAGATATGTAACAAAAACACCCACACAACAAAAATCGCAAAGGCTCTGCACATGAACCTGAAAAGCATCCTGAAAACAGTCGACGTGAAAGAAACTGCTAGTCAGCCTTTGGCTGTGACACTGGGAAATTTTAACTGCAATGCAGCAAGAGTTACTAAAGCAAGAAAAAGAAAGTGCTTTAGTGGTGCTTTGTCATGCTTTAGGAATCATATTCCCCAATTTAGTACTCCCGCTAAAAAGGCCATTCCCTACTCCCCTTCCTGCCCCTCCAATGGAAGGCAAAAAAGGCAGAGATCATGGGTTGAGACAAGAACAGTTTGCTAGAAACAGCAATAAGTCAAGAAAACAGAACAGTAATAGAGATGATGATTCAAAACATCCATGGATATGTACATGTTTTTCCTGGTGACAGGCTTGCTGTGACTCATAAGAATAATTTTAGAAAGAGATAGAATGAGAAACAGGAACCAATCAAATGGTGTCTCTTCTTCTGGACTTAGAAAATACTACCTAAGTGAAGTAACATAAATGTGGGAAACAACAGATAGAGAGAATGAAAAACTTAAAGCATCAATATCTGTGAGAACATATAAATTTCACAAAATCAGTGAAAACGCTATTCTTTTCACTGAGAAACAGAGCTAGCACTGTGATCAAATAGCAAGTAGATGAGTCAGAAAAACAGAAAATCCTAAACTACCAGTGCAAGAAACATACTATTGACGAACTGAATCTAAAAGTACTGCAGTAAAGCTGATAAGGCTGTATTCGGAGAAGTTAACACACAATTTTTGGAAGTCTAACAAGGTTAATAGTCCTGCCCATCATATAGAAGCTTAAACAGCAACTGCTGCAGAAGTCTGGTAGGGTGATTGGAAATCTTTTGGAGAAAAGTAAAACTTACTTTCCTAAGCTTTTTGAGCTAATGAAAGAGTTAGCTGGCATGAGTGTTACCTAGAAGCATAGAAAGAACAAAAAGAGAAGAAAGCTACTTAAATTAAAAGACAGTGTTGAGGTAAACTGGACTTTAAATGAAGTCTTTGTGTGTGTGAAATTAGACTTATCATTTTAAAAGAAATCAAGTTCTGAAACCATCTTCCAGTATTGGAGGTTGAATTAAAAAATTAATAGCTTTACAAATTGGAATTCAGAATGTTTGGAGTTTTATATCTCAGTTTAATATCGCCACAAAAGACTGAAATTTATGATTTAGAAAGTTCTTTAATTCCTCCTTTACTTTATTCTTGTTTCATCATCATCATCTTTCAATGCCACAACCCTTCAGCAAAGGTAGGTGTGTGTTTCAGTTTGGGAACCTCTTTGTAGTTTTTATGGAAGCAAGGTAAGACCTAGAGCATTGATTATACACAATACCTTCACCAGGTATTTTAGATAGCTTCTTTTAGAGTAATTAAGAACACTCATTTAAAAAAAGAAAGAAAATACTGCAGTTTTATAGTTTTCATGTAATCTTTGATGAGGTTCTATGCGTGAAAGCAACAGATATGGTGCAAACATAGTTTAACTTAATCCTTGCCCTCCATGAAATGGTTTAATCATGACTTCCATTCTGAAGTGGGATCTGATATCCCTCGTATGTAATAGGTTGTGTCTTGTAAAGTCATCATAGTCAGGTGAAGTCCCAGGTGAGTGGAAAAAGAGGAAAGATTGGGCCTATCTTAAAAAAGGGTAGAAAGCAGGATCCTGGGAACT
Source organism: Cnemophilus loriae (assembly GCA_013397755.1). Classification (NCBI taxonomy): domain Eukaryota; kingdom Metazoa; phylum Chordata; class Aves; order Passeriformes; family Corvidae; genus Cnemophilus; species Cnemophilus loriae. The sequence continues at coordinate 609,286 of VZTF01000151.1, forward strand.
ACCAACCTGTCAGCTTTACCTCTGTGCCCAGAAATATCATGGAACAGATCATCTTGGAAGCTATACTGAGGCACATAGAGGACAGGGAGGTAATTAGAGGCAGCCAGTCCAGCTTCACCAAGGACAAGTCCTGTCTGACCAACCCAGAGCCTTCTATGGTGGAGTAAATACATCGGTGGATAAGGAAACAGCTACAGATGTCATTCATCTGGACTGGTGTAAAGAATTTGACATGGTCCCTCACAACCTCCTTCTCTCTAAATTGGAGAGAAATTGATTCAGTGGATGGACTGTTAGATGGATAAGGAATTGGTTTCACAGTTGCATCTAGAAGGTAGTGGTCAACACTCAGAGTCCCAGTGGACATCAGCGACAAGTCGTGTACTTGAGGGGTTCATACTGGAGCAGGTGTTATTTCATGTCTTCATTAATGACATAGATAAAGGGATCCAGTGTACCTTCAGCAAATTTGCAGATGACACTGAGCTGAGTGGTGCAGCTGACATGTCTTGAAGGACAGGATGCCATCCAGACGGACCTGGACAAGCTTGAGAAGTGGGTCCATGACAATGCCATGATGTTTAAACAAGACCAAGTGCAAGGTGCTGTACCTGGGTTGGGGCAACCCTTACTATCAAAACAGGCTGGGGGACAAACAGATCAAGAGCTGCCCTGCTGAGAAGGACTTGGGAGTGCTGGTGGATGAGAGGCTGGACATGAGCCAGCAATGTGCGCTTGCAGACCATAAAGCCAACTATATCTGAGTTGCATCGAAAGCAGTGTGGCCAGCAGGTTGAGAGAGGTGATTCTCCCCCTCTGCTCCTGTTTGGTGAGACCCTACCTGGAATACTGCATCCAGCTCTGGGGTTCTCAGCACAGGAAGGACCTGTTGGACTAAGTCCAGGCTAGACCATCAAGATGATTAGATGGATGGAGCACCTCTCCTAGGAGGAAAGGCTAAGCGAATTGAGGTTATTCAGCCTGGAAAAGACAAGGCTTTGGGGTGACCTAATCTGTCCTTTCACTACCTAAAGGGAACCTACAAAAAAAATGGAGAGAGGCTTTTTGCTAGGGTATAAAGTGTAACAGGACCAGTGGTATCGGTTTCAAACTGGAAGAGAGTAGGTTTAAATTAGATATTAGTAAGAAACTCTTTACTGTGAGGGTAGTGAGGCACAGGACAAGGTTGCCCAGAGAAGTTGTGGATGTCCTGTCCCTGGAAATGTTCGAGGCCGGGTTGGATGGGGTTTTGAGCAATCTGGTCTAGTGGAAAGTGTCCCTGATCACGGCAGTGAGGTTAGAACTAGATAATCTTTCAGGTCTCTTTCAATCCAAACCATTCTGTGATTCTATGATTCTATACTTCTATGATTAAAATTCTTGTTCATTTAACAAATAATCTTCTATTCCTTTAGTAATTATATTACTATATTGTTATATTACTACTATTCCTTTAATACTCATATTACATGTTTATAAAAAAACTCTCTACAAGCACAGAAAAGCAAAAAAATCAGCTTGTAAATCCTTAACAAGAACAGATGCTGAAACTGAGTGGTTGTAATGGTTTATGCAAGTTAAGACTAACTTAAAAAATTTTTGTAATCTTTTGCAAAACATTACAATAAGAGTGAAGGGTTGTATTTTACATACTGATACAGCTAAATGTATTTAAGGCAAGAACCCTTTTGCCTTTTATTTTCCAGATCCCTTTCCCCCCACTATGTAATTAGGATACCTGGATATATTACTTTGTGCACAGAATAGTACAAACTATGTTTTCGCATAGACCTTTGATCAAGCTTGGGTATATTCAACCTATTTGGGTTTTTGCAAGGAAGCGAAATCTTTCAGAGGACAGTGACCATGTTTACAAGTCAGGAATACCTAGTGAACATCCACTGACAATTCCTGGAGGGTTTCAGAAAGCAATAAATGTTGTCTCAAGGATAAAGATAGCCAGTTCCACAACTCAATTGCTTGCAGAGGAACCTTCAGAGAATTCTTTACCTTGTGGCATTTTTGTACATTGCTGTTTACTTAGTGTTCTAGGATGTTCCTTTAATAAAAGGCCTGTTATTATGTCGAATGAATCCCAGCATGAAGTCATATCCCTTCCTAAATTGATGATAGCTGGACTTCATAATATTTTTTGTTGTTGTTTTATGAGCTCAATAAAAAATAGACTAGATACAGAGTAACTAAATTCTAGGGATTATCTTCGAAAGGTAAGGCATTATCGAAATGTTAAGAATTAAGATCTGTACCACAAAACAAGTAGAAATTATGACATTTTATTCAAGATCCTCACAAGGTAGGAAGTATATGATACTAACTTATTTATTGAACTACTAGAATTATGGTATATATGACTGATCCTATATTTACTGGCAATTTAAGCATGAAAAGGAGGTCTGAAGGAAATTATATTTCAACTTCTACTTCTTCTGCTGATTATTATCATTATTATTATTGTTGTTGTTGTTGTTGTTATATTTCATGTATGCTAAAATGTGTTCATGATCATTCCTGAAATTCCGAAATCAGAGATAGCTATCTGATATTGCCCAGTCTGCCCAAACTTTGGACAAAACATGTTTTTGGTAAACTTAAAATAATCCTAGGAAGCCAAAGTAAATGTGATGGTTACATTTATATCTATGTATGAAGCTATACTGTACAAAGCAGGACACAATAATAAAATTCAATTTAACATCATTAAACACGTTGGGTAAAGCCTATCACAGAGATTTAATCAGATGCTAAACATGAATAATTGGATGTACATGGTGAAATGTCTTGATTTGCCAATTAAGGCTCTAAATTTATTTCACAATAAGCCCATATCTACAACATGAAATATCTGAAAGAAAATCATATTCTTGTAGTTGTGATCTGGATTAGTGTAAGAAAATGTAAGAAAAGTAAGGGTATTAATAATGGTTTGCACATGAAGTTTTTATCCTCTTATAGAACACCGAGAAAGTATTCATTTATATTGTGATAAATGCATATAAAATTACTATTATCTAGGCTGGAGTACTTTGGAGATTCAAATTCAAGCAGCTGAAATGTGTGGCATAAATACCAGATGTATTAAGTGCAGGCAAAAGCAATAACCTTTTGACTTCTTGAGATACCACTGCTGTGACAATTACTAGTATATTATGCTTTCCAAGTACTGATAGGTATAAGAATTAGAACGTTTCCGTCTCTTAAATTTTATACAGCACATAAATAATGTAGTGGGGTTTTTTTCTCATCATTCTTTATACTTCTTCTAGGTTACCATATGGATAGACTCTCCAAAGCCAGTCCTATCAGGAAAATTTAAAAAAAGCCAAAGCCAAAGAATAACTGAACCAATGAGGCAATATAGTTGATTTATTAATCAAATGTGATTGTAAATTTCTTTTTTTTTTCAATCAGACAAGTTTCTCAATTCTAATTACATCTTCACTCACAAGAAATTGAGTCTCCTTCTGGATCTGTAATATTAGTATCATCAAGCTTAACTCAGACGATGATGCTGAGAAATCAGAAAAGAATGTTTTAAGAAGTCAACTGACAAGCAAGACATTTCCAGTTGTGTTAGGGAATACAATGGTGGTACCCTAGGCAAGCATGATATATCATCAGTATTCCCAGCGTCACCTCAAGCTAGTCTAGCTTCTGGCTTTGCAAGAGCCACTAAGGGACAGGGAGGAAATCTCAGAATCAGAAAGTATGTGTGTCTTAGACTATTTTTTCCTACAGGACAAGAATATCTACACTACTTTTCACTGAACCTCGGGTATAAAGACAAGGAAGTTTTTGCACTTTAAAGAAGCTAATTATATACTAATTCTGTAGTGAAGCTACATTTTTTAAGGAAAAAACTTAGAGGGAACTTTAAGAACTTTAGAGGGATTACATGATCAAACATAGAGGTAAAATTTGATAAGCAAGATTAATCACTCATGATTTTATTAAAGACAAGATGATGAAACTAATTTGGGCATAGATTGATAGCAAAGTAGGCATGATTTACATTAACACATCATTTATGTTCATATTATCTATTGATTAAGTAGGTTCATAAGAAACCTAAAATATGTAATATACTCTGTTTTACAATTGAATTCATTGTTTTTCAGTGCAACTTTTGCAAATACCTGCATGGAAGATGCAAGGCATATCAGGATGCTGCACAAGCAAGAACTACCATCAAGATGTGGCATAAAGATATAAATACTCTATGAAGGATTCTTTGAACATAAGTCCTACTGTTTGCAAATAGTCTAAATTACTGAGTCACTTTATGGTTCACATAAAAAAATGCATATCGTGCCCATGTTTTGCTTACAAAACTTGATAATATTACAAGAATGCCTAATTTTCAGAAAAAAAAATTAAACAAGACCAATAGCTAATAACGGTGACTATTTTGGTAGATGCAGTTCAACATTTATTATCTTTATGTATTTATCAATGTCAGTCAAAACTCTTTGGTAAAATTTCAGTGCCTTGCGTTCCTATCCACTGTAACAAATGATTTCAGAATTTGTGTAGGAATCACTGCTATAAATAAAATATTTTAATCAGAACAAAAGGAAGTGGTTCTAATGCAGATCATGAGCTAGTCATGCTACACAGCAAAGGTCCACAATGATTTCAACAATTTATGTTCAAATGTACTTAGTTAGTGGTTAAACAACCAAATCCTGTTAAAGTTGCAGAATCTCATGATTGGAAAACAATAGGCATGGTTAATAACTATGTTGTCATTGAGCTAGTGATACAGTACAGCCTTGTATTCTCTGCCTTATGACAGATTTAGTAACATCATGGTTTATGAAGGGCAAGCATTGACAATTCAGCAAGTGATACCGTTTATCCATAATACTTAGTTTCCAGTATATTTTATTTCAAAAGTAGTATTGCAGGTAGATGTGCTGGAAAATTGTTTCTACTGCATAGCAATTATGCTTCCTGAAAACTTTGAACATTTATATGACCATATGCACCAATAAGCTCAACTGAATGGACACATCTAACACATCTTTACCTTTTAAATAGAAAAGATGCGGATATTTATTTATTAATTAATCTCTCATTCATTTCTGAAATTGAAAACTAGGCCCCAATATGTATTTATCAGCTTACATAAATTGAATATATGTACTAGGAATGGTTTCCCTTTCATTGCTTAATATTAAGTGATTGTTTTTGCAAGGCATTTTTAGATGTGAAATAAAGTCAGCCATGTTTCCCAACATCATAATGCATGCCAGGTTCTGATGACCTTTTCTTGCAGTATTATGTAATCCGAGGAGTCAGTGAACTATGGCATAGGTGTAACTATAATCCTTTGTGTCTTTTGAATCTTATCTCTTCCGTATCTACGAGATGTTACAATACACTCCTTTTGGGAAGAATAGCATCAGATTAGACAAACATTGTGGAGCTTTGAACACAGAGGATCACAGTTTACATCACATGTTCAAACACATGCATAAGCAGTTACCATTCTCAGCAGGACTTCTATCCAAATCTTTATTTCCGAGAATGACAACATGGAATTTGTCAAGTGACCTTGTTAGAATTTCCAAAACCATAGCAAAAAATGTTGCATGGTCTCCGATATATTTAAAATTAAAAATATAAACTCCAGTCTTGCCCAAGTCTAGGCTTAGCAATGCAAGGTTCAACTCAGGTATTTGCTTGGGTTCTTTTTTCCTCTAACAAAGTGCAATTTGTGCCTTTAGTCAAAGAGATAGCATTCGATGACTCAACATGTGAAAGCACTAGTTTTAATTTTCTAAGGGGCAGTTTCCTGTTTATTTCTATTTCAGAATAATTTATGTGAACACACATATATATATATACACATGCATTTATACATACTTATATGCTCATATTCAGAACAAATCTTATGTAAACACATGTGTATTTTATACATATGTATGTATGTATATGTACATATATATATATATATATATATATATATATGAGTGTATTCACATAAATATTCATGAAACAATAATGTTTCTTACAAGGAAAACCATATAAAACACTCTAAGTTAATGATTTCTTTCTTTTGTCCCAGGAGGACAAAACAACAGAATAATATTAAATTACTTAACGGTTGCATTTTACATATTCAGGAAATGTGAATTGAAATGACAACTCTGATATATCAGTGGTGTTGTGTCGTGGCACGACTATTTTTCATAACAGACAGCATCACTTGTCCATCAGACCTCACCTGAATAACACAGACTCCCATTCCAGCTGAGTCTTCCAGATGACCTAAACTAGCTACTTGCTAATCTTTCTGTGACTTTCATAAAGGAAATGGGAGAGATTTTTATATATTTACATGGAAGATATTTATATTCCCTCCAGCAACATGTTAATAATGGCATGAGCTGAAAATGTAAATCACCTTGCTGTAGAGTAATACAAGAAATTTCAACATTTACTTTTACTTACACATGGAATAATTTCAACATTTTGAGAAGCTATGTCACACTAGAAAAAGGTGGTAGATTATGACTGTGAAACACAAATATTTTGTGTATCATAGGAGACAGCATAGGGCACCTTATTCCCCATTTCATAGAATCATAGAATCAAGATTGGAAAAGACCTCCTAGATCATGAAGTCTGACCTCTGACTGAACACCACCATACCGACTAATCCATAGCACTAAGCGCCCCACACAGTCATTTCCTGAACACTTCCTGGGGTGGTGACTCCACTATTTTCCTGGGTGGTCCGTTTCAATGCTTAACAACCCCTTCAGTGAAAAACAATTCTTTCTGATTCTACCTGAACCTCTCCTGGTGCAGAGGCCATTTCTTCTTGTCCTGTTGCTAGGTGTGTGGGAGAAGAAGCCGAACCCCACCTTACTACAACCTCATTTCGGGGAGTTGTAGAGAGCGATAAGGCCTTCCCTGAACCTCCTCTTCTCCAGGCTAAACACCCCCAGCTCACTCAGATGTCCCTCCTATGACTTACTCTCCAGACCCCTAAGCAGCTTCATTTGCCCTTTTCTAGACATGCTTCAACACCTCAGTGTCTCTGAAGTGAGGAGCCCAGAACTGTATTGGAGAAGCTCTAATCTGTTCCCTGTCCCTGTCTACTAGCTCAGGGGGCTGGCTGCCCTGAAGATAGCTTTCAAAGACTGAGTCAAAGAAGGCGTTAGTTACCTGGACCTTTCCATCATCCTTGGTTAAAATTTGTTTCATGCAGTAGAACACCCAGCGTTTCGGCCTAAAGAATAACTGAATTGTCTTACCTTCCCCAGATATCTCTTGTAACAGGAAAGTTACCCAGCAGTGACAGTTATGGAGTACAGAAGAGTTTTGTGCAATGAATGGATGTTCAGCAGCTAGAACTTATAGGATCAAGTTCCTATAATTTTCAAACAAGGAATAGAAAGCTGAACATTAAGTCTAGCCTAGTTATCTGGGATCCTTTTCTGTGTCTTTTAATTGGTGATAATGAAACCTTAGACCAAAGTAGACCAAATAGACTTTTAACCTAGGGACAATGAAAGTTAGCTGAGATGAGTCCCAGTCCTGAGTGGGATTTCTTCATTTTATGAATTGATCGTGCCACAACAAATCCTAATAATATTCACCAGTGATTTCAGCTGAGAAGTGTGAGCAGACAACACAATACAGCACTCTCTCTCCACTGCTGGTTACTGCATCACTGCATAATGAAACTTGTTTCAGAATCAATCTTTTCCTTTTGTCTAGAAACCAGTCAACTTATTTCATGTTTCTCTGTTTCATGTGGCCTATCTTCACTACTGAAGTTCAGAAAAACTTGTATAGTTAACTGCTATGCAAATAGGTAAAATATGCATGGTGAATCATTAAATACAAAGCATATGACAGATAGGTCTGGGGTTCCTGACTGGACACGCCAATGCAAAAAAGTCATAGATAAAACAGTGAGCAATTAAAATATAATTTTTTCATTAAGAATGTAAAGTTTGAATGTTAAATTTCATCCAAATGCTAAAGGGTACAGCATGCAACACAGAAGAGAATTAAAAAATGACTGATACTTAGAGTACACAAACAAATTAGCAGGAGCTGACCGAAAAGATAAGGGTGTTATTGCACATTAAAGTTAGATGTCATTTCCCCTAATTTAAGGTTATTCCAATTAGAGTTAACCTGAAGGTTAGCTACTTTCATCTTTATCATCTTTTTGATAGTGTTAGCACAGATGTTATGGCATCATGGAAATCATATGCATCATAAAAATGCAGCTAATTATCAGTGAACTAGTCACTTTTTCTGTAGAATTAGTTTAATATCTTCAAGCGAATGTTTGTGACCCACTTGTCTGATAACAGCATCCGTTATTGACCCATGGCATGCCCTGTCTATCTTTCCTTTCTTAAGCTCTAAGTGTCTGCCTGACATTGTATTTTCTCTTGCTGGAGATGAGAATAGTTGGGGACAGTGGAGGAGATGAACATTTAGCACCCAGTGGGGTTCTTTGAACACACTGAATTTGCCTTTGCATTTGAAATACAAGGGTTGTTCGTGCCGTCAGGATGAACAAGATGTAGAGATTTGTGTTAATAAATATGTAAAAAGACATTTTTTTGTTCATTTGTTATTAAAAACAATATATGTCAGGACTATGGTTTTAATAAGAAAATTATTATGTAAAATTTCATAAAGCTGAAGATGGATTCTGAAGGATTATGGACATTTTTGGTGACTAAACTTTGCTAAAAATTCTGGAGAACATATGAAAAAGAAAAGCCAAACTCAGAGAAGCTTTGAAAAATTTCTCATCATTAGCACTTAAGTTTTTCTAAACTCAGAATTGTGTTGATTTTCAGGGCAAAGCAGGATAAAAGACAAACTTTAACATATTGAAATATTTCTCTACATATTTTAAGAAAATTAGAGCTATTTGGAGCTCAGTGAATATATTATTCAGTGAGTTTTGTCATCTTTCATAGAATAAATTATTCAATTACTTTTCTTCTCAGTATTTGACTAGGTTTATTATGGGTTTAATACCACTCATTGAACATATTACTCTACAAAAATGAATATTATCTGAATAAACCGTTCAATGAGTATTTTCCCCTAGAATTTTCCCACTTTTATCCTTTCTTTTTTTACAAAAATATAGAATAATTTGTAATTTTCACATCTGAACATGGAATGACTGACTTTGGAAAACTGCTGAGGTGAATATGAGATTTCCCTTTTTTGTATTGAAACTTTTTTATCATTCAAAAACATGGAGTTAAATGAGGACTGCGTCTTATCTACTGTTGTCATCCAATTCCCAGCCAAGCCATGTAAAACCTAGCTGTTAGAAATTTTAGCACTCAAAAATATAAGAAGATTCTAAAAATGAAAAAAATATAAGAAGGTGTCAAAAATGAGACTATACAAGCTAACTGCAACTGGAAATTTCATATGTTCGGAAGCTTGTCTGATATGGCAGATACCACTGACAATTAGTTGATCTGTTTGGGGGTTTTTACTTTAATATAGAATTTCTAGTTAATATTGCAAATAAAAAAAAAATACCTGGGAAGTTTGCTGTGCATGAGGAACCTATTTTCATTAGCATGTACTCTTTATAATCTCCAACTGGCTGAAACATTAAAAAATACTACTTTTACTTCAAGGACTCAGTCTGTCCACCCGGTCACCAACTGCCCTATGAATCACCTAAAGTTTACGCATTACAGCTACATTAATAAAAAGCATATTAAGAAAAATTAAGTTAATAATGGACTATGAAAAATCTTTTACGTGCAATACCTTTCAACCAGCCACTGTGTCCTTTGCAAGGAGACACTAAAGAGCTCTGCAACAAAAATGAGGAAGACAGAAGCCACTAAGTAGTGTTGCATTAATTTACTGAGTGTAAATAATCTTGTGCTGAAACTTCAGCTTTGCAAGGCAGCACTTGTGGAACTCACTTCTTAGAACACAGGATTGGAATGGATCTTCTGAGTGGAAAACTCTTTCTGTAGTATAAGGTGAGACTTTTGTGTTATTCATACCATCTTTCAAATGTCCATTTAAGATGATTCCGAACAGGGGTTTAGGGTTGTTTTCTTATACCATTTTAAGGGCTGACTTAGAATCTTTCACTCTTGATGGTCTTTCTTATAACTCCAACCTGCATTTTCTTAGGGCCATTTATTCATGAGCTAACACTGTTCATTGTTTAGCTTAAAAAGCTCTCTTCTGTCCCTGATTTATTTCTGTCCTGATGAATAAACAAGGACAATGAAAACACAGAGAGAAATATAATCTTTTTCAGCCTTCATTGAATCAGGGGAAACAAGTAAGCTTTTTTATTCTTTCATGTTCTCCTTGTAGGAAATTTGTAATGTAATCAAAACAAGTAGCAAGAACAATATACGTATTTAATATGTAGCAGGTCTAGCCGTGAATAAGGTATCCATTATGTGACCATCAGCTAGCATAAAGAACAAAAAGTCACAGCCTGCCACAAGGCACTAAAGTTCAGACCCAACAAAGGAACGTAAACACCATTTTATGCAGCTGTGGAGTGTGGGTTTTCTTCTTTCTGGTAAGTGCACAAAACTCCTCTAGTAAGGACACCTACAAGTAAATTGTCTATCCACAGCCACACATGCTGTGGTCTTTCAGGACTTGCTTCTCAAGGCAGAAGCCAACTGCAGGATGACAGAATGATCTCCTCTTCAACAGGGCATCCAAGCTGCCAGCAGTGCAAAATTCAGAGCCAGATGAAGGCAAAGGGAAAAACAATTATAATTCTGAAGGTTGGTAGTTGAAACCTTTAATAGAGATATTCTGGGTCAACATTCTGTTCTGCCTCTCTTATTTGTGTATGGCATCATCTATTACGGGCATTTTCCCAAATTTAATGGATCGTGTTGGTAGGCATGCAGATATAATCCCAGATGTTACAGGATGCTTGCCTTGCAGTTTATTATATTCAGAAATCTCTGTTAGGTGCCTAGGTACTGTAGTCTCCACACTGTATGACTCATAACTCATTAGATATCCCAAAATAACATGCAAAGAAGCCAATGGACTGCTCTGGTTGTTGCAGGAAATCAACAAAAAAAATTCTGATTCCATTGAAAGCATCATATCTTGACCAAAAATGCAAATCTTGGATAATATTTTGTAACAGATTTGAAGGTGTCATGTACATAACCTCACTTAAAGAAATTGCAGATGCATTTTGCAGCCACTCTAATAATTCAGAGCCTCTATCAGAATTAGATTTGACAAGCCAAGCTTTTATACTGCATGGTTTCACTATTTTCTGGGCTACAACTTCACCTTCTGAGCCGTGTTTTTTGCCAGTTATTGACCAAGGAAGACTGTTGATTCCTGCTCCATACAAGCAGGGCCTTCAACAAGGCAGTGACTAGTGAATAACACTGCACTGTCTTCACCTTTCCAGCCTACTCCCTGACTTGCTTTCACATAAACAAAAGTGTTTTGATACTGGTTTCGAAGAAATATCGAGAATGGCTCTTTCATCATAAAGGGCTTTTCCATTATTGAAGAAAAATGACAAGTAGAGATCACAGAATAGTTGAGTGCGAACTCAAAGTGAAAACCTGGTTTAGGTCAGCAAAACTGGGCAGACACTATTAGCACTTGGTTCACTATCATTATAATTTCCTCTGCAGTATTATATATAGTACAGGACTTTTAAGCCTTTCCTGGAAATATCAAGCCTCTAACGGTCAGGATGATGCAAGAGATAAATATTACAGCACTTCCCCAATAATATCATGAGCCAAAAAGAAAAAATACTCACAATGGAAATTTTGATATTTTTATAAAAATCACAAGCAGTGAGCCTTCTTTCTTTCATATTTAATAAAGATCTTTCCAGTCAGCTGCAGCTGACGATAAGTATAATATCTTTAAATGGTTAATCCAAGGATCACAGCTCAAGTGCTTTATGTGGTTAGGAGCAAGGAAAGCTGTTAGTAGACTCAGTGTGCATTTCATAAATCTAAGGATTTTTTTATTCTTTTTTCTTTCTTTTTTTTTTCCCCTTTCGTTTTTCATTTGGCTTTCTACTATATCTTAAATGCTTTATTTTTCAGAGGAGAGATAAGACTTGGTTCTTCACATAAAACTACAGCTTAGCCATTACTTAGTCTTTCTCTGTTACGGGAAAGGTCCTGTCTGTGCACAGATGTCTCAGATTAAATTGTATCTCACAGTCCTTACAGTGCTCAGTACTAGATGAACTGCCAAAAGGGCCGTAGGCAAGAACTAAATTGCTTTGTTTTCAGTACACAGTGAATTTGGCTCAGACAAGCTGAATCAGTACATTAAATGCGAATCCCTCACAGATTTGAAAGCAGCCTTTAGCACAATTATTGACTGTGAGTGATGATTATGTCTAATTGAAGGAGACTTTTGCTACCTGTAGCTCAGTTGGAGTCCATGAGAGCCACAGCAAGGCACTGCATCTTAATTCAATGTTCCAGCTTGAAAGAAGCAATTGAACCTAAATCCTGAAGTGTATACACATGGTCGATAAACTTTAATAAACTTTACAGGTTCAGTAACTAGACTGAGTGTACATAATTCAATTTTTTAATTCAGGAAGGGAAAATAGCTAACAAGTATGTTAGGCTACAGTAATATATTAGTTCATCTCATGCAGAGGCCCTCTCAGTAAAAGGAAAAGATATACTTTCATGCCTGTCTTTGGAACAAGTCATAAATCTGCTGTTCTATACACTATATTAATGCTCTACAGGTGGGAGATTACCAGGTTATTTGGGTACGACCCAACTTCCAGTAAATTTGTGAGGAAAATAAAATAATTTGACAATTTTGCATCTTTTGCTACAGAAGTTATGCCAATAATAAAGAGAAATGGATGCTTTTCTTAATAGATTCTGCCTCTCTCCCCAAGACTTTTTGGCATGTTTTCATGCTATAACAACACTGTTGTACAAAAAAAAAAAAGATGTTCTTCTATGTCTCAATCCTTCCAAAAAAAGGGTTATTGATTTTTCTCAGTGAACAAAAATAGATATTCTCAGGGGGCCTACAATCAGAATTGTGTTATCCTTCTGTTCTATAAAAAAGTAAAAATTTGTCAATCAGTTCACTGCAAATATTTCTCTCCCACAAAAACATGATGTGACCTATTAGATCTTTTCTAGGCTTTGGTTAGTGTTTACGTGCCACCATTATTATGATAACATTCACAAAGAGCTCTGTGACAATACATTTTTCATATTTTCCTTGAGCATGCAACTATGCGAATCATTAAAACTTTCCATTTAAATTGCTCCCTTACTAAATAATTTATATAAAAGGCAAATATGAGCCATACAGGTTGATTATTGCCTCCTTCTAGGGGCTTGCTTACGCTTTTAGGAAAGAAAAGTTAATTTGAACCTTGCCTTGGAAAAACAGTATACATCATAGGCTGCATGAGAAGCAGGGAATGAAGGATGCAAAGAGAGATCTGTGATAACATATTTTGGCAAAATCATTCCATAATAAATAGTACACGAAAAGCCTTGAAATTTATTGCTAAGTATCTATAGTAGTTACATGCAGACAAGCCCACACACCGTTTCTATTGTGTCCTTTGAGGTTAACTTCCCCAAGACTAGGGAGTATCAGAACTAGGTATGTATCCTCTCTCTATGTATACTTTCCATACTTTCCTAGATTTAAAGCAACAAAAGCCATAAAGTGGTCTGCTAGCAGGAAGGTTTAAATTCCCAGCACAGACTGCAATCTCTCGGGCTGATAGATTAACTAATGGTGAGACTTTGAAATTTTACAGGTGGATAAACTCTATGAATAACACTCTCCCTCCTGCACGGTTTCCAGATATTTGATAGCAACAAGCATGCACAGTAGCAGCTTTCTCTGTTCTTCTTCCCTATACTTTAACTTTTGGATTCATTATTATGAAACTCATTTTGCCTGTATTTGTACCTTATCTACTCTGGCTCTTTGTTATCTTCTGGATATGCTGTTTCTTCTACTCTTCAGATTTTCTAATAATAACTACCTGCATTCAAATTTTTTTAAATTTTACCACCACCAACTTCATGCCTTCTCATGTTACTCACTTTAACCAAGTAGTCATCATCTCTTCCCTTTAGATATGAGATCTCAGCATTCTCTGCTAGGTGCCTTACATTTAATTTCCCTTTCTATTTCTAATTCCCGTCTGCCTAATCTATTCCTGTTATGTCCTGGGTCCAGCATACCCCCACTCTCAGTGTCATTCTTCCCTCAATGTTGCCTCTTATTTCCCTGGACAATTTCCTTTCCAACGTTAGTCAAATTTTCCTTCTCTTCCCAGGTGTGCAATTTTCCTCTTTTTGGTCCTCTCCCCTCTCTCAAGGTTTAGTATGATAAATCCTTAGCACTGACAGAAGAGGTGAGCAGATTTCTTTAACTCAGTCTGTTTGCCAACAGCACTTCGCCCCATAGACACCAGTAGCAAATTTATAGGTTTATTCTGTGGGGATATTTTAAGCATAATATGCTCAGCACTCCAAGCTGTGGGGAGGAAGAACATTATTTGATTAAATGAGATGTCATCAACCTGCAAAATGCAATTTGTTCAAGACTTAAAACATGCTATTTACAGTACCTTGTCTAAATTCAACTAATTCAAGATGCATTTGCTGTCCAGCCATTTTCCAAAACACAAAGCTGCTAAAATATCTGAAAGGAAGGATGTTGGTAATTTTAATAGTGAAAAAAAGAACCTGAACCTAGTTGAAATAAAAAGAAATCAGGCAAAAAATCAGGCACATGGTATGGAAAACTTCAGTGCAAAGAAGCTGTGTCCAAATTAAAAGGAGATAAAAACAGTATTTTAAAAACAAATGTCAGGGAACCAACCTTGCTTGCCATATTCTGGCAAGCATTCTTTTAAAGAAAGGGGAATTTTATCTGAGGGGAACACTGGGAAAGAATTGCTTTCTTTTTCTTGGTATAGGGTTGGTCAAATAACATTTTCCAAACCGTCTCTGAAATGTTATGTTTTGTTCCAGCTTTCATCTGGAAAATTTTAAATGGTGACACCAAAATAACATTGCATTTTAGCAGTCAAACAACAGAAAAAAGAATCTCACAAATAAACCACATAGAACACTGAAAAGTATCTTACCTTAGGATATCAGATTATCACAGGTATGGATTTGAACCGGTATCTTTAATAAGTCTCAGAGTTAATTTTGTGCAGAGGTTTATGGAATTTGTCTTCTTCCTTTCTTGCTATTTCTCCTTTCTTTTTTAAAACTGTAATTTATAAAATGCTTCCTTGCAGTTAACCTTTTTGTAGCTTCAGAAAATAAAATATTGAAGAGAAACATAAAGCTGTTTCAATTTAAAAAAAATAAAATGGCATAAAAAAATTGTGACGGGAGGAAAGGGGAAACTTATATTAAAGTTACCATATATGCTTGAGCTCTGTTGATTAGATGATCAAAGCTGTCATATACATATATACAGAACCAGCAATGAAGCCATCAAAACTCCATAACACACTATCGCTTTTATTTTTTTGATGCTGTTGAATTAGTGTTATGATTTTTCACCATGCTTAATTGGCGTTAGCTAAATTTTCATAAAAAGGTTCAATGAAAACTTTGCAACCATTCCCCCAAATTAATTCAATTATTTTATTTACTTATTTTAGTAACTGTTTCCCTTATAGATTTAACCTAGAGTGGCTGGGCTTGAAATGCACAACTTCCAGAGAAGTGTCATTCACTGTCTTCAAAATTACCCATTTCTTGACGTGATAAAAATGTATTCATTTGGTTTCTGAAGGCTTGGTGCTTTGAGATAGAGTTATCCATTTTATGAATCTGAGAGACTTTATAACATTGCTAATCATATATCTGAGAATAGAGTACTTAACATGGAAAATCTCAGATGCTGCTTTTCCAGACTGAGGTACCATGAAACCACACCTGAGGTGTTATATCCACAACCAGATCCAGAAACCTCACACAGATATTCTCTTGAACACAACTGGGCAGCAAGCCACGACTTCCTGAGAATGGCAGTGGATCTCATTTCCTGGTCTTCACTAAATTTTGAAGTCAAGAGAGCCAGGAGCTGCTGTCTTGTACAGAAGCAATGTTACCTGCCCAGCGACCAGTTACATCTTCCCTCTCAAGCAGAAGGGCGTGCTGAACTACATTCAGTGTCTGCCGATAAATTTAATCTCCTGTTTAGAAAAAGACAGTGCAACAGTGGAACTGGTTGTTCAGAGAAGTTGTGGTTGCCCCATCCCCGGAATTGTTCAGGGCCAGCATGGATGGGGCTTTGAGCAACCTGGTTTCATGGAATGTATCTCTGCCCATGGCAGTGGGGTTGGAACTAGATGACCCTTAACAACCCTTCCAATCCAAACCATTCTTTGAATATCACTCTTGAAATGTTAAAATTAGCCCACATATCTGCTGTTCAGAACATACTTCTAAAATCCACTGAGAAAATTCTTCTTTGAGGATGGATCACAGATACAAAACACAGCTTACCATTACTAGAAATTACTTTTACGACAGGGACAGAACTCTGTGCAGAGGGTCAGAAGGTACTAAGTTTCAAGTAAAACTGGTCAAAATTATTCTTTCCCACAACATATAGTCAGAAAAGTGTTTCTTGTATTAATGTGTAAAGAATGACAAACTCTTCCCTTTTGAGATTTTAATAAAAATTTAAAACTCTGAAAAGCAAACTCTGTAACTCCTATTTACAAATTCATCAAAAGATTGTGTTTCATGGAAATATTTTTCTTCATGACATACTGCATTTAAAAAAAAAATTAAAACAGACTTTGAAATATGTTATTTTGAAAGTGATATTTGCCATTTTTATATTATTTCTATTTAATTGCCTTTATTTTATGTCATATCATATTATTATAAAAATAAGTCTGAAGCAATATATTTCAATCATTTTAAGAGAAAATATTTAGCAGTATGTTTCCGTTTCATCATGGAAAAAAACCCCACAAATATTTTTTTCTCTGTAGCATAAGATATGGTTCTCACCCAGCTATATTTTTTGTCCCACAGGCCCTAAGCACCCCTCTAAGAACATATGTGAGCAACAAGGTTTTTCTTTGTTTATAGCTTTGGATTGGGGCTTAACTGAATTTAATTATTTCAAAGTATATATTTTATGTGGTCAGACTTGCTCAGCACAGTCTACCCTGGGTTACTTGCTTTCACCTCAGAAGTTCTAATGGGACATCAAAGTGGCATGTGGTATAATTACCACATGTAATTATGTAATGATGTACATTATCAGTAAAGATTTATGTGTGCTAACAGATAATATCATAAAACAGCTGTAAGTATAGAATTGATACTGGTATCAATGGGATGAATTCTTACAAAGTTTATAGTTGCTTTTTGAAGTCCCAGGAAAACATTAGTATACACTTTGGATGTCACGTTTGTATTAAATATTTAAAGTTGCATTTGCTAAAAGTTTTTATATATTGGTGGGGAAAAAGCATGTATTCTATCTTTAAAGAAAAAAGATGTTAGAAACTTATGGTACCTTAAATCTGATACCAGCTGCTGGCTAGAGAATGTAGTTATCATAAACTTTTAAATTCTTTCTAGGTTTAATCTTCTTTAAAATTATAATCTTAATAATCAAAACTTGAATTTGTGGATCTGTTCTATGTACTAGGGATATATATAACATCCAGTGTTAATAATTGTGTAGATTAGACCTGGGTTTTGCAGGTAAATTCTTTATGCAACCGGTAGTATCAGAAGGAATAAGTGACTGCACATGCTCAAGTAAGAGGCACTGAAAAAATCTGTTTTTTCAGGAAGAATCTCAGTGCTTTCTCAGAAATCCTACACCTTTAAAATGCCTTATATTTTGTGAATTTCTCTTTCTCAGTTTTGGGGTATCTATCACAGTAAAAACTTTGGCTGTCATCTAAAAAACTAACTATCTCAATAATTAATCTTAATTAATACTGAGAAAATGATGGCGCACTGAAATCCAGATGAAATATTAATAGCATGACAAACCGTTTTAATTCATTCTGAATGCTGTTTTTGAGTGTGGTTCTTTGGTCTAACTATACTATATGTATACCTAAACTGAACTCTGTATATAACAGGGAGCAAAGGTTTCCGAATTATTTAATGTAGAAAACCAAAGCCTGCATCTGTGGTTTTCAGCAAAGCCCACTTAACACTCTGAAAAGAAAAAGCCTGAGATTAGGTGTGCAGCTTTTCATGTGAAAGAACAAATAACTTGAACAGCTAGGCTGAACTTTGTGGTCACTGAGGCCAAGGAAAGGATTGTCTTCACAGAGAGTGGAAAGTCCCTGGTATTTTTGAACCGTTTGTATCCAGACATGCAGGTCTGTATCCCTGTTGTTTCACAACACCACTTGAACTTGCTGGTCTTATTTCCACTTCTTTCAGCTGATGCTGCTACATATTTACCCAAGCACCTGAAGGCAAGGTGATGATGGTGTGAGTACTCATCCTCAGATGCTTGCTGATTCTTGGGCATAATTTTTTCTGTTGTATAGAACTCTACCAACTATTCCCAAAAAAATAATCCCCAGATAACTAATCCAGAATTACACTTAGTCTTTCACTTATTGCTCTTTCAGCTAGCTGTTTATGCTTCTTAAAAATCCCCACTGCGAGCTTTAAAACCAGTCACTTTAATTTGAGCAGCCTAGCACACCCTCCATGAAAATGACGTTTGTTCTGCAGGCACCATAAGTTTTCTTGCTGTATTTTAGCACTTGATTCTATTTTTCTGTGCCAGTTTTAGCCCAGATCTAGTTCATGTCTCTTTAAGTCCAGGTCTATTTTCTCTATTTTTAAGATTCTTTTAATAACCAAGATCAAAGAAATTCTGACAGGAGGTGCTCTTGTTTATAGCTGGTTTGAATTTGAGAGAATATAACCCTATTATATGGGAGCTGTGTGTCTGTTCGTATGTGTGTCTGTTCGTATGTGTGTGTGTTTCATGGTGCACCAAATAAAGATGAGGATCACATTTTTCACGTAATTATCATTTTAATTTTAGCAGTGTTATATCACATGTTGTTTTTCTCCAAATATTTGAAACATAAATTGTAAAATTTGAGAAGGCATCTTCAACTAGAAATTCTAATCAATAGAAATAATGTGATATGGTCTACTATATAAATAGTATAAGCAGACACCTTTAAAAGGTTTACAAGTAAGTGACAGACAAAAAGAACTCATGGGAGATTTGAGATACTTACACATGTGGTGCTGATACTTTTCTATTCCCAGGTTTATTCATTTAACACTGAAATAGTGGACACTCACTTCCACCTGTGAACTGACTTGTGACTACTTCGTATTCTGTGACACTATACCTCAGTGCCATGCTTTGTTACTGTGTTCTGGATTTTAAGTCAGGTACCTGACCTTTTGTTTAGCCAGTGGTAGTAATTTCCAGAAAAACAACAACGTGTCTGAGGCACTGTGGCTGGTCCCAGGGGGAAAAGGCATTTTCCTGAACATTCCAAAGAGTAATATGTGTCTATCCCAGACTTCAGTAGGTTAAGTTAATCACATTAACCACATTACACTGTACTTCCTCTATACACAAAATCACCTTTGCAACTGATTATAAATACACTACATGATGTATAGTGTTCAACTCGTGGAGATCTAAAATACTTAAAATATGTCCCCAAAAAGAATCATATATGTATCTGGGCCAGAAAATATTATTCTGTGATGAAGCAGCACACAAAATTTGCAGTAGAGATAAGCTTGGATAGAACAATTAATTCTTTGTGGGATGAGCATGGCTTTTCATGCCCAACTTTTGTGACAATGACAGAGCACAGTTTATAGAACTCCATGGACCAAACTGAATTTTCAATTCTGCATTAAATGTGTTACACAACACTGACACAATGGACATCAAATTCTGCACCATGGGGCAGAAATACAGTTAGAGTGGCTTCTTTGCAATATTTCTGTGTTTTGTTCAGAATTTAAGACTGATTTGATATTTTGGAAATATTCAGTAGGTGGCTACTGTTGCTAACTAATTTCATTAATGGGTTTATCACTTTTTACACCTGCTGTTCAGGTTTGTTATTTGACTTACTGTGAACAACAGCAATTGTTTCATTGTCAGGGAATCTCTCATCCAGCAGAGAGTCTTATCACACGTCAATGGCCCTGAGAGGCAGGTGATGAGGGAATTGGTTTGGTAAAAGTGTGATAAAAGTGTGACATTCCACTTAATAATTATGTTTTCATTGAAGTAGAAAATTTCATGTTTCACTAGTACCATATAATGGCATCTGGAAATGGTTTTGTTTCTAACCACACCATTTGAGGTCTGTGCTCAGTATGAGTAATTGTCATTCTGCATTTTAGGAGGGGCAATTGCAAATGGGTCCAGTGTAAAGGTGCCTCTGACCTAGAGCAACAAGAATGTTCCCAGCTCTACCAGCATGGTGTTGGATAAAAGTTGTTCTGCTGTATAAATAGCTCTGCCCCCTCCATACATTTACACAGAAAACTGGAATAATTCCTGGATTATTCCAGCTGGCTTCCACTGTTTCTGAAAAAAGGTTAAGAATGCACAGGCAGCTTTTTATGTCTTTCCTACCAAGTGCATGTCATTTCAGCAAAAAGATACAATTTGATAAAGGCTCCTTATAAGAATTATTATGAACATTTTATTTTAGAGGAGGGAAAATGAATAACTGTTTTCCCTTTCCTTTGTGGCATGCAAACTCCCTTACATTTACACATTATGCAAACTTCAAGGAGAAAGCAGTTAGCATGTCAGAGAACCAGCAGTGATAACACTTGAGCAGAGCAGTCTGCAGCATTCTCTTTAGTTTCACGACAGGCACATTAGTCTGGATGTTAGCTGCTTCTCCTTAATTGGATTGCTTGCATAAATTGCAATACAAGGTGGACATGTGATAGCTTTCTTTTTCACCAATCAGTCATGTCAAGAGAACCTTATGTATTTTATACAGAAAGTAGAAAAAAATGATAATTTGAAAAGATGAGAAGATGGTGCAGGGTAAAAGCTGATATTCTTCCTTTATAACAGATAGCCCCAAGTTGTAGAGGCCATTATTTCTTGCATTTTCAGAGCAAATGAACTTGACAGATGGCTGTGTCACCTAAACCCCTACCTACCAACTTGATTATGCAGAAAACAATACAATAGAAAAGAAATCATTACTGAAGGAACCTGGTTAGTCCACAGAGGGCTGAGCGGTGCAGAAGAACAAAATTACAGTTGTGGAATTGAACAGCAAGAATACATTTAACATAAAGTGGGTTACAGCAAGGCAATCAGTCATGGCTAAAGCTATTGTCTAGGCTTGCTTGCATGGTATATGAAGTAATCTGTCATCTACCACTGAATTTATGCTTAGTTTATAGTAGAAAAATACAAAGGTTTTGCCAGGGCATGTTCTGGTAGTCTTAAGTAGCTCAACTATGGATCTATGAAATTAAAATTATGGGAATTTGGGACATTTTTCTTCTTCCAGTCTGTTTTGGAGGACATTAACACCAAAGTAATTTCTTCTCTCTTCTCCCATTTTAGTCAAACATTAACCAAATTCCACCACTTAAGGAAAGACAAAACAGGCTGGGCAAGACAAATACTCAGCACCAGTCCAGGTTATACAGTACTACCATTACTCCATAAAAAGTTACTCTGGATTTGCTGGAGATCTGGCTATGGAAGCTACAGAATGACATCCAACAAGACATGCACAGAGCAGGGCAGCACCTATTTCTGGTGGCCCAGACCCCACATTAATTTTTACACTCTCTTTGCAAAAAGATAAAATCTCTAATCAACATTATTACTATTTCTCACAGGTATTATTCTGTGATCTCATACGCCATTTGCAACAAAATGGACTTCTAGTCTCTGTTTCTCTTGACAGTTTCAAGCAATACAAACTACTACTATATGCTTGAGGGCTTACCACCTGGTAAGACCTCATGTTTACTAATTATTTCAACTGACTACTTTTGATATAACCCAGCTCATCTAGTTTGCCATCAACACCATTGAGAATATCAGTTTTAGCAGGATTAATACTAGGTGTGTTTGTTAGCAGAGGGGTGCTTTAAAAAGATTCGATGCAGGTGGCAGAGAGTCAAGACTGCTGAGAAAAATTAACCGAGCAAGGAAAAACTCTCCCTGTAGAACACAGTGGCCTTCCATCACAGAAACAGCTCTTTTTTCCTCTATTACTAGGCTTCTCTGATATTCAGTATGTACATGACTGACTTCCACTTCTTCCCTGTCCCTTTTTAGGACAGTCACTCTCTCACATCACGGGAAACCCATGCAGTAGCAGATAACCAAGTGTCCAGGAATAAGAGTCTCACTCCCAGAACTCCTCAACATCCTGAGAAAAAGATGAGAAAGAGGATAGAGTCTCCAAAAAAGAAGCATTGCTCTGCAGCTTCTAAGTCTCTTGCTATCGTATCAGAACAGTTTCAGTCAGATGAAGACAAATAGAGATATCTTTAGTATTTCCCTGATGCTGTGATCGATGCAACTTGAACAGCTCTAACACATCTATTTTGGTGGCTTGCGTCTCTTTTCTTGGTCTCAGGTCTAAAGAGTGAGTCTTTCGAATACCTAGGGGTTGAGCCTAATTTGAGCGAGCAGAGAAGGGTTCACATACTTTTCTAAGGGGTTAGGGACAGTTCATTCAATAGAGCTCACACATCTTTTGTTTTTCCAGCACAGGAGTTCTGTCTGCAATTGTTGCGTATTGGTGCACGACTTCCGGATCTCTACTAGGTTCAACACAGTGACTGTTTTTAGTAATGTTGACAATACAGCCAGAATCCCTATGCTTGATTGTAGGGTACCCCAAGAAAAACAGGTATTTAACAGTGAAAACTTACCTACAAAGTTTTCATGTAAACCAAAGGCAAGATCTGTCTTAACTGTCTTGCGAACAAGAAAAGCTTTGCCATGTGAAGATTTCTGAGTCCATAGTTCCGTACGCAAACACGGAAAGGAATGAGTCCTGTAAGATGTACAGAGAAGTATAGACTATACTATTCATTTGCATGGGGCTTTCTTATGGACCATACTGGGAAAATACCTTTCCAGAACAAAGTTCAAACACTCTCACAAGGAGACGTAGAAGAACAAACCAAATCAGAATGATTCAGTGGGACAGGACATCATCCACTCTGGAGTTCAAATAAACCTTGAGCAACTGTGTGACTGACAAAATCATGTAATTTGTATTAAAAACAGAGAAAATGAGCTTGGCAAATGACTCGATCACCTTTGCAAGAACTGACCCTAGTTACTGCAGAGCAGAAAGGCCTATTTTGGTATCTAAATTACTGAAAGAAGTGAAGATAAAAACACAGATTTAAAAGTCCTAAAAGAATTTGCTAAAAACTTCTTCAGTACTGAAACCAAGCCAGAATTTTCCCACTCTTTCGGACATCAACTGTTCTTCTCTTTCCTTGACAAGCGTGATGTCTTTGTCATATCCAGAATTTAGACACTCATAGCCCCTGATATTGATATTATACATACACACATTTACCTACATACTGTTAAAAGTCCTAACTACAATAATCTTTTTCAGTCCTTTTGATTCCTATTCAGTTTGTCTCTGAAAAATCATATTTTATCTTTCCATCATTGTTCCATTTCTGAACTCTTGCTCCTTCCAAAAGATCATCAAGGTATTCTATGAGAAACTCAGGGGTTATAAATATGGAAGGAAAGGACAAAAATTTTTAAAGACATCTCTGGAAGCTGTTGAAAGGTGATGTTCCAGCATCCAAAATATGAAGGCCATTGTGGGGATACACTTGACATTTAGGCAGTAATAACAATCAAATTCTAGGGACAGCATTTATTAATTTATTGATATATGTCTGTATCATCTCAAATCCTGTATTGAACTGGGATAGTCTAACAACTAAGTTCACAACAAGGTTTCTTTTTCCCTCTGTGTTTATTAAATCTTGAAAGAACTGAATAGTTCACTTCCTTTCCAATAAATTAAATTAGTTCATAACTAAAATTTTTTTAACATCAAGAACATCATTCTGGTTTACCTGAAAAGCTCACAACCTGATAACTAGCAGTTTAGCACGGCTTTATCAAGACTATCCATCAGCTTCCTGATTTCAGATGTTTTACACCCCTCCTTTTATGTGCAGGCAGAATTTTTCCAGAGCAGCCCACTCTCCTCCTGCTACTCAAATTCCCAATATCCGTCAGATTAATGCCAGGATAGGATGTAACAATGATCCTCTTCTGCTGATGCACTCCGTACTCTGAACAAAAAAATATCTCTCATTTAAAACTAAACAGCAGATTACAAGAATCATGTTCTCCCTTTCTAACCTCTGCCTGCGTTTTCACTTCACCCAGGGTAGATTTTGATCTCGCCTTTGTCATTTCCTGGTGTACTTTCAGCCCTTCACCTGAATCAAAGACACATGTTCCTGGCAGGCTAAAAATTGCTTTGAGGAGCAACTTTCTTCATGCTTCATACGTGGTATATCAGCTTTTTATTTTTTAGTATATCAAATTTTTATGTGTTTTTCTGTAGGGTAAGTAATCCGCAGCTTCTCAGTTACTGCATGAAATAAATGTGCATGTGATTAATTGCTCTATTCAATATTATTAACTTACAAGGGATATTTTATTTTGACTAGCAGATTGAGTTCTAACGTGATTACGAAGTATACTGATAAAGAAATATTACTGAGTTCCTCTCCCTAGCAGGATACAGTTGTCCCTAGATGTATGTCAGATAGTGATTGTTCATCTTGCTTTAAACAAACAATCTCACCTTGGAGTTTATGCCTTGTCTTTATCTCCCCAAGTAATGTTATTACTCTTTGGATTTTTTTTTTAAACAGTGCTTTTTTCCTCTACATTGAATCTGCAAGCATAGTTAATGACAAGAAATTGACCTGATTAATTACTGACACTTCAATTTTGCAGCTGCCGAAGTGCACTTCAATAAGTGATATTCACTGTCTGCAGCTCCCTTGTTCATAGGCTGCTAGAACCGGGGTTGCTTTACAACTAGCGCACTTCCCAGCCAGCCCTGAGACTCACTTGTACAGCAGGAGTTTTGCAGACATGTCAATCTATAAGCCCCATTTGCTTTCAGTAGCAGGTATGATTGAGACCATTTGCAGAGACTCCTGGTACCAGTATCAAGGCAGGTGGGATACCTGGCCTGGGGCATCATTCCCTGCCCATTTCCACAGGAGCTGCACGTAAAATAGGTCACCTCTAATAGGTAGTATGTGAACATGTTTTCGTCTAAAGACCTCATATAGAATATGTGATATTGAAACTGGATAATTAAATATCTTTCAGTAGTTATTTGTTTGCTGAAATCCAGTTCTAGAAATGAATAAGTACATTAAATCCTCTGTGAATTCAGACTAATAACACATACACGTAGCTGTGTCTAACTATTGTTTTTGTAGTGGTTGAGATCCAGGTCTCTTTACCGGTGGGCTGCAGAAGAGTCAAAATCCCAAGACTTGATCCTGTTGCTGCCTACACGTGTGTTCTGCTTATAAAAGCGTTAATTGTATGCTCTGACATTGGCTTTTAAGGATGAATCTCACCTCGCTCTAAGAGTCCAAAAACAGCTAGAGTTTGCAACTTTGGTTCTCAAAAACTTTTCTTCATATTCTACAACGTGCTGCAAGGCAGTTCACAATTCTTAGTTGTTCACAGCATTAATTTACTTTATTGATGACATCATCAACATTTTGTCACTGTAGAGTTTAGTTGTCCTGAGTAAAGCTGACCATGGAAGTTTTGAACATTGATTTTTTTTTTTCCCCTTCTGTAGCATAAGCGAATGATTTATCATCTTCTTCTAGGACATCAGCCAGAGGCAAGAAATGGCTCTAATAACATGCTCTGAAGTGACTTATACTGACTGTGTGTTTAAAAATGTGGTCAAATAATACGCTGTACCTGGACATAGGAACATCAACCATCGGGAAAGACAGGAAAGCTTTTTACACAAACAAATGACATCTGCTACACAAAAACCACAGAACCCAGCTCTCTTTCAAAAATAGTTCAGAGATTTCTTTCACTGGTATTTCAATGTATAAAATTTTGTGCTCAATTTTTATTATTTAAAAATTTCTGAATAAAATATTAAGAAAATCCATCTTAAAATCAGCAAAAGGTAGTATAAACCACAAGTTTCATGTACAAACTTTCTTTCTCAATGGGGGTTTAGATTTTGACATCACTAATTTTACTAATTTTTTTTCTTTGACATTGTATCAAAGTGCAATCATGAAAAAACAAATCTAATGCAACAAAAGACACAGTAATTACAACCATTGCCATACTTTGAGAAGAAACATAAAGGCAAGGATGAAAAATAATTTCATAGGATTCCTATCTCCCTGTTACCTCAGTAGATTCATGCATGTGCGTGCATGAAAGGAAAACAGATTGGATGCAAGTTGATGTTACATTTCCTTAGGTGACAAAGCTGGCTATTTCCTGATTTATGTACCAGTCCCATAAGCAGTCATATTACCACCATTGATACAGCAGGAGAAGGAAAAACGCTAGTACAAGGATGGGAAAAAACGACAAAATGTTAAAGGAAATAAGACCTCCTTATGCTGGAGGGAGAGAAAAAAAAGCAGCTAATTGGAAGAATGCATTTTACAGATAAAAATTAATTTTAATTGAGGAAGCAACTAGAAATAATTTACAAACAAATTTATAAATTGGTGTCAGAGTTAAATAATTTCTAACATGCAAAAAGCCCAGAAATAAAGAGTAGGAAATATATATATTTTCATTTAGCATATGTGCAGTCTAAGCAAAAAGAGACGCTTCAGGCGTATGTGGGTAAGTAATGACAAATACATTAACTTCATTTGGTCTCTTTTTTATTAGCTTTCATGCATATTTATTTGAGGAAATCTTTGGTCTCTTAAATGTTCATTTGAAAAAACTGGAGCCCAAAGATGACATGTTTATAAACATGTCATGAACTTTGGTTACATGCAGAAATGCAATTTATTTTGAGACTGAATAGAAATCATTTTGGACAGGACAGGAGCTGTTTATATAGGTCACATCATTCAGTAATTCATGTAGTCAGCCATATACACTACTATTAGGCCAGATTTTTAGTTGAGGTAAATGGACGTAGCTTGATAGTTACATGATACTTCACAACCACCTATCTTGATGTTTCTGCCTCTTATAGATAGATTAAAAATAAATACGCTGTGATTCTAGAGGTTCACATGCTCAAAGGAATTAATTTATTTTCTCCCAGGCTGTAGTACTGACACAGAACATTTTCTGGTCTGGTTTTGGGGTTTAGATATTTTTTTAATTCTAGTATTTTCAAGACCGTTAATCAATCAGAATAAACTATTCTAATTTATCATTAGCTTATTGTAGTGGTAAATATTTTCATAAATTTAGATAAAACATGTTAAAGTCTACCAGGGTCCAGTACAATGATAAATCTCATAAACACCAGATTGTTTAAAATAAAATAAAATAAAATAACACAAAAGTTTGAAATACTTTTTTCTAAAACTGTTTCTACATGGCAAAAATTATCCTAAAAATATAGCAATCAATTCTTCTTTCTGCAAGAATGAAACTAGTAATTGTTTTTTTAACAGAAATGCATTAGCTGAGTATTTTGAGCTTTCCTGAGATTTCTCTTCTTATTCTTCAAACTCTGTCAAGTTTTGAAAAAATTACTGCTGAATCCTAAAGTTCTCTCTTGAAATATGAGTTCACCGCAACCCATACCCTATTTTCTCAACTACTTCTTGTATAGTTATGCCTTTTCCAACGAATCAGAAGCACAGAATTTAATGTATTTTATCTCCTTCAGACTTCAAATTTTTTAGTGTGTGAGTTCGGCGTCTTGTTAGTCCACCAGACCCTCTCAGACCATACTCGTTCGGTGTACAAGAATGGCGCTCAATGAATATCTTCAAAAGTTGCTTCTCCCTCCTTCTTAGCTTGTCAGGATGAACAGTTTTTAAGTAACAGTTTTCACTCTCTTTGCACAACCATTTTGGCTTCAGGAATTACTTGGAAACAAATGAGTCAGCCACCAAGAAGAGAAATTATCTCTCCTCTGCCTAGGACCCAAAGGAAAATCTCTGCCTCTCATTTCAAGGGATTCACATAGTTTGGGGAAGAGCAGGTTAGTGCCGGCTGTGCACTTGATGTGAGCACCATCTGGCAGTGGCAGGGTAGGGTGACTCTGGGGGAACACTGTCAAGAGCACTCTGCTGCTGCTCTAAAGAGGAGCAACATCAACATCTTGCAGGAATATGCTGCTGGTTTTAGCATATGTGATAACAGACTGAGGCTGGACATGGCCACTTCTTATGGGACTACATTTCCACAGCTGATGAGGGATCCATTTCTGCCTTTGTAGTACAAGAAATCTGAGTTTGGGCCTTATTCTCCTTGTGCCTTTCTTGAGCACACAAACCAGTGTCCTGATTGTTTATCTTCCAAATCTACTGGGTTCCAAGGTACGTGCCAAAAACTTCTAGGTTTTCATGTTACACTGTGTAAGATCCCTGCAAGCTACAGCACTGAATCCAAAGGAACATTTCCTTCCGGTAAGAAGAGATCCTGAGGCAGATTGGTTTTAACACACAAAATGCTGTAATAAACCACTTTCCAGGTGTTACTTGGAAAAAAACTCAAAGCAGGAAGCTACCAGAGGCAGCCTACACAAAAAAATAATCACAGTAGCAGATATTGGCACCAGCACTTAAAATAAGATACAAATCTCCATCTGTGAATTGAAGTTCTGCTTGCAGTCTTTGTCCTACCAGCTACATACTCACAATCCTTCATGTGTAGGCAGTGTGTACGGTTCCAGCAGATATTTGGGTGGACTTATAAAGCTGTCTTCTGGAAAGGCAGTGGGGGATGGGTGGGTCAGTGAGAAGCAAATAAATGAAACAAAGATTACCAGAAGAACTGGGCTGTACTTGTTCATGTCGTATGAAAGTATGTGAAGAATTAATAAGAATTAATTCCAAAATATCAAAATGTTCTGGCAAACATTAGGATAGGCCTAGTTTAAGTCACTGAATTAATAGAAAGGTAAGTAAATAAATTTACGCTGTTGTATATAATGCCCACACACTTTTTAGAGTGTTTCCACAGCTACAGAAAACTAAATGAAACAAAAATGGTTCAACAACACAAGAAAGGACTTTCTACGTCTGCTGTATTTTCTAGGTTAAATTATCATAGAACCATAGAATGGTTTAGGTTGGAAGGGACCTTTAAAGTCATCTAGTCCAACTCCTCCTGGACCTTCAACTAGATCAGGTTGTTCAGACCGTTGTCCATCTGACTTGGCCTTGAATGTTACCAGGGATAGGCATCTACTACTTCTTTGGGTAGTCTGTTCCAGTGTTTCACCACCCTCATTGTAAAGAGTTCATTCTCTATGTCTAATCTAAATATATCCTCTTTCAGTTTAAAATCACCCCCTCTTGTCTGATCACAATAGGCCCTCCCAAAAAATGTGTCCTCATCTTTCTTATAAGCCACCTTTAAGCTCTGAAAGGCCACAATTTTTCTTCTTTTCCTCTTTTTCTTTTTTTTTCTCCAGGCTGAACAACTCCAGCCTTCTCTGTCTATCTTCGTAGGAGAGGTGATTTGTGGCCCACCCTCTGGACTTGCTCCAAAAGGTCCCTGTCTTTCCTGTGCTGAGAACCCCAGAGCAGGATGCAACACTCCGGGTGCGGTCTCACCAGAGCAGAGCAGAGCAGAGCAGAGCAGAGCAGAGCAGAGCAGAGCAGAGGGGCAGAATCCCGTTCCTTGCCCTGCTGGTCACACTGCTTTTGATGCAACCCAGGACACAACTGGCTTTCTGGGGCTGGGAGTATCCATTGCCAGCTCATGTCCAGCCTCTCATCCACCAGCATCCTCAAGCCCTTCTCAGCAAGGTTGATCTGCTCCAACCCAGGTGCAGCACCTCGCACCTGCTTTTGTTAAGCTTCATGAAATTCCCACGTGCCCATTTCTTGAGCTTGTCCAGCTCCCCCTGGGTGGCATCCTGTCCTTCAGAGCATGTCAACTACACCAATCAGCTTGATGTCCTCTGCAAACTTGTTGTTACCTTCTTAAAGGAACACACCTTTAGGGTGTTTCACTGGTGTTTCTCTGCTGTCTCCTACTACCTCTGGAGCCCCTCCACATCTCAGAGCAACAGGCTGAGGTCCCTCGATAGCAGACCATCCCGGTAACCTTGGTGTGTCCTCCAACATTTTGTCACAGACAAGCCTGATATTATCCCCTCCCCCATTAAGTCTTAGGAAATTTGTTGTTTCTAAGGCTGGATTCACAAGAAAGTAATAGGTATTAATTAGAAGATACCACTTAAGAGTAAATACCGCCACATCATTGTGAACTTTTCATACGTATTTAGTGCTCACTATCAAAGGAGTGAGACAACCTGCGGTTAGGATCAGGCTACTGAAAATGTCACCCCTTTGCAAAACTCTGACCAAAATAAACCTGAGAAAGGCTATAACAGTATTATCACTGAATAAACACCATTTTGTCTTCCATTAAGGAGCTCAGTGTTTCCAGATCTAGTGAAAAAAAAAAGTCTGTAGAAGTTATAAGACCTCCATGATTTCAGGTTGTGGCTCTGAGAAACAAATCTAATTCCAGCTACTGAGTTAGAAGGGAAACTATGGTCCTGGAAGTGGCAAAATGTAATAGTTATTTGTTGTTTTTTTCCTTCTTTTTCTTTCATATCATACTATTATAAAAGCAAAATTACATTTTGACCAATGAGACTGTTTTCAAAGTGTTAGAGTGAATTTTGGAAGGACAGAGGAGTATAATTCTTCTCTGGAAAAAAAAATTCCCCGAAAAAGTCTGTGGTATTGTGGTAGACCTCTTTTAATCCTCTGATAAAATTATGTGGGATTCTGTTGTAAGATAGTTCTAAAAATATGTATAGAAAGTGAGGATTAATTTTGAAAGTTAGTGTTCGTGGTGTAAAAAAATATCATAAAAGCTCCACAGAGCTCCAAGAGACCTGCCTTACACCACTTGCCACCAGAAGACCTTGTCCTCGTTTTTACAAGCAAGTACCAGACCTGACCTGTTAGTCCACTTATGTAAATAATAAGTCAAATTCCCTTTGCAAGCTCCTGCTAAAGCTGTGCCATTAGAGCCATCGTGTCATTTAGGCAGTCAGTGGAGAATCAAAGACTGCCTGTGCTGCAGCAGCCCAGTGCTACGTTTCTGAGAAAATGGGCTCTTAAAAAAGGAAATGTCACACCGCAGTGTGAGAGATAAACAGAGGTATATCTTTAGAGCAGCAGGCAGGGACTGTAGAAACACTCTCTGTAAATGACTTTGATCCCCTAGTGTGATGAATCATGGAGTCGCAAATCCTTTTTAGCTAATTGCTATCAGCTTGTGAGATTTTTCCTTCCATGTTCAATATCAATTTTCAGGGCCATAGGAGATAGCACTTGTCCCCCGAGTCTGCTGGCGACTTACCGCTAAAACTGAACTAGCACCACTTAACAGTTTAAAAGGGGAAGTCATTTAATATGACACTGCTGCTAGTAACTAAAAGGGAAAATATTAGGGGCAAATAAAGGGAACACTAAACCTTTTTTTTACTGTCAATGACTTGCCTTTGAAAATGTCCTTTCCATATCCACATAGTATCAGTGCATCTATCTCAAAGCAAAAGAAGCTTTAATTATTCAAAAGTGACAAGCAGGGACTTGGGAAAAAAGAGAGTGAAATTTGGTTGTTTTTCAATTCTAGTGACTTCTACATTAAAAACTGTAAATAAAATAAACTTTTTAAAGAGTCTTTGAACCATACTATTGGACTGAATGAGAAATTTAGAATATAATTTTAAATTTAAACACTTACAATGCAAATTTCACTCCATTTTCCAATTTTGAATATTTGCCTAAGTTTTAAGTGCTTCCCCTCAACTGTTTCATACGGAAACTTCTTAGCACATGGAGCTCCTACATTTGCTGCTCTGCATCACGTAAGAATGGAGTAGGACACTCTTCAGCTTCCACCTTACATCTGGGTTCCACTTCACAGTGTACATTTAACTTGCATGTATTTTTTAATATTGTCCACCAATCATCCAAGGGAGAGCACAAAATTTCTCATGTTTTTTCCCTTATCTTGCCCAGAACTTTTTTTCTCTGAAAGTTGACTCAAAAAGTTCAGCCTCCCATCTGATCACAGCATCATCACTGGTGAATTCAAAATACCTATTTTCCAAAATTATATTACCATGATGCATTTTATAAGGCATTGGCTCACAATTTGCTCATAAATAAGAGAAGTATACCTGTTTCATATTTCTAGCCCATTTGCAGAGATGTTACTGTAAAGGAGCAAGGAGAGGAGACTGAAGGATCAAAACTTTTACTCAGAGAGAAAAAAGTAGATGTTAATTTTGATGTGAAATGACTTGATAGTAGGGGTTGAAGTCTGAGAAAGTCAGGCAAGTAGTTTGACTCTAAGATCTTCTGATTTCCCCAAAATATTGAACAGTTAAGTTCTGAGAAATAAGAAGAGGAGAAAAAAAAAGGTTGCAAAAATTTTGAACAGTGCAATCTGATTTACAGAAAGTTCTTCAGTGAAGTTTTATGTTTAAAAATATTTTTTCCTTTTTGAAGGAAATTAAAACAAAGTATTTTCAAGCAAGCTCACTGTAAAATGAAAGTCTTCAAGGCTAGATGAACAGATTTAAACCTTTTTGATGATTAAAAAAATTCGTACATTTACATACATGCTGCAGCTGATATTACAAACTAAAAAGCAATACTAATACTATGTTTAAGTAAAATCTGTTCTATTTGAACAAAATTAAATTTGTTTTAAAGCTCAAAAATAGTCACTCGTGGCAATGGAGGCAGCAACATAGGTCACAAAAAGTTTGGTGGCAAACCTTTGTCTCCTATCCTCTCTTATAGTGATAGAATTACGCTCTTAGAAAGTATTATAAACTATCTTTAATTTACAAACAAAAAATATAATAAAATTCCAGCTGGTCATACAACTCAGTGAAAATTTCCATGCAATTTAATTTCAATTCAACAAAACTGTGTTAGTTTAGCTACTTAAAACTTCATCAGGTAAGATCTGAATCAAATTTTTTTCCTCTCTCACTGGAAGTGAAAATTGATTTGGTGTCTCTGGGATTTGAAATCAGGATCTTAGATATCTCAGTATGACACTTAGTCAACAAAAGTATTCTTCCAGCAGAATTTTACTGAGGAATTTGAGGAAAAAAAAGATTGGAAGATAGCTTTGGATTAATGACTGAGCACTAAATCTACCTAATAATCACCAACGCGGCATTCTCATGTTTTCTTCCATTGCAACGGCAAAGTATCCCACTTTTGTAAAAACCAGATGCTAATACTCAAATGTTAAACTCTTAAATTATCTTCTGATTCAGGGATTTGGTCCAATTATTGTAGTAACTTTAAAAAAAAAAAAAAATTGTCTATGATAAAAAGTCTCAATATAAAAAATACATAGAATTATATTTTGAAGAATTTGAAACAGAAGCGCAGGGAAAGTATTTTCCATAAACAGAGAAATCCTTTTTCAGTAAAAATTGACCTTACTTGTGTTACATAAATTTCTAATACAGCATACAGTATATAATTTTCCAGCATTTATTGCTGATAAGAAATGTAATTATCAAAGTAATGTTTCAAATAACCAAAAAAATGTGATACTCATCAGTAAAATTCACTAGATTTTTAATGATAGAAAAAATAATCTGAATTTTTGGTTCTGCTCTGAGTTTGCTGAGGATGTTTGAGTCAAATATTTTAGCTACAGTTCATTGTTTTCATTCAATAGCTGCCTTACTTGTAACTGTGAAAAAATAATGTATAATTAAATAAAAATGTACAAAAAAAGTGCACGTGAGCTTTTAAATAAATGGGGGCAAGAGTGCACAGGCTATTCTAGGACCTGCAGGGATGGCATAATACCAGCTAAAGTAATGCATCTCAGTTAAAAGTGACACTGTTATTTTAGTGAGAATATCTTTTGGAGTTTAGAGGAAAATTAAGTTTGGCCATTTTCCACCTTTTAAAAATCTTGTGAAAGAGCATCTCTGGCAATCACTGTCAGTTCAGTGCTGTTCAGCACCTGGGCAACTTCAGCACCGCAAAACTAGAAAACGCAATCCTGCCCTGGCTCTTCACAGTATAATTCTCACTAATTCCAGTGGATGTCCTAGCTAAACAGAGGGTAAAGGATAAGGTCACAGGATAATGAATTTAACTCTAGGTTTTTAAATGAGAGAGGTTGAGTTGTGGGGGTTTTATCTTTTTTTTTTTTTTTTTAAATGGCATCTTTTTCTTCCTCAGGGAGATCTGCAGGCTGTGGCTTTTTGCCTTTGAACATCCTCAAGTCAAGCATCAAGAAAAGGTGATGAGGGTTAGGGAGGCTCCCTTGACATTTGGTGCACTGGCATCAGCCTTTGCAATTATGGGCCACCTTTCTAGCAGACGGTAATTGAAAAGTGTGAACCACATGGGCTCTAGTCAATAATAGCGTCAGCATACAAATGACACTCTGAGCTTTCTGTGTTCGCCATCCACTGTTTTTGCTTTTCACCTTTTATCCTTCTCAGCATCATGACTTAATCCACTCTAATGAGGTGAGCTCTATTGCCAAAAATCGGCAGCAACACAGCTCTCTTCTGGCACCACTTGGGGTTTGTGAGGAGTCAAAAAAAAAGTGAGTCTGTCAGCTTTCCAAAAAAGGATGACAGTGCACCCTTTGAAATGGTCTCAGCTTTCCTGAGCACTCTTTTGCGTACAGGCTTCTTCCACCCTTGCTAAGGAATGCATCCCACCTTCACAAAACTTGTTCATCACCAACCCAAGGTGACCAGAGCCTTTGAGTTAGTTTAGTACATGCATTTCCTAGCTTGAAGGTCATTATTGGTGGCCACATGTCGCTGTTTACAAACAGCAGGTGACTGCCAACAGTGGTGAGTGTGTGAATTTCCTTTGCTCTCTTTTCCTTACCCATCTGTCCATGTTTCTGGAATCATAAGTATCTGCTTGTAGCAAAAGCCTCAGAAGAGAATGCCAAGATATTGTAGATGATAAGATACAGAAAGAAGATAACCAGTTACTTCTGAGTGACTAAAGGGAAAATAGCTAATTTTATAGAGACATTTTTTCTTCTCTTTTCTTTTCTCACGCTCATTTTAACTTAAGGTCACAGAAGGGTACATTGTCTATGTACTACTTACAAAGAGAACTTACAAAGACCTGGAATTAATGAGTTCTGCCTAGCTATGAGATTTTCATCAAATTTCAAAATGGATCCAGAAGAGAGTTCTACACATGTGTCAGTCATAAATAAATGCTCTAATAAACTGAACTCTACAAAACAAAAAAAAAATTATTTAATTGTGTAATTGTTGATCTTTAGAAATGGTGTGGTACACTTACCAATAATTTTAACTGCAATGGCAATTTCCATATTTAAAGATAGAGACAGAGGGTGGGGGTAGGGAGGAGATGAAAAAGAAATACAATGCAAAGTGTTTCTATGGGATTAGACCACATGGCTTTAATACACATATACACAACTGAGGAAAGCAGAGAATTTTGCCTCTTACACTTCTTGGACCTCTCTCTCCTTTCTTCATCTCTAATCTGGTTTTTGGCAATTCCTTTTGATCTATCGGGGGCAGGCAAGTCAGGTCCGTAAGTACAGATGGAGTAAATATGGAGATTAGCCTCTTCTCGTACTGCATTAGCTCCTAATACCTGATTAAGCCCAGAATCATGCAATTGTCTTCGTGTTGGCTATCAGAGTGGCAGAGCACAGAAGGGGGCAGGATGAAGGCTGATTTTGTAATGGATACTTATTTTATCCCAGTGCTCTAAGAAGATTAGGCCTGGGGGTGTCACATTAGCCATGATCTCTGGGCCTTTGGTAGGCTCTTGCAGTTTTCAAACACCTCTGCTTCAGCCGTAGAACAAACAGGCAGCTTGGACGCTGCGGCCCCATGTTGTGGCATGAATAATTGCACACTGCAAATTGTTTGAAGATCACAAAGTGCTGTGTAAATTACCCAGTTTTGGCTTAGTAGAAGTGATTTGTGGTGACTTACTGAATCTTTTCACAGTTCGGCATTAAACTTTCCACATTTCTCTCTATCTGAGACGGAATGAAAGTTGAGTCATATTTTCCTTTATTCTTATCAGATCAATCTTTATAAAGCCAGATTGTATAAACTGCTGTACTGTATGCAAACCCTGCATGCAGCACTTTGTCTTTGGTACAGGTTCAATTATATTTAGCTGAAACACCAAAAGATGCCTATTCAGCACAAACCCTCAATCAGCTCGTGTGATGAATGTTCATGTTCAAAACCATCTGTATAATACATGCAAAAATAGTGCATGTGAAAGCCTGCACCTTTTCTTTTACCATGAAAGTTTCCAGCAAGCATTCCTTTTTGTTTAGAAATAAGTGTCAACCTAATCAATGAGCAAGCAAAGCCAAAAAAATAAAAGCTACTTTTCACTCATTTGGGAAAACTGTGAACTGAAATCCAAAGTGAAACCAGTAATATGAGATGTTAAAAAAAAAAAAAATCATTACTAATTGAAAGAAACAGAAATATTTGTAATATTGGTACTTATGATGAAAACCACATTTTTATTGTGCTAGAGAATTTTTCTAAATATGTTTTACTAAAAATTAGTTATCACTCAGGTCTGTATGTTTAACTCTATTGAAATCACTTAAGAAGTGAAGTACTTTTCCCTTTCCAAATTATTTTTAAAGGACTGTATAAATACATGAATATATCAAGAACCAGTAAGAAGCATCATATTTAATAAAGCAAACCTTGTAAAGTCAAAGTCTATAGCAATACTTTGTCAGCAATATCTAATACTGGAAGGTAAATATCAAGCTTTGGGGAGAGGACGTTGCCTCTACTTGTGACTGATGAGGAAGAATCGTGCTTCCTCTTCTCTTCTCTTCCCCTGGGGCCAGACAAATGGGGGAAATGTGACCTGGCCTTCAGTTTTCTGTTTT
This sequence comes from Cnemophilus loriae, assembly GCA_013397755.1. Taxonomy (NCBI): domain Eukaryota; kingdom Metazoa; phylum Chordata; class Aves; order Passeriformes; family Corvidae; genus Cnemophilus; species Cnemophilus loriae. Next base: position 646,459 of record VZTF01000151.1, read on the forward strand.
GTAAAACTGGAGTTATTGTGGGTATGTACACCTTTCTGCCCTACTTGAAATAAATGTAAGCAAATTGACAGACAGAGACCTGGGAGTAAATTACAAGTCTAAGAACTAATAAAAAAAATTCATTTTGTGCTATTATATTTTGGTTTATAATCAACATAATAATACTTTTTATCACAAAAAAGGTAAATAACTAAGGTTGTAAACAAACATGGGGGTATTCTGTGCATATTCCACAAAAGTCATTGGAAAAAAAAGTAATTTTATAAAATACAGTATAGTACATGTTTGTTCTATTCACTACATCTGGGAGTTTTTAGGTACTGATCAATTAATATTTGCAGATTTTTTCACTAAGGACTAGGAAAACCAAAACAAACCTTCAGGATGCAAGTTTACTCAAACATGCACCTACATATGCACACGCAAAACAACTGCAAGATTCATATACCTTGTTATGAATCAGCAAAAAATAAATCTCTAAAAAGTAGCTTCTACCCACTACTGAAAGCAAATATTCACATTGTTGTTCAAACCCCACAGCATTTAAAGTAACTGGTTACCAAAGTATTTAATAGAAATGCTTAAGCCTTGCAGGTGGAAGCACATGCTAAGGGTGAGATGCTGTTCTTCTATACACAGACTATATTGCAACAGGTAGATATATTTTAAAAGGAAAAGAAACTGCAGTAAAGGAATTCAAGCAGTCTTAGTGAGCCTTCCCATTTGTTCTATTTATCAAATAAAAAGAATTTCACATGAAAAAGGTCTATATATTTATGATCTCAAAATTGTGGAAAAACTCTACTTGGTCAATGAAACGTGGGACTTCACATCACATTGCATTAAAAGAATGAATCTGCAAACCCCCTGACGTATTGGTCTATTTATCTTTCTGTTTGCGAGCTTTCCTATGGTCTCCATGTCCAATGTGTCAACAACAACCTAAGTTTAACACTGATTTATAAGGCATATCTGGAGTAAACATTACAGCATTTGCTAACATCTACCGAACAAGAAAAGACAGTGAAATATACTTTAAAATTTTACTAATTTATGATTGGAAAAATAGTCAGCTGATAACGTATTGTACAATCAACATTTCTCACAAATCTGTCTGGCCAAGAAGCTGGAAGAATTAATTACCTGGTGAAACATCCTTAAAATCTAAATACAGCTTTCTTTTTATCTGAGGGAGGATGGACACTCATGAAATTTAAAATTGAATGAATTTCTGATGAGATTTTTAGTCTTTTGTCCTAAATAGGTGACATCATTCCTCATATTGCTTAACTTGTAATTTACTGAAAAACCCTCTTTGGAGACTTGGCCGAGTACAATCATCCCATGCATTTGATATTTGCTCATATTTAACTGAATGAAGATACTTTCAGTGGGAACCTAAAGAGACCTAAGAGGGCTAAGAAACTAGGCCTGTGTGTGCCTGAAATAAGTTACTTTGTGAGGTGTATCACCACAGACTACCACCACCATTAGGAAGAATCCTGCTTTTCTGATCCCCCCTGGCTTTCTGACTCTGTCAGACCTTTAGCCCCCCAAACCCATATTTTCCCACCAAAATGAAGTTCTATCCCACACAAGTCATTAAAGTGGTCAGAATAGTTAATTTATAATTCAGTATTGTGCAAATATTAATATAATTTAATTTATGTAATCTGTAAAACAGATTATGATGTATGTCAGTCTTTTCTGATACAGGCATTAATTATCTATATCCTTCTTAGGAAAGCACTTAAACTTAAAAAGATTAATAAGAGCAATACATCTATGGCACGATAAGAGTGTCACTATTTGGTTCTGTAAGATTCTTCATACTGAAAATACAATATAAATACTTTTTTGAGAGAAAACCTCATCCTACAATGGTGGTGTTTATTCTGATGATTTTTAGATTAAAAGAGATAACTTCAATTTGTTCTTTACCTCTTTCCAAAGACAGATTCATTCAAACAGCCTGGAAAACTCATTGTTTTAGTATTTTAGCAATAAAGGTGAAGGAGAAAAAATACGGAAAATTCAGTAGTTAATCATTATCTTACTGAGGTTTGGGGAACTAATATGCGTTACATATATAAAACTCTATTAATAAATTTGAGACAAATAAAGAAGGAAAAATCTATGTTAATCGTACCTCATTCAAGCTTAAGACTAATACCCTTAGCTGCTGAGTAAATCTGGTATGATGTTTCTCCTAATTATTCTCAAAGACCCTCAGATACTCGTTCTAGAAAACATGCGCATCACGTCGTGTGTCTCATCACCTCACTGGCCTCACCACCTGTCTTGGGTAGTTCCATATTAATTCACAGATTCATATAATATCTTTCTCATCCAAAATATCTAGTTGTGTGTACCTCCACGATTCTTCTTGCTGACATTAGACTCAGAGTAAGTCCTCTGGAGGACCGGCTGTCCTTGCCTGGTACAATTCACAGACCTGCTAGCAGGTGGCGTTAGGAGCAGGGAATGCTCAGGGGACCAAAACGCAGCAAGCGTAAGTACCAGTTCTGCTGTTCACTTGAGTAGCAGCAGGACTGGACTTACTGCTTTTATGGCTTTCCTCCTCTGTCACCTGAGTCTGGAAGCTCAAGCTCATTTCAAAGCTCAAGCTCTACCTTTCTAGATGATAATGTGCATACCTAACTGACTGCAAGGAGACTGCCTCATAATTTACTTGCCTTTTGTTTCTAACACCTCATAATTTACTTGCCTTTTGTTTCTAGCCCTTTTGTTTAGAAAATCTGCAGATCTCCTTTTAAATTGTTTCCAAATGCTGGTGTGTCACTATCTAGGTCATAAGTGATCAGCTAATAATTTTCCATACTCCATCAGTTATTGTGGAATGCAAAGTATATCATTTCAGTGGCCTTCTTCAACAGTTCCTATTTGCTTCAAAAGAAACAGGGTTTGGTACTCCAGGCTTCAGTCTGATATTCCAGTAGCCCCAGTCACCTATTAAGTGCTCTATTCAAATGACATTACAGTTCAATTTCATAAAGACAACAGCTGCATTTTAGAAGGTACTTCATAAATAAAGCCAAATACTGTGGTTTTAAAATTTTGTAACAATGCAGTTCATATGTTTGTCACTTAGCTGGTTGTTTTCCCTAGTCTCCCTGTAGCAGCAAAACCTAAATTAAATACATTAAATAGTTAAGATCCTCAGCTTTCTGCAGAATTAAGGTATATATAATAGCCCAAAATAAACATCAGTTGCTCACCTTCTTCCCATCCAGCTGGTTACTTTGAAAGGATCAGTGAATAAATTTTTTAAAAAGTTTATCTAGCTACAACATCGTGAATTCAATAATCCTTCCTATTCATTTACTCACTAGGAAAACCCTATTTTAGGTGGCAAATGAAGATTAACTTGCTTTATATTGATGCATAAGAAGAATATAATTAATATTGAATCAGCTTAAATGATGTAATTCTAGAAAAACTAAAAGAAGCAGTCTGATAAAAAAAAATGTTAATTTGATCTGTCCAACTAGTCAGTTAACTACAGATGATTAAGAGAAAGCTACAAGACACTCTATAAAGAGCGTGCTGCACAAATCTCTAGTAAGCAAAAGACAGCTTAGAAATGCCAAGTTTCAAAGGGCGAAAGCAGACATACTAGTACTATGTATGCGCGTATGAATAACTTGGACAGTTTAAAAAAATTGGTATAATTCTTAAGCTCACATTCTAGGAAGCTAAGAAAGGGCATGATTAGAACTGCGACCAGAAATGGTATTTCACAATCACACATCTTTTCCTTAGTTTTGTATTACAAAACATCTTAAAAATTTTAAATGGTAACATCTTTTCTTTTTTAGTTTCTTTTCTTTTACAATGTACTGAACACCTGAGAAAAACAGATCTGCACAATGAAAACAGTTGTTTTTCTGGGATTTGTGCCTTGTTTGCTTTTAGATGTTGGATTGTGTGTAGGAAATTTTGACAATGAGTCTTTTTTGGCATACATATTTTTATTAATTCAATATTTAACTATGCTAATTTGTAGGAACAAAAAACCCCACGCAAACATCAGACGATTCCATTCCTGCTCTTACTCACTCCTGTATTCCTGTGTCAAATATCTAGATGCAAATGCTGATACCTTCCTCTGACACCTCTGCTTGAATCAGATAAGTTTTTGCACAGATTCCTTTTCCTGTCTTATGCCAATCTTACAGGCCAGAAAAAAGATTAGTTCTTTCAGTTTTCCCTGGACATCTCACAAGCATGCAGAGTCTTTCTTGCTTCTTCAAAATGAATGCTGTGAAGGAGATAATATTGTTTAGAGTTACAGGGCAGAGAGTAAGGGATATTTTCTACTTTCTCTTGAAGGTCTGAACAGCACTTTAGTCAACAAAGTACTAAACAACTTGAGGAACCGATTTTGGTAAGACTTTCTTCCAGGTAAGAGGAAGACTACAGACAGCTAATGAGTACTGTACACGTAACATAACTCACCCTCAAATGGGATCAAAATTCTTGTAGGAATTATGGTGATACCGGCTGCTTATAACCTTATTAGCTGTAATCATAAAAGAGAAGTAATTTACATCATCTCAGCAAAGTTGTTCGTTTCACAGTGTATTGGATTCAGGACTCTCTCCTCCCCTTTGATTTAAGCAGCACATTTCAAAACTACTTACATTAACATCTGATACTTCATGTCATGAAGTGATGTTCAACCACAACAGTTTAAGTTATTAAAATGAAATGATGAATACATTTTTGGAAGAATGCATACATTCTGGAAGGCTTCTTGTGTCATGCACACCTGCATGGGCAACCTAAGCTGAATTTATCCTGCAACCAGAGAATGCCTTGCAGCTTCGCAAAATTGCTCATTAATGAGACTAGATCAAAGTCAAAGCAAGGATCATGAACCACCAACTTGCCTTGCAGCCAATTTGCATTCTTCCTTCCCTCTTCATTTATCTCCCTTCTTTTGCTTTCCAGCCTCCAGGCATTATATGAACATTAGGGGAAAGCATGTGCTCTCTTTTTTATGTGTACACAGCAAAAGATACATAAATACATTAACTGTGTTATAATTTCCCACTCCTCTCTACACTTTTGGTGCTTTGTAGAAAATGTTTTATGATAATTATAGTTTTTTGCTTTTCTTGACAATAACGTTTTATTTTCTGGACTGTACTTCTTTACCAAAAAACCAATAAAACTCTAGATGAGCGGAAACAGATGATTTAGATATTAAAATCCCATTAACAAATCTTAATGGCCCCAAACTATTAATAGCCAGAATCTCTGACTTTGATGAGGGTAGAAGTAAATTTCCAGGTCTCCCAAAAGAAAAGAGCAGTGAGGAATTCTGTTTTACTTTCAACTAAAATAGCAGGAGACTGTAAATGACGGACTGCAACTTGCTACCATCATTCCATTTTTGATCCTTTTTCTGGGTAAAGACAATAAAAGCTGAATAAGAAACTCAAAACTTCTTCCCTGTAACAGCATCAGTCCGTGGATTTGTTCTAAGGTTACAAAGTCAGCAAAGTTAATAATGCCTCACAAGCAGCAACAGCTCTTCGTTCTGTTAGCAAAATACCCTCAAGTACACAGGGAAAGAGAACATGCTCAGGAGCTAGTCACGGTTTAGAAGTAAAAAGAGATGTTGTTAGGAATGGTACAGTAAACTCAGCTGTGTTGCTCTTTTCACCCATGTGTATAATTTTTCAGATCTCTTTTTGTTCCCAAACACTCCAAATATTTTTTTCTCTAAAACAGACAACATTGCACTCCTTCTGCTAGGAGCATTACACTTACAAACATTACACTATACTCAGAAAGTGGAATGTGCACTTGAAGAACTGGTAAGTTTCAGTTGCAAGAGACTAAGGACTATTATAAATAATTGCAAGACAAAATTTTTGAAGTAAAATTCCTCTGCATAAGAAAAGAAATCACTATTTACTAATTAGCTATTTAATACTGTCACCTGAGAGGCCAAGGAAATGAAGAAGAGAACTATCCTCTCAAACCAGGTGCTACCTCCAGGGCACGACAGAAACACGTTGGCAGAAGAGTGAGGAAACTTGTCCTAGTGCTCCTGGGCTATGCCTAGGGATGTATTTTTTTCATGTGCAATAAATTTACTAAAAATGGCATAAGAAGAAAAAAATTACGAAACATCTTGACAGTTTCTTTTAAAGTTCGTCAAAGATTTAATAAATTATTGGAAGTGCAGCAAGCCTGTCAAGGTGTGGATGGCTGTGTGCCTGAAAATCTTTATATGCTGTCCGTTACAGCTAATCCAGCCCCAGGCTGGATTAATTTGTATGATGTTAAAAAACCCTTCCAGCTACCCAAAGGTGTCAAAGCAGGCTAGAGCACACAGAGTGCTTGAGAATACAGCCATCCCCACTGCACCGAGTAATACAACCAGATGTCCACTCTCTTAATCCTGTATAAGTTTTTCTACAATATCAAGGCTAAATCCTTGCCTTCTCTGCACAGAAGAAGACAAGTTAGAGAGTTAAACTGATAGCTGAGGAAACTTCCCCAGATTTTGTGCAGAGCAAAGAGCACCCTAGGAGTTGTACACGCATAACTGTTGACAGGTGAGCTAGAAAAGACTTCCACTTGTTTCAACAGTGATATCTTATTTATGTCCAAAATAGGGTAAATTTATAAGTCACTCCTATATTTAAGGCTATTGCTCAATTTTCTTTTCAGATCCTAAAGACTATCAAGAGACACATTACTTTTGACGACAGTACTGTACCAGAATTACATGCCATATTAAAATACTTGCATAAGCATCTTAAAAGTACCATGCGTGAGAAAATTTGGGAGGTTTGCGTTTTTAAATTATCTTTAGAAGTCTATGGAGTTGGACCATGAACTTGAAACATAGAAGAAAATGTCAGTAGTAACAAACAACATATTTCACCTGTCAGGTATGGAAGCACAGTGGAAAGGGGTGAAATCCTCTAACATAACAAATACATGTTAATATTTTAAGTAGGATAACCTAAGAGTCTGATTTTTTTTTGTGTCTCAGCACTTGGGACTGTAAATGAAAAACATCAATACTTTGAGACTCGTACTAATAATAATAACAGAATTGTCAGCATATTGTGTATGTTTCAGGAAAAAAAAATATGCTTACTAAACTACTTTTCTTCTTCCTGTTTACTGGAAGACCTGTTGCCATTGTAGTAGTCTATCCCAATCTGAACATATTTATAATTAAAATTAGATGCACAACTCTGTATATTCCTTTGATTAGCTCCTACACCAGTGAATGACTTTGTAGCTAAAGCGGAATATGCTGCAACCCAGAACTGATAGCAATTTAGAAGGATGAGTATTTTCTCCAACCCTTATATATTCTGAATGTCCAAGGTATTCATTCATTGACTGAACGTTGTACTTTAGACACAAGGCCATACTTTTAATGTCCTGGATCAAAGTCACATTTTAACCAGGAAGACATGAAATGTGGTATATTGGTGATGGTTCACCTTCACAGGTAGGTTTATGCAGAGGCTTGATCCTGGTCAGTAGCTAAATCCTCACCCAGTCACTCATTTATACACTCACAGGAAGCTGGGGAAAAGAATCAGAAGGGCAAAGGCAAGAGAAATTCATTGTTCAAGACAAAGTTGAATATTTGAAGGAAAAACCAAACAAAACAAAAACCACCAAGACAATCACTCCAACAAGCTCACAGCACCAGATTACTCCCCACGTCATTTTTATTGCTGAGCATAACATCATATGATATGGGATATCTCTTTGGTCGGTTGGGTCAACCACTGCTTCAGTCACAAATTTGAAACACAGCATCATGCAGGCTGCTGCTTTCCCAGCAGAAACAGTACAGAGTACCATCAAAAGTTTCCTATTATGGACTTCTAACAAACAAACTTTGCCTGGTCCAAAAGGAGGACTCACAGTGTTGATTTAAGTGCTAGAGGTACTCTGCAATAAATAGGGGGTAGAGAACCTCATAGTCTGCAGTTTATAATATGAGATGTCCAAAAAAGCTTGTAAAAGGTACTAAAGGAACAGCTGATTCTTGCTGCTTGTTTGAACCAAAATACCTTTTTTTTTTTTTTGGCATAAGCAGCAATCTCTCCTTAGCCTTTTAAAGACAGATGAAAGCATGGTTGTGATATCTATCCTTAGAATACTGTTCTATGTACAGCAGTACCAGAAAGGAACTATACCCTCCTTGGTCTAGGAAAGAGAAGAAGAGAGTAACTGAACAATATGAGGCCGAAGCTGCCAAGTTAGTGAGGATGAGAAATGCAAACAATGCAGAGAAAAGGCACACTAACTATAAGGCTGATTTTATAAGTTGTTCTCATGAAGTTAGGCACTTCAATTCCATGGTAACAGCTGTTCAGACATTCGGGTCTAGAGGACTTTGGTGGCTCTGCCCTGTGGCTTGGCCATCGCTCCTGTGAAATTTAAAAAAAAAATTATATACATATATATATGTGTGTGTGTGTGTGTGTGTGTATACATATAATTTTTATATATATATATATATATATAATATTTTTTCTTACCCATTTTAGTATTACACAAAGAAACAGTTGGGAGTATGCTGTACTGAAAGACTGTCAAGGTAGGTACAAGAAGAATCTAACTGAAGGGATACACGCGCAAAAAGATGTAAGAGGTGTTGTAGATGGGAGGGTAAAAATGGAAGCCGAGGAAAGGACATAGGAACAACCATTCCGCAAGCTTTGGGAAAGTGAGTTAAAGGCGGGAATAGGCTGTGACTAATAACCATGTGTCTATCTCAGTACATACTTTCTTTGTCCTTTTAGCTTTATTCACTACTTGCCCCTACAGGTCCATTATTCCAGAAAACTGCTGACATTTTGTGACACAATAAGCACCATTTAAATTGATTCTGACTAATCAAACTTGTCAAGACTTTTTCACTGATTGTGTGTACTACAGATCATTTACAGAACAAACATCAGTGAAGATGGTAGGGCTCGAATATTACTTGAGGGGATAATCTATGTGTCCCAAAACAAACAATAAAACCCGAAATTGACATAGAATGTATTTTGTTAACTTTATCAAACTCGGACAAAACATAATCAAAATGAAAATAAAGCTGGTTATAAACTCAGTTATTTACACTTTGGAACTAGTCTTCTAAGCTCTGTTCTATGTACACATTTGAAAGCAAGAGCACTATGCAGAGGTATATTCGAGAGCTAGGCTTCTTGATCCATTGTCCAGTATACTGGAGTTCAGTTTATTAGGTCTATCAAAAATAAGATGGCACAATGACCTTCAATAAAGAGCAAATAAATGCTTGTAATAAAGAAAGGAGGAAGAAGAACTGCTTATTCTAAAAAATAAGAATCAGGATGGCAGAAAAACACAGATTATTGTAAACCATAACAGGAGTAAATTTCTTATCGAATTTAGCATCTACTAGAGACCATTAGCAAAATCACAATCAATGAGGGTTAGAATGCACTACTTTTAAGATGACCTTGGCACCCAGCAAGGTTGTGGAACAGATCACCTGGAGTGTGATCACACAGCACGTACAGGACAACCAGGGGATGAGATCCAGCCAGCACAGGTTCAGGAAAGGCAGCTCCTGCCTGACCAAGCTGATCTCCTTTTATGACTGAGTGACTCACCTGGTGGATGAGGGAAAAGCTGTGCATGCATCGACCTGGACTTCAGCAAAGCCTTCAACACCATCTCCCACAGCACTCTCTGGAAAAGCTGGCAGCCCACGGCTTGGACAGGTGGGACCTTTGCAAGATTAGGAACTGGCTGGATGGCCGGGGCCAGAGGGTGGTGGGGAATGGTGCTGTATCCAGGTGTCATCCAGCCGCTGGTGGTGTCCCTCAGGGATCAGTGTTGGGCTCAGTCCTGCTCAATATCTTTACTGATGATACAGATGAGAGATTGAGTCCACCATTAGCAAATTTGCAGATGAAACTAAGTTGGATAAGAGTGCCAATCTGCTGGAGGTTAGAAAGGCACTGCAAAGGGACTTGAACAGGCTGGATAGATGGGCTGAGACCGATGGCGTGAGGTNGGACCTTTGCAAGATTAGGAACTGGCTGGATGGCCGGGGCCAGAGGGTGGTGGGGAATGGTGCTGTATCCAGGTGTCATCCAGCCGCTGGTGGTGTCCCTCAGGGATCAGTGTTGGGCTCAGTCCTGCTCAATATCTTTACTGATGATACAGATGAGAGATTGAGTCCACCATTAGCAAATTTGCAGATGAAACTAAGTTGGATAAGAGTGCCAATCTGCTGGAGGTTAGAAAGGCACTGCAAAGGGACTTGAACAGGCTGGATAGATGGGCTGAGACCGATGGCGTGAGGTTCAACCAAGTACCATGTCCTACACTTTGGCCATAAAAACCTCCTGCAGCACTACAGGCTGGGGGACCAGTGGCTGGAAAGCGGCCCAGGGGGAAAGGACCTGGCGGTTTCTGGTTGACAGTGGCTGAACATGAGCCAGCAGTGTGCCCAAGGAATCCTGGCCAGGATTCCTTATCGGGAATAGTGTGGCCAGCAGGACCAGGGAGGTGATTCTTCTCCTGTACTTGGCACTGACAAGGCCACACCTCATGTACTGTGTCCAGTTCTGGACGTCTTTATTCAGGAAGGACACTGAGGTGCTGAGACAGATCCGGAGAAGGGCAATGAAGCTGGTGAAGGGTCTGGAGCACAAGTCCTGTGAGGAGCAGCTGAGGGAGCTGGGGTTGTTTAGCCTAGAGAAAAGGACTCGGGGGGACCTTACCGCTTCCTACAACCACCTGAAAGGAGGTTCTAGCTAGGTGACCGTCAGCCTCTTCTCGCAGGCAACCAGAGACAGGATGAAAGGACATAGTCTTAAGCTGCACCAGGGGAGGTTTAGGTTGGACATTAAAATAATTTCTTCACAAGAGTGATTAGACATGGGAATGGGCTGCCCAGGGGATTGGTGGAATCACAGTCCTCAGAGGTGCTTAAGGAAAGACTGGACTTGGCACTGAGTGCCATGGTCTAGTTAACATGGCGATCTTCAGTCATAGGTTGGACTTGATGGTCTCAGAGGTTTTTCCAACCTAATTGATTATGTGATTCTGTGACATAGGCACATAAAAATGAGATGCCTATTGAATTTAGTTTTTCTATATGTGAATGTCTTAATTAAAAATGTTTATCTTTACCCAAAAAAATGCCAACAGTACAGTGCTCCATTTGCTTTTGACTGTCTATCTAAACCAATGACTGACTTTAAAAAATACAGCAGTCTGCTTAATCTTTACTCACACACATAATGATAGTGCAGAATAGAGGACAGAGAGGAAGAGAGAGGGGAAGCTATAAAAAACAGGGTAATCTCAACAATCAAAGCACTAGGGAATTGCCTTTACTGCAACAACCGAAAAAAGGGTAGAGAAACTGAATCCAAAAGCAATGTATTGTAGCCAGAGGTGTCAGAAGTAATATCATTTGACTCAGACTTGACAGTTTAGTGCAGTGGTAACTCTCTTCTAAACTTAACTGTACATTTCTCAGTGCAATCCTATACTACTGTTCTATTATAGAAGCTGCTCGTGCATTGGTATGTCTCTTTCTCTTTCGTTTCTTTTATGGTTATGACTAGTGTGTAATGTATTTTTCTCACTGTTCCCCCTGTAATGATCCCTGTCTACCACCAAGTCCACACTGTAAATGAAATGTGACATTACTGCAATGCGGCCATGTTTAAATTGAAATATCATTGGAAGGACAACACATTTCAGCCCTCTGCCTTAAAGTACTGAAGAGTTATGCATGCAATAGCCATTGTTTACTATTTTCATATGAAAACGATGAATGGCTGAATGGGGATGGTATTTAATAAAGGCTTTTACAGCTGATAATCAGGCGATGAATCATAGTCACAGCCTTTGAAAAATACTTTAAAATAAAGCTGCATTTGTCATAAAATAGATAAGCATATTTCTGTCTTGTTTAATAGGTAAATATGATATCTACAAGCTTTTTCTCATTCTGTTTTAACTTTCTGTAGAGAATAAAAGTTCATCTGAATTAAAAAAAAAAAATCTAGGAAAAAACTCCAAAGAGCAGCTACAAGTTTGATCTTTCTCTGCATCACAAGAGGAGAGAAAAGCTGGCTGCAGTAGTATAAGTAAGAATCCTATCAGTCTGTTGGGAGAAATTCCACGTCAGAACTACTCCACACTCCAGATCAATGCATATGGAACGGAGCCCAGTAAGGCTAGAAAACTGAGCATTAATTTAGAATGAAAACATGGGATGTTGCAGTAGTCTGACTCACCACGCCTCTTTATAAGATGAAGAAGAAGGCCTCATGAATGTAAATGAATGTCTATCATGGGCCCACACCAGCTACTTCTGTTCGGTTCAACAGAATATGGCCTGTCTATATAGTTCCTTGTTCCCATATGTAGGGTAGTTCTGGTATGGTCCTTATAAAAATGAGTTAGGACAGAGAATGAAAAAACCTTTCATTTCCCTTTCTTGACAAAGAAACAAGTATTTTTACTGCTCTACATAACCTCCCCCAAAAAAGTCAAAAAACCCATCCCCAGAAACACATCAGCCCTGCACCCTCCCCCCTCTCCGCCCCAATGTTTTAATACATAAATGTGCTGAGATGGAAGATAATATTCTGGAGAACTGAGAGAAAGTAACATGGTCAACTAGAACTTTCTCGTGATTCTGCTACCTCACTACTCTACATACAGGTGTTGCTGCTTTTCTTCATAACCCTTGAACCCCACCACTAGCAACTTCCCCCTTCCCAAAGGAAAAAAAAGACAGGTCTACTCTAGACTGCAACAAAAAGTAGCAGATATCACAATAACGTAGTCCTTCAGATATTTAGGTAATGTACCAAGTTCTTTTCCTTTTCCAGTGGAAGGTGAGAGACAATGTTGGGATAATTTGGCGATAATGCCTTGTATAATATTTTATAGTCCTTTACTTCCTTCCCACCAGATATCTCTGGCTTTTGCTACTGAAACCTTTACAAAATTAATTCTATAATCCACTAATACTTGTTTGTCAAGTTATATTTCATAGTTTCTAGTTCACATTAAAAACACTATCATATAGTTTTGAGGTGACACATATACGAAATGAAACACAGGTCATAGTAAGTAATACAAACAATAATAAGAAATTTTTGAGGTACTATAAACAGTTTTCATCACAGAGTAGAAATAACTGTGGTTTTCATTATTTTAGCCTAAAAATTTACGGACTCCTCTTAGCAAAAAGGGCTGGATAGCATTTGTGGAACCATGCAATAGAGTCTCATGGGCAGATCTTAAAACAATTGTAGATAAACATTTTCTGACAAATACTGTCTAATCTGTACTTTAACAGGTACAGCAATGAAAGTTCTGCAGCCCTCTCAAGCAGTCTATTCCAACATTTGCCTCTCACTACCTGTGTTTACTATCCAATCTCCAACCTTCATTTTTCTTATTACAGTTTAATACCTTACTTCTCTTATGATAGATGAACATTACGAATAATTTCTTTCTACTTTACTGTTATTTTAATATAGCTGAAGACAGCACCATAAAGCAATCTCTGTTTCTCAGCCTGAAGAACAACAGTTCTTCCTGCCATCTCTAGGAAGAAATTATTCCTATGTCTTTCTTGATTCAGCAGTCTTTTCTTAATTCTTCCCAAGTAATTCACATCTCACTTGGAACAACTCATGGGTCAGTTATACACAAGCTGCTAAACTATGCATAGCTATAGAGTAACACATTCATAAGCCTTTAACCTCTTTTTAATTTACATTTCTGAAATACCAGAGCACAACTACTATACACTGTATACTTCTCCCTCAGTCTTCAGAGTCTGAGCTAAATCAGTACCTCACTCATTTGACGTACTTTAGAAATCAGACAGAGGGGCTGGACTCCTCTCTAATGGTGTTATTCCAGATTCTGGGTTGGGACTGAATTTATGAGGTACCAGAACTCTGGAAGTGATCTTCAGAGGAGTTTGAGTATTATAATAAGTATATAAAAATAATCTGATTAAATTATATGATTCTATGTGGGAGAGAGTAGTACTGATGTTGGATGAAATGAGAAAAACCTGGTCCACTTTAGTCTAGAACAGTAATACCTACTAGCAACAAGCAAATACCCATTGAAGTTCATTACCTGTTTTGTGTTTGTTATGGTGGTGTGTATTCTTCCTTCAGCTCCAATTTCTAATATACATCTTTGTATTGTTTTTGCTATATTCCTTTAAATTTCTTACATAGTTAAGTGTTCTTTCTATGCCTGTTTGGTTTTAAGATGCTATTAACTTTTTGTATCAATTCTTTGTATCTCTATGTAAAAACTCACAAATTAAATATATGTCCAAGGCAAAAATTTTGGAATTACCTTGTGCCAACTCTTTTGAGAATTAACATAGCTTTGAAAAAAAGGGTTTGAGCAGGTCCTTCTGCCGTTCACTCCCTACAATTTCAAGAAAAATGAATTAAAGTTTTCTGTATCATATTAACTACAGCTTCACGCATGATGTCTGGATATTCTTACACTTTTAATAACTGTCTGCATTTGCACAGATAAGCTAAGTCTGCCTCTATTTAGGCTCTGAAACACTTACCTGATCCTGTTACATTTTCCTTCAGAATCAGTTCTTACGCAGACTACTTGTACTTTGCAGATTTCCTGTTGATGGTCTTATGTGGTAGGTGAGGAAAGAGAAGAGATGAGAGTAATAATGAGTTTTACTTATCATCTTCATTAACTTTTCTTGCAATTGTATAACCTTCTTTTTTTCATATCTTAACTGTAAAACCATTCTGATTTCCTGAAATCTACCATGATCATCAGGACACATTCCCAATTACCATTTCATTTATTGGTGTTCTTTCTTTTTTAAGGTAACAATATCTTCAGGCTTAATTTCTTCAGAATATTTAGCAGTTGGACTCAATGGTCTAAAAGATCATTTCCAACTTAAACAATTTTATGATTCTAGGATTTCCAGAGTTTTTTAGCCATTTTATAAACACATGTATTTATATATATATTTGTACACACTGACTTCTTCAGGTATTTCAAGATAAGTTATTTTCTATTTAAGCAACAGGACAATTTTCATTAGAAATCAAGTATAATTATGTTCTCCACAATTTCCCAAAGAAGAACTCTTACACTCATATCTTCATTATCAATTCTGTTCTTTCAAGCTACCGTAATAGAGACTAACAAGACAAGCAAAACACCTCTCAAAGACCTGAAGAATTGATTTTCCAGAGGCAGGAAATCCATTCCTCAACTACTCCCGGGCAGATGAAGCAGCTGCATGCAGTATTTGGCTATGAAGGAGGGAGGTCGAATCACTGAATGTGGATTTCTCATCCTGAATTTTCAGGCTAACTTAAGCAGAGCAAAAGGTACTTCTGAAGATGAAGAGGAGTTTAGATTTGTTCTGTCCTTGGCTCTTATACTCCAGCTGCCAACAATCTTGACTATCATACTAAGCTACTAACAAGCGGGTTGGAACTTGTGAAATATGCACTGATGTCTTGTGCACTGGACTAAAAGAGCTGATTATTGCCTCAGCCATATGATAATCCTAATGACTAGACTTTTTATTAGGACAAGCAATTTACTTGTTGTTGCTTTTGTTTGGAAGGCAGAACTACCAAATAAATTCATAATACTGTATTTTGATAGCAAATAGGGACAACTGAGACCATGGTTTGATAAGTTAAACAATTCCCAGCCTCAACATCTATTATAAACACTGATAAGAAATGTTATGGTATTATCATATGCTCATTGACCTCTCTATTCAAGCTGCTGTTGAAAACTTATCTGATATAAAAGAGAACAATGAGGAAGTGTTTTAATAAAATTGAGCTTTATCATCCAACTGCTTGGCCTGAGCAAGGCACACTTCTGAGAAGATATAAATGGTAGTGAACTATCAATTCTAACTCCAATAATCACATAAAGCTTCATCTAAGCAGAGCCTGAATCCCTCTCTGAGTTGACAGAAGTCTGTGGGACTTTGCAGAAACAGGCTAAACCTGCCTAAGCAAATGGTCTTACTGGATCATAGCTTAATTTTTAAGTAGCAAGTCTACAGCAACTCTAGCACATCAGCTATTTCCAAAATTATTGCAATGACAACTGCACACATTCAAGGACTGTCCCCTATTGCTGTTTTAGAAGATTATGGTGGAAAGCAAGAGTCTGCACAAACAAGCACCTATTTGTTTGCTTTGCTGATCATCCCACTGACCCTGAGGGGTCTTGGAGTGCAAAAAGTCTCTACACAAATAAACTAGCTGCGTTTTTATTTGACTTTCTAACGTAATACATATACTTTCATATATACTTTTACATAAGCACATTTTATAAAAGTACTTTGCTATTACTCCTTGGCAGCATTGTTGGTCTTTACAGAACCATCCCTAAAAGGTATATTTAACAGTATTTAGGAATATCTGTGATATTAGAACTACAGGGACCGTTCTTTTCGTTTTTAATTCTGCTGTAACCTGCCAATGATACACAAGGTTTTTTTTAATTTCATGATTGTCCAAAGAGAAATGCAATCAGATTTTTATAAACAGTTACATGAATGTTATTTCGTGGGGTCATGGATTTGATTTGATATTGTGATTACATCATCTCTAGGATTCCTAACTGAATGTGTGTATAAAAGTGATTTCTTGAATTTTTACATTAATATACACGATCCCTTTTCTGCAGACTGTTGTTTTCTTTCTTTTCCTGCTAGAATATAACAGCATGTAAAATCTGAGGCCAAACAGTGAAATAGCAGTCTAAAAGGTTAAGGACCCTTTAATCAGTGTACTAAAGACTTGTTCACAGAAGAACCATTGGGCTTCCAAAGTTTTACGTTAAAAGTTAATATGCTTAAGATAATCAATCTCAGCTGCACTAGACCTCCAGTAATTTTGTTTCTATCATCAAACAAGCCTTATGGGGTTGAATATAGTGGTAGTTCATAATGAAGCACTTCGTATAGAAGCAGCTGTCTCCTCACCTGTTTCCCAGTTCATCTAGAGGCCTGGAAAAATTCTTCAATTTAGCAAGCAAACTTAAGTCATTATTAGAAATGACAGGGAAACCTGATGAAATTGTACTTTCAATTGGAAAACAAAATTGCAATCAGACCAACATGATTTCCTCATGGTCTGACCATGCTAATGCCAAGTCGAGACATGGGCAAATGTATTTAAAAGTCATAATGGAGTATTACCATGCAATCTCTTTTTACTGGCCCTTATTAATATAAAACTTCAATTTGCATGTAAATGTGGTCAACTTTCATATCATCAAAATACATGAGGCCTGGGAAAGTAATGAATTGAAGTTTGATGCGGCAATTACGGACGTTTATAAAGAATTTTAAAGAGGTCATTCTAGCCTGGGCTGAGAAAATGAGCAAATCAACAGGGAATATTGTCAATATAGCAACAGTGGGAGTTGGAGTCAGTCCCAGGTGTTAGAAGGCCAGATGATGATTAATAGAGAGGGAGTATGAAGCCTTTCACCGAGAAGGACTGGGCTGGACCTGAGGCTCAATAACAGAAATCTCATGAAAAGGTTCTTGCTGGGTTCCCACTTTAGCTGCCTCGAAATATGTTCCAGAGGGAATAAAGTAGCAAGTGTTTATGAGAGAGAGCAGTGCTGAAGGTTTAATTGGGCTCTACATCCTTCTAGCTCCCTTCAGTAGTTGATATGCAGTTTAACCTTTTTTTCCCCACCTCAGATACTCCAGTGCCACTGGGATTTTAATAAGGCACTAACTTGATAGCTTGGAAAAACACTGATTTCGCTGCTAAATTGAGTTAAACAGCTTTATTGTGTTCTAATGACACTTTTTAAATCTCTTGATTTCTAAACAAAGAAAAAAAAAACCTAAAAAATAATTTCATGTAGCTCGAACATTTTTTAAAATCTAAAAAATTGTGCATGGGAGGTTTCTTTCCTTCTCTGCTCACTGAAAAATTTCAGATGGAGAAGAAATTTAAATGAGTGAAAAAAAATCAATGCCAAAATGGAAACAGAGCTACACAGTTGTACTTCTTTAAAAGAATATCCCGCTTTTATAAGGCGAAGGCCTTATAAAGGTTGAACACAGCCCTGTGGCATCTGATGAGAGGGGGTCAAAACAGGGAGGAATTGGTTTTTAGTAGATAATGCACCTGTGATTAGAATCTCATCACCACATAACATTGTGTGTTTTGGTGTAATTGCTTATATCAATCTGAAATGAATGAAACATGTCCAAGCGCCTGACTTTCCAAACCAGCCGTTCATTATGCACACCCAGCAAAGGTGTCACCAATTACACACAGAACCCAAAACCATGAATGACCAGGCCCCAGGTTCCTCTTAATATCTCAGGCTGGCACGTTCTGTGTGGTGGTAGCCAATCATCTTCAGCGTGCTATGGCTTAGTTTTCTCATCTATAAATAGAAATCTATAGTGTGCTTATCTTCACAGGGTTGGGAATGAAGCTTAATTAATAAATGTTTATTAAGTGCTTTGGGATCTTAAAGTGGAAAGTGATAAAAGTAGATTTTTTTTTTTTAACATTGTCATTTAAAGCAAGCCATATAGCTAGCAAAATGTTTCTTCTGCACAAATAAAATCAAGGTCGCTGGCAAGGAAAAGTAAATAATGGAATAAAAATCAATTCATCTACAGAACAAGATTAATTTTAGTTTTCTTAATTCCTTCTACTCCTGTTCTCTCCTTTTGTTCTCAAAACTTAATTTTCAGTTACAGTATTTCTAATAAATCTCCAGATTAGTTAAACATTTTAGGTTACATTAATTAAAGCAAGATAAGCAATGACATTCAAGATTTCTTGAATGCTAGAATACTTTATAGAGAGAGAATAAGCTTCAATGAAGTTTAAGAAGTAAGTAAATAATCTGACCAGCACTTTGAAATGTTATTATAAGAAGTATTTTTTATTGTCACTTCTAGTTTTCACAGGAATACATTTTTGGTTCTGTAGCTCAAGTAAACATTTGAAAATATTCACTGGCAAACTGAAATTCTCAGAGCAGAGCATCTCTTTCCCTATTACTCTACCAGGCTTATAGGCAGACTATTCTCCCAAGGGATGATGTGGTAAATGAATGTTTATATTTCTGTAACCCTTGAGACTCCTTGGCATAAACATTTGTAACTCTCAGTGATTTGGATGATGAGTGATAAAGGGACTGCTGTTATTAAACAAGGAAGGTTGAAAATATCAGAGGCAACATTTATGGTCTGCTACAGAAGTCTAGTTTCCTAATCATTTTCCTAATAAATTTACAGGATCTGACATATAATCAGGGGAAATTATAATTTTTCAGTAGGCCTGAGAGCAAGACTAATGATAATAGAAAACATCAAGAATGTAGAGAAGGTATTAGATCTATTCTAAGCTTTACGTAAACTTTAGGAATTAGGATTTCTTCTACTGTTCTGTGAAAGAAGGGTACCTTTACGCAGTAAGAGAATGATCAATCATTACTAATGTATTTGTATCAGCATTATCTGGTACTTTTTTCAGTGTTTGACACCATAAACAGTAAAGAACACTTAACATTGGTGAATAAAGCAAGAGAAGTCTTTTTATAAGGCAATAATTTTATGATCCAACTTAATAGGGTAAGAAATAAAAACAAACAAACAAACCCAAAAGTCTGAATGTTCGTTAGATGACCGATAAGCTGGACTTGTGCACAAAAGAAATTCAGAAAATCCTGGAAAACTTTCTTTTTCTGTAGCTGGCAAAATACTTCTGCAATATAATATAAACTAGGGGGAAAATAGAAACCCTATTCTATACATTAAAAATAATTTTGATAATTAAGTGACAGTATAGGAAAAAATACCAGATAGCAGTACACTACACTTGGGGAATGTCTTATGCAAAAGGACTCATTGACAAACCACAGATTGTGTAGATCAAAAGATTCCAAAAATTTGAGTCAATAGAATTTAGGAAATACCATATAGAGAATTATTTCAATCAAGCACTAAGGAAAACACTGAGGAAGCAGTGATATTTTGACACAACTGTTGATTCCATTTCAGAAGAAAACTGACACTGAATCCATGGATTAGATTAACACGGAACATTCATCACTGTTTCACCCCTCAAAGCTGCTCTTAATGATCCTTGCTGAATTCTAAACTATGCACCATCAGAGAGATGCAGGTTGTTATATTCCTGGCATGAAAGTGTTCAGTGTCACAGACCCAATATCCCAACATGACCTCATGACTGGTGAGCTTTGCCACCAGTTCTGGGAGAGAATACCCCTATTTTTAGTTGTAAGTGGGTCACTAAGCACCATGAACACAAGAGTCTTGATATCATAAGGAGCCAGGAGGAAACACAGTGGAAAGAAACTCAGGTGGGAAGAAGAAGAGAGTTCTTACCATTATCGATCAGATTATTTATTCATTAAGAAATTATATAGTCAATAGACAGGAACAGAACTAAATCCAGCCAACAGGGACCAGAAATTTATATATTAGTGTACTTACTATCTGGCCATTATAAAAGATGTCAATATAATCTGCCTGACTAGACCATGATTTGTTATTACTAATCTTCCTGGTTTATTCGGGTTTTCATGTAGAATCGAAGACCGCCCATTCCCGCATCATCTTTAAATCAAAAAGCCTTTAGGTGCCTGAGCATCTGTCTGTCTAGTCAGACCGAAGTGTATCTAAGCACATAAAGAAAACGCCTCCAGAACATAAAAACAACACAAAAGAAAAAATTGCTCAGTTGTAGAGTAGTCTTGGGACTTATTTTGACTTAAGTGTCTTTGGGAGTTATTCAGTACTTGCACCCTTACCTGAGATTCATATATCTCTGATTTAGAAAATAGAGGTTGAAAACATTAGAAAGGCAAAAGAATTAATCTCTGTTGGGGAACTTCTTGTTTGTTTCAAAAGCTAACACTTGTACTACAGGTAGGTGGTCTCCTGTATTCCAGCAGCATCAAAGCTCATAAATAGCTCAGATATTTGGGGATATGTACCTACATAGTCATATCTGCAAAATCCTAGGGATGAGCATGTGCATTCTGGAAGGATCACAAGATGAAGAAGGAAAGCACAAGCAAGTACTTTTCAGACACACCAATAGGTGATCTGGATGTCTTGGATGGTTATCTTAACTTATCTTATTGGTATGTCTTGGTAGCTTATCTTAATTAGTCATCCTGGGTGCAATAACAAGAAAGAAAAAAATTAAGAAAAAAACGTTGTAAAGCACTGAGAGAAGGGATTTTGTTATACATTAAATAATTCTGCAAGAAAAAAAAGAAAACAAATTAAAACCCCACTATATTTGTACAGAGGAAGGATTACTAGACAAGGCTGTTCCTTAGTAGATTTCCAAACCTAAAGCACATATTGCCTTATCCTTATAAAAATGTATTAATTATTCCATTACTAATTCCCCCAGTACTCCCTTTCATCTTCACAGCTGATAAAGACTCAACACAAGAAATTTCCTTTGGATTCTATTTCACACTGCTATTCTACTTCTCAAACCAAACATTCACACAAATTATCGTCTAAATTCACTGCAAGTGGAACTTCTTACCCAAACTCCTCCGAGAAAATCTGCTTTCTTACTTCTCCTGCTTGTCTCTACTCAACTAAGTTTTATTCCTTCAGACCACCTACATAACTTGCCTTCAAGTTTCTTTGCTCCTCCACTTCATTTCACCTATCTTTGACTATGTCTCCACCTTGCTATACAAGCATTTTTCTTACTCTCTGCTTCATAACTTCTTTCATTTAAATAGAAGTTTCACATACTGCTAGGTTCTTCTAGCCCCTTTTTCTTTCTAATCAAGCTGTTTTCCCAGTCTAACTTCTTTTCTTTCTCCACCACCCCTTTTTTGTGCCTCAGAAGTTCTCTTTGCATACTCCTTTTCTCTTCCGTCCTTTTACCTTACCTTTCTCTCATTTCTCTTTTACTGCTTTCAAATTATTCCAGGTCGATTACTTAATCACCCAATCTCAAGGCTTGATTTCAAGACTCATGAAATATGCCACATGATGTGCAGAAGCAGTTCTTGCTCTCTCAAAGTTTATGCTTTTCCCAAAATATATGTATGCACTTTAAGATAAGTTCGATTTTTAAAAGAGAATCATTTATGCTATGCTACTGTACAGCAAGATAACAAAGTTATTAAAGAGATAAGACTGTCAATGTCCTTTTGAGACCCTAAATCCATACGGCAGAATATGTTTTCTTCAACAGTGTTGAACGGAAGATGTTTGGAGAAAAGTCAAATAAATACTTTCTGCTCTATCTTCTATTAGGGGGACTACCCCACTGTAGGCTTCGTGTTGGGTTCACTGGCTGAAGAAGTCTGTCTTCGCAGATTTATAAACTGACTCATGGCTCTATAGAGTTCATCTCTCTGTCATGTTACAGAAATCTTGTTTCAGGAACTAACAATAACAGATTCACCAAATCTGATCCTAGCTGAGGGAGAGAAGCTATATCAAGATCTGTAAGGGGGGGTAGCTTTCCATCAATCCACAAATTCAGCTGGTTATCAGTAACTGAGAACAGACCTCCCAGTGATGCAATGGCAGGAGGTTTATGCCTTTTATGTACCTAAAGGTCACAATTTATTCTGATCGTAACATCTCTTAATCTTCAGCTGGTAGGTTAGCTGACCTTGGAGCTCTGCTTCACCATCAGAGGCTGAAGCTTTTGTTTGTAGCCTTCAGTTCAATGTCACTGTGCAATCAACAGAGCATCAGGCGAGATTTGTTGCTCCTTACTCAGTTTTTGCTCTTTACTCAACTTTTTCATCACTGATTTGGGTTACAGTGCATTTACATCTCTGGAACTTCCTAAATGCTGAGCTGCATTAGTTACTCTTTTCAATGGCTGTGGCTCAGAAGTTTTCAGTGTAACAATAAATTTTCCAATGTCACTTTTGTACAAAGCAGGTTGTTCATTAAAAGTCTGTACCACCTAGTTGGGTTTTTTTTCTGTTACATATTAAGCATAAACAAAAGTGAATCCTTCTCTTTGGTGAAAAAGCTCAATCATTGTCCTCCAGAAGATTCCAGACAGGCCTTTATTCAAAGAGTAAGATCACAAAATGTTTTCAGATTTCATAACTATCATAAACTGATCATTCCTTGCATATGGACAAATATGCTATTGTATATCTTTGAAATCTGCTGGCTAATGTGTGCAAGATGTTTTTTTTGTCTCTCCTCTCCCATTTTTTCAGTGCCTATTAGTTGCATAGTTGCAAGCTTTTGAATCCTTATTCATAGAAGAGGGATCGAGTTTAAGAGATATGTTGATGTAATGGAAATAGTTGCAGCAAGAATATGTGATATAGGTAAGCCCAATATATATATAAACCATATACATATTCTAACAAAATTTATGGTATACATAAGTTACATGCATATTCTAACAACAGAATAGATTTTGTCCCAAAGGCCTTCAATGTAAATAGAAGAAAATGAGAGTATTACAATGGAGATTGAAAACAAAGTAGCACTAACCATAACTAGCAGCATGAAAAGCAGTAACGACAGCACCTCATCTTTCTCAGCACTAAAGTATATCGGTACATAGGTAGCACAAGTGAGCAGAGATATGAAGAAGGATAATGATCTCTTTCCATTCTTTTTTTCTCTGAAATTAAGATTAGTGTATCAATCCACAGAAAAAAAAAAAATGTCCTTTTTTTTTGAAAGTGTTGTTACTCGCCTCATTGCTTCTATGATTTTTTTTCCCCAGATCCTTCTATATGTAACCAGTAGTTCTAATTCCACCCTTATTTGTGGGATTTACTCTGACTATAAAATATTCGGACATTCTCTCTTTTTTTTCAGTCTTAGCTACTAGCTCTGTCTCTCTAGAAGCAGAATATAGATTTGCTGATAACAGTCATAACGTCATTGCCATTACTATGTCATGGTTTATCAAGCCGTTGATTTGTGAACCACTTATTGTGATCATATACATTTTGAACTACTATGGAAAGCTCCATCTTTGCATTTCATTTTGCCTTGGAACAGTTTAGTCTCCTTCTTTGACTGCCTCTGAATGAGGAAGATTATGCTAATTTTGTGTTTTTCACTGATTTCAGAAAAAAAGAAGGAAACATGATCATCATCTTGATAGTTTGTTTGACTTAAACATTAACTGTATTTAGATTAATCTCCCAAGGTTACTGTGGGCAAGAAACTAACCACAGAATGTTTGCATTCTTTAACATTTTTTTTTACTCCCTTTGCATGACATAACTCTTTACAAGATGCAACTCTTTACAACACACTCTCTCTTTCCTATATTTATTGCTTTTGTCCTAACAGTATGCATGAGGTCCCTAGTGAACAAAAAACTCAGTTTTTCAATTCATCCCAATGAGAACCATGGGAATTCTCTGAGAAAAATTGTCCTTCCTTCTCCAGAGGGGAATACCTCTGGATGAAGCGGAAATTGTACTTGCCTTGATGGCTTGTCAGTTGTATAGTGAGTTTCAGAATGGTCTTCTAATTTTTGGTATCCTGTCGCAATCTTCTTGTGATTAGCTAGAGAATAATAAGGTAAAATCTTACCCCTCATCCTAGTGCGTGATACTATACTAGACAGCAACTACTAATTATAAAAGACAGGAGAAGTAAGGCTAATAGAATACTTTTATTATAATAATGCAGTTATCAGGATGATGATGAAAATAATTGCGTGGTTGTTCTTCCAGTTATCATTGATCTTATGTCATACTGGGGTAAAACAGACAAACAAAGCAGACCAACACACACAAACACACATCCCCCCCACCAAAGGAAAAAAAAAAAGGAGGGGAGGGAAGGAAAAAAAAAAGAAAGAAAGAAAAAGAAACAAAACATATTAACAAAACCCCTATCTGAAACAAACCTTCTCATATGGACCCCTCACCTCAAGAAAGACATTGAGGTGCTGGAGCATGTCCAGAGAAAGGGAATGGAGATAGTGAAAGGTCCAGAGAATAATTCATATGAGAATCAACTGAGTGAACTGGAGTTGTTCAGCTGGGAGAAAGGGAGACTTAGGAGACCTTATCAGTCTCTTCAACTCCCTGAAAGGAGGCTACAGCCAGTTGGGGTTCAATCTCTTCCTCCAGGCAGCCAGTGACAGGACAAGGGTAAATGGCCTTAGGCTGAACCAGGGAAGGTTCAGGTTGTTCATCATGAAGCCTTTATTCATAGAAGGAGTTGTTAAGCATTGGGCCAGACTGCCCAGGGAAGTGATGGAGTCACTATCCCTGGAGGTGTTCAAGAAATGGTTGGATTTACTGCCAAGGTTTAGTCGAAATGGTAGTGTTTGGTCAAATAGTGGACTCAATGAACTTGGAGGTGTTTTACAATTAAATGAGTCTGTGGTCTCTGAAGTATGCTGGAAAATTATCAGACTTTTTTGCAGTACCACAAGGTATTGTATGACCAGTGAAAGGCTAGGAAAGCAACAGTTACTGGACTGGAAATAAGAAGGGAACACAGGACTGAATATTTTCAATATTTGCTTTCAGTCATTTCTTTTACTCCCTTATGACAAGATGATAAAATTACAATTCTGCACTCTGACCGACATGAAACCAGCAGGAGTAACCACCCCATTAGGTACTACTGTTCCCAAGAAGACTCTAAAGATGACAAGCAGGAACCAAGTATGTAGTCCCTCAGCACAATTTTCCTGATTCCTTGTACAGTACTTCTGGATTTGATTGGACAATTCACAGTCATATGGTGTCACTATAATATTCTGCAACACAACAAAAGTTGAAAACTTGATAATGCTGATAAGTGAAACACATATTAGTTGAGGTTTGTATTGAACTCCATATAAAATAAATAAGACAAGGAGTTCTGTACTGATTGCATTATTCCTTTTCATATTTAATTCAACAAAACCCCTCTGTTTTAGAATCCACTTCTTACAGATACGTCAGTGTCTTCAGAATTCAGAACTACTTTGTAACATAAACCAGAGGGTTGCTATAGAATTGAAGTAGTGTGCTGCCAAGTAGCAATGCCTTTGTGGATAAAATAGTTTTATTTTATTCTTTTGTGCCAACAAAAAAGACATCAAAATTATAAAAGTAACTTTACTGTAATATTAATGAATTCTATTAAATTCTACATTTTCGTTACAATTTTTCTGAGGATGAAATCTACTTTTTAGTTTGGCAAATATTTTTCATGTTTCATATGTTTCATGTATGGCTGTTTGTCACAGCCATATCATCTCCAAGACTGAAATAAGAGCTCGCATTTCACAGTGGAAGATTCTACTTTTCATTCTTCTGTCAATATCAGTTGCACCCTTTGCCTGATCTTCTTTTTCTTGATTTACTGAATCTTAGTTTCACTGTATTATTTTCTTTTTCTCTCCCTTGCTCCTTTTTTTTTCTACAATCCTTTTTTAGCCTTTCTCTCCTTTCTTCTACTAATTCCTGTATTTCCTAATTGTGTCCCACTTTCTCACCCTTCCAAATCAGGGAAAGCAGTTTGGTAGCCAGAGCAATTCTCTGTGGAAACAACAGATAAGAGAAAGAATAAAGGATATTTATGCAAAGGGCTTTTCTTTTGCATGATGTTTAGCCCCTCAAAGGTCAATGGGGCTGATGTCCATGCAGTTTAGATAAAAACATTTGATAGCCCAGAAATTTGGGAAGCTTCTAAGATGCAACTCCAAACCTTATTTCAAAGAAACATATGGAAAACAATTCAGGATAAGTGATTAGTGTAACTGTAAACATTTTAAAAAATATTTTTACATGGAGACACTGACACTGTATAAAATATTTCAACTTTGAGAAAAATGCTGTCTACATTTGCTCTCACTGGTACTGCATATTTAGGTTGTGACTGTTTCCTGAATTGTGAAGAAAATATTCAGAGGCTCAATGAGTTAAATTGTCATTGAGGGAGCAAAATGATAAAGGAACAAAAAAGTTGCCATCTAAACTCTCTGTGAGTTAACTAGACTCAGTATTGTTAAAGTTTGCTGCTTTTGTTACGTATAAAACTGTCATTTTTATTAACCTTACGTGTAATGCTTCGCAATGTCATTCTGCCTAGAGACAAATATATATGAGTTTATAAACAGGTAATTCTGTTTTGTTATGATTTAGTTTTTGTTTGTAAGAAACTCACCTTCTTGCAACACTGATGACATCAAGAGGAATTACTGTAGAATTCAAAGGCACTGCATCTGTGTTGACAGTTTCAGCA
Source organism: Cnemophilus loriae (assembly GCA_013397755.1). Lineage (NCBI taxonomy): Eukaryota > Metazoa > Chordata > Aves > Passeriformes > Corvidae > Cnemophilus > Cnemophilus loriae. Next base: position 673,757 of record VZTF01000151.1, read on the forward strand.
GTGTATAATGTTTAATTTTTAATCTGATGAGCTATATGTGTGGCTAATGTAGTTGCATTTAAAGTTCTTGGTACTCATTTATCATACTGAAAATTTGAAATAAACTTAAAGTTTCAAAACGGTAAAATAAGCACAAGCTTGAAATGTTAACTAGAGAACTTATAGTTGATCTAATCCAAGTTAGAAATACTATAGAATAGTTGCCATTATTTTTTAATCTTTCACTGTAATAAACATGGATTAGTTGACACCAAAACAATAATCAGAATGATTCACACTTTTAACAATGGAATCTGAATTACAATGATAATAATTTTACATGAGTATAAAAATGTATTTGCAGATTGAGTATAGAAAATAAGAAATATTATCAGGCCTCAAAATAAAAATTTTATGAGTGATTTTTAAACATTGATATGAACACAAACTTCAACCTATGTTCACAGATATTCCTTTCTTATTTTTTTTAATTTCACATTATTAGAGGAAAAGGAGAGCAATCCAACTGGTTAAATGCAAAGACTTATGTTTAGTATTAAACTTATGATTGGTCATGTGAAAAATATGGTAAGATTTGTTCAAAAGCTGAAAGGATGGCATTCCTTAATCAAAGCAAGTATAAAACAAGAGTAGAACAATGCTCTTCTGTTGCTGAGATTCAAGATATCTCGAAGGCAACAAGTGTGATAAGAATGACCATTTTCCCCTTCACTTGTGTTCTGGCCGTTCAGTTTAGCTGCATGTGTCAAGTAGGTTTTTCACAGCATTATGAAAGAGTTGGCTGCTCCAAAAGCTCATGTAAACCTGGAGCAAGTTACTTTTTCACATCAACAATCTTTATGATTTTCTGATGAAACAGCTGAGCCTAATGCTGTGCTTTGTTAGTCCTGGGAAGCTGTTGCTGTCACTATTTTGAGGCAAGCAGACAAAAAATATCTTTTGAAGTACATGAACAGCTTAAGCTTTCTGACAATAACATGCTCCTATAAAGTGATAGTTTTTACTTTGCAGGGACTAGAGAAAGTATTGTTGAAAAAATTTATTGGATCTCACACCACTAATTAGGTGCTGAGAACTGACAGCTATATTATTAATGGGGAGTATATACTTGTAATTTCTTGGTTTGATTTCTTCCTCGTGCTACTCTTAAGTCTGACCTAAGAGAGTTTCATGCTCAGAAGCGTTTATGTGTTTGTCACAGTTTTTGTCATTTTTATTTGCTAGTCAAGGAGTAACAGGTTTGGATCAAATGTATGGCATAAGATGTATCATTCATCCAACCAGCCCCAGACACATCTAAGCAAACCAATCTGTTTCTACTTTCAGCGAAGTGGGTTTTACGATTTTTAGAACCCAATTTAACTAGACAAAGAGTCTGAAGGCAGAGAAGAGATTGGACACATAATTCTTATTTGAAGTAATATCTTGAAATAAAACTTCCTGAAATTTATATCTAAGGAGATAAGCGCAGTCTTCATTCTGAAATAAGATGTCCAGTGGGAAAATACTGACAGCTAGGCTATAAACAGGAAATGCATGCCAAAAGAGTAAAATAATACATAAAATAGAAAGAATATCTCAATTTTTATACTTTACTTAAATTTTGTTTTCTATTTTTGTTAGTTTTGTATCAGAGGTGAGTTCATCTGAATTTTCTTTAAAAACTCTCACTTTAAAATTACTTATTTATCTCTATTGCCTGTGAAAAGAGACTCAAGTGACTAATTCAGACACAGGCAACTAATTTTTAGTTGCCCGAGTAAGGGCAGGTGGATTTCATCCATATTCTCTTAATATGAGAAAATGCCCTTATTTTTTTAACAAGACACAGAACAGCACCAAGTAACAAAACATATAGAAGTGAGTGTCTAAATTTTTATATTGAGCTAAAGAACAATTTTGCTGAGTTTTTTACTTATTTTAAGTCATATTCTGCACTATGAAACTTTTTGGATCTACAAATGAAAGTAAAACAATGAAATTTGACCTTTTTGAGAGTTTGGGGGTTGGAGAGGTGTTCTATGTGACTTAAAATAACATTTTAGTTTTAGACTTAAAGAATAAAAATGGATGTTGTCTGGAGGATCTAATAATGCAGGGGGAAAAAAGTGAATATATATATCGTCATTATGTTTATTTAAATTCCTTGTCTCATCGAAATAGCAGAAGAAAACAAGATGCTGAAGAAAAATACCAGGTCATCAATTTAACAGTTCTGCTCAGAGTTTTTAAACATTAGACAATATTTGAGAAAACTTTTTTTGTTCACCCTTGTACTGACATTTAAAAACCCAGAGAGTTCAAAATACAAGAGAGAAAGGAAAACATTGTGTAGTTTTGTTAAACGACAAGAAATAAGAATCTGATTTCACCCACTGTGAATGCCAATATACAAGTTTTATCTCAGGTAAGAATCTTCTTTTGAGGCAACTGTTTTCCAAACAAAGGTTCCTGTATAATTTAGAGTAAAGAAAAAGAGAATAAAGTATAAGAATAATGTAAAAATATTAGGAGGTCATAGGAACCTCATGAGGTTCAACTAGACTAAGTGCAAGGTCCTCCACCTGAGTTGGGTTAACACCTGGTATCAATCAAGATAAAGAGCAGCCTTGCCAAGAAGGACTTGAGGGTTCTGGTGGGTGAAAGGCTGGACAGGAGCTGGAAACATGCACTCTCAGCCCAGAGAAACAACTGCATCCTGGGCTGCATCAAAAGAAATGTGGTCAGCAGGTCAAGGAAGGTGATTCTCTCCTTGTACTCTGCCCTGGTGAGATCCCACCTGGAGTACTGCATCCAGTTCTGGGGATATCCACATGAGAAGGATCTGGACCTGTTGGAGCAGGCCCAGAGGAGGGTCCCAAAGAGGATCAGAGGACTGAAACAACTCCCCTACGAAAACAGGCTGAGAGAGTTGGGTTTGCTCAGCCTGGAGAAAAAAAAGCTCTGGGGAAACCTGCTTGTGTCCTATGAATACTTAAAGAGGGCTTATGAGAAAAATGGGCATAAACTTTTTAGCAAGGCCTGTTGCTGTAGGACAAGGGATGATGTTTTTAAACTAAAACAGGGTATAATTAGATTAGATTTAAGGAAGAAATTTTTTAACGTCAAAGTAGTGAAGCGCTGGAACATTTTGCCCAAAGTGGTGGTAGATATTCCATCCCTGGAAACATTCTAGGTCAAGCTAGACAGGGCTATGACCAGTAAGATTGCATGGAAGATGTCCCTTCTCACTTCAGGGGGTTTGCACTAGATGACCTTTAGTGTTCCCTTTCAACCTAAACCGTTCTATCGTTCTATAAGTCTATGATAATGCCGGATCAATAGGATTTACTAGTATAAGATATCATATTTAAGAATGGTGAATATAATTTAAAGTATTTCTTGTCTCCCTCATAAGATTCATTCCTTGGTAGTTAATCTTGCCAGTAGAGCAGGAAAATATATGACGCCTTTTTTTCTGGAAATTATAGTCCCTCAAGTAGAAAATACCCTCCACAGTGCTGTGTCTTTTTATTATTTACTCAGATAATGTAATGTTTTTATATAACTCCTGTGAATTTTTAAATTTCATCAGTGACGTTCCCATTATGCCATGAGTCCTCAAAGGTAACCAGAGGAAAATTTGTCTTAATTTGGGAACAGAAATAAAGAAAAAGTTGTTCAATTAAGTTTTCAAACTTCGTATTTTATTCATATTTACTTCATACTCACAAATCATTTTGACTTAGAATGCATTGAAATACTTCATTAATTAATTCCCTGATTTTAGATACATTTCATAATAGATAATCTCATTTTTACACTGAATTCTTAGAATTGTAAATCATCAAAGCTAATACAAAATGCAGTATAGTTAACAACAATCAAAGCAAAATTTAAAAAAAAAACCATACAGCATTCTGTGATTGATACTGTAATTTTTTCAACTGAGCCCTCAGGCACTTTCAATTATACCCTACTGCCCTAGCTTTTCAGCTCCCATATTTCAAGAATACAAACGGGTGAACAGCAAAATTTTCCCACCTAAGGTAGGAGAGCTAAGTGAAGTATTTCACCTATTCTGTATTCCCTGAAAATCTCTGAACCACTGGCAAAGTTCCACAGTCACAAAATGGTAGCACCGTCTCCTCAAACTTCTTTGTGAAGGACAAGAGAACCAGAAGAGTGTGAATTTGAACTCACAACTCTATCCTGCATTTCAGGCTGTACATGGGTAATGTTCTTTCCTCTACTGCCCCTATCAACTTGTGTGAAAAATGTCCTGGTTTGCCTAAAGGAATGAAGTTTTTTCACTGTTTGCCAACACCCGCAAGAGCCAGTCCTTCCAAGAATACACTGTGCTGTGTAAAGCAGTGGAGAAACATCTGCTGATATCCACAGAAAAATCCACCTAGCCCTGCCTCAGAGAATGGGCAGCACTCTGGAGCATATGGTCCTGTAAGAAGAGCTGACTGAAGACACCTTATATCAAATTGAATTCGCACCAAGAAGGACAGAGGGCTGGGGGAAGAAAGTGATCATGCTGGAAGTCTTTGTGGAATGGTCTGTCATGCTAAATGCACTAATTATCCCTCTTTATTATTAGTCTTTAACTGCTAGAATTAAATGTTCTATGAAATTAAAAGATGAATGACAGAACAAAATAAGACAGAACAATTTATTCTCTATGACACTATGACAGAAATTTTGTAAACTAAATTTGAAGTCCCAACAGCAATTTCATATTCCAAATGCTGCAGCTGTCCTGTCAGCAGCAGTTAACTTCCCATTATTAACATACATTGCCAGATTGGAAAACAAAGCTCAAATCCTTAGGTTTTCAGAAGTCAAAGGTACAAGCAATTAAACATGCCAAAATCTTTCACATCTTTTATGATGGAGTCCACAACAAAATGAAACATTCTTAATTTTTTATAAAAACATTCTATTGTATTGTATTCTCTAAAGGAAGAATGAGTGAATATTCATTGGCAAAAGGTTTCTGATCCTTAATAATTACAGTCGTTCACTCTGTGTACAATTAGACCATTAACAGAGATTTTTGCCTGCGTCCTATTTTGATGAGCCAACAAACATGCCCATTTAATTTCATTTCACTTCTATGACTTTGAGGTAAGCTACATTTCCCACTAGCATATTTTTTGCTTCCTTTAACTTCGTTATATTGGGGAAGTAGTAGAAGCAAAGTCTGTCATTTCGCTGGTGCGTCTGAAGTTGTTTTAGAAGTGTCAAACAATACCAGGCTCAGGCATTTCTATTCTTCCAGATATTTCCCACCCTTGTCCTGGAACTACTGCCTACATGCTGAATCCTTGTCTCATCCCCTGGTTAATAGAAAACCAGTTGCTGCAGTGTGTGGCTGCTCACGCTCTTCTCTCTGGCTGCTGACGGAAACATGTGATGAGTTCAATGAGACGGGTTAGAGTTCCTACATCTGGAAATCTAGAGCTGGTCACATCAGATGGTGTCAAAATTATTGAGAAGCTGAACACATGATCAATGTAGGATTGCACTGTCCTTTTATCAGTGATGTTACACATGGTTGTGATTAGGTCATACGCGCCTTTCTTCTCTCTGAATCCGCCCTTTAACTTCATGTGATCCTTCATCATCTGGACAAGGACTTTGTTCTTAGGCAGAATCTGGAAGATGTTATGACTGTAATAACACTTTGTTATGCTGTCTTTTCTTTGTTGAGGGCGAAAAGATTACCTTTGTCCCCTTATTTCTCTGACTATCCTGACATCAGTGCAAATTTCTCACAGGAGATCAGCTCTGATCACCAATTGCTTTTATCAGTTCTCATAACACATTAGCTACTGCTGTTCCTCTTTTTAAGGATAAGCACATATTTGGTTCCTCTTCGTGACCTAATAGCTTTCACTCTGTTGTCTTTTTGTCATCATCCTATGTGGTGAATAGCTCAGATGAAGGATATGGACTGACGCATTCAACAAGATGTTTAATATTAGTAACTTTAAACACTGACACCATCCTAAGGCCTAAAACCTGCCACAGATTTGTGTATTACCTGGTTCACCATATTTGCACAATGAGAAACCATTACACAAAATTGTCTTAACACATTATTTTTGATAGCAAAAGGAAAAAAGTTGTATGAATATTGATAGGCAAATGTAATAATCAAAAAAAGTGCATTATTCCCATTATTAAATTATGGACTGGATTCTGAACCCATCCTATTTATTGGTTGGGTGTGACATTGTCACTCCAGTAAGCAGGAAAAATAATCCTTCAAAGTGGTGAAATGAGACAAACCTGCATGTAGGTATCATTTTTCCAAGGAGTTGAGCCATCATTATGGCCTTCTTGTATTATTCTAAATTGGTGTGGGGAGATGGCAGGGAGTAAAATTAGAGGAAACTGAGATGACATATTCATATCCAGCGGAAGTTATAGCGGTACAGGAATCATAGGGTAAAATGGAGGTACTACTCCCTCGGTGGAATGCAGTTGGAGCGCTCAAAACCTGTTCTACGATGATTCCCCATACACACGATCTGCTACTCTAAGCACCTGCTAGGGCAGATGGAATGGAGGGTGGAGCAGAGCGGAAACACCGTGGCCAGGCTCTGCTGTAAGCCTTGCAGGAGGGGGAACTCGGTGGGACTTTGCAGCTGATAAACCACCTAGCACCGGTCAAACAAGGGAGATAGAAGACGTCTTGCTGCTGAGCCAACAACTGTGAAGAAATCACTTTCCTCAGACGACCTTGGTTCATTATAACCTAATTGTAATATTAACGCGCTTCCATCCTGAAGTTACCCACCTCCAAGGTACGACCACCCTTCACTGAGCATGTGCTCCATGTTTTATTGACTGTATTTTTAGGAGTGAAGCATGAGAATTGCACACCAATCGGTAACAAAGGTGTGTATGACTAGAGTCCCTCAAGCTCCACCTAAACAGAAAGAAATAGTATAAAAACATTTTAAATAATCCAAACTAAATGACATGAATATTTCTTTCGGTACTTTTTCAAGCTATCCTATTGCACTCATAGTCCAATTACATTAACTTGCAATTAATCTTGGAATACCAGGAAAACTTCACAGGTCTGGAAGACCCTTACACTGAAGGAAAAAAAAATAAAAAAAAAGAATGACTGGCTGTGAGTTGAATTCAGAAATATTTTAAATGAGAACTTTGGCAGAAAGGTTTAATATTGAGGTTAATTAATTGTAAAGTGATATTGTAGAACTGGAATGGCTTTGGTGAGAGCAATGAAACAAAATCCCAGTCAGAGGCAGCCACTGGTGGTGTTCCTGCTTTCCCTCTCCCTCACAGCTGGCTGCCTGCACTTCAAAGTCCAGCTGTCCTCCTGGCTTGCACTAACACAAGTAGAGAATGATCCACCCAACATATATCTTCAGGTCTTTCTTGTAGATGTGTTTTTGTTAAGCACAATTGTTTGGATTTGTTATAGGTGTAACTGAAAAAAAGTTTAAAGGGATGTGATATATGAGAAGTCATATTAGATGATTTAATAGTCTCTGTTGGGCTTTAAGCTTGATGTTATGAGACTGTGATTGTTTTCTTATGACCCATGTGGAAGGAATTGACCCTATTTCTACAAACTGCAAGTATCTCCTATGGATGTTCCTAGTCATCTTCACCACTTTCTACTGAAACATGTAAGGCCATTGAAGTCCTGTATTTTCTTGCTAGAAGGTATTTATAGACTAAAAAATGCGCCTGTAGAAGAAGAACTTGATAAAAATAAATTAGGCATAACAGTTTTTAATATGTCTGTGTGAAACTTGAGCAAAGTCCCTTTAGAATATCAGTACCTATATGTCATTGTAGATACACTAATTTCAGATTTTTAAAATTCTTATTTACAGCTGCATTCATCTAAAAGGAAACAAGAGGGTGAAAAAAGAGGTCTTCCTCACAGAAAAGAACTAGGGGAGTCAGATATTCATGTGGCCCTTTTTCTCTTACTTTACCAGGGCTTTAACGTGGAGGAGGTCAGATGTTCTTCAGCCAGATGTAACTTTCTTCCTGCTGCAGGACTCAGACTACATCATGCTCTGAGAAAAAAAATCCCTCAGCAGTGTGGAAATGCTGTTTATGGAAGAAACAAGGGAAAGGTGAAGATGACTGGCTGACTAGGAGCTACACGTGTGAACCTGAGAGGAGGCAGAACTTCTTGAGGTCTCTCAACTGTCTCTTTAGTGGTTGTTTTATTGCAAAACAGAATAAAGAGGATAATCTATGGAAAATTTTGCAGAGGACTAAAAGGGTTACTCACACCTCTTGCATGACTGTTCCTGTGAATTTTTGTATCACAAATTGTGACAGAGTAAACTAGGAAGAAATCTCTACAGATTACTCCAGTTAGCCGCTGATACTTCCAGAAATTGCCTAGATTGAGAGAGGCTAGAGGGAAAGGCTGGGGGATGCACCTGCAGTACTTCAAGATCCAGATTTTTCTAAGAGGAAGGAAAGCTATTAAAAAAAAAAAAAAAAGAGCATATTAAGGAATGTCCAAGAAGAAATCTGCTGTAAGTGGTATATGAACACCTTGTTAAACTAAGACTCCTAGAAGGGCAGAGTTTGGGGGCGTGTGTCTAGGAAACATTGTTTGCCAAAGTAATAGGAAAACCTATGAGAAAAACTAAAAGAGTGCAAGCTACATACTGATTGCCCTCTTTTAAGAGGTTTGAATTTGTTTCTGGATATTCCTGTTATTAGACGATATATTAGACTAATTCACGCAATGTAAATAACCTGGAAAGCATGGAAGTGTTACACATTCATCTAAAAGTAAAAAAAAAAAAAACATTTAACTGGGACAGTATCTTTTTTATCTATGTGAAAACACGGCTTAGCATTGTTACCAATTAGCAAAGGACTAGCAAATTATTTATTTTTTCATTTGTGGCAGTTTGTGATGAATGTATTTACAATGTGTTGTCCATAGTTCCTTATCAAACTAAGTTTCGGGCGACACCAATTTGTTATTACAGTGTACCCTCTTTATGATAACTTCTTGAAAAGTTGGTTTCTGGTCATTTAGAGCATACTGTATTACATGTGATGAAAACAATTTGTGCCATAGTTTTCAATGCTTCTCCCAAAGCTTTTGAAGATATAATTGTCTGGATTCACTTCTGCAGATGCTCAGAAGACAGCCCAGGCAAAGCTATGAAGTCAAGTCTTATGATCTAAAGTGAATAATGACTCTTTCATCAACATAAATACCTCCATAATTTAGAAGAAATGAAAAAGCATAAACTAATTTGTGCTATTCCCACAAAATACTTTTCTAATTTTCTGGTAGTATAATTGATTAGAACCAATTTTAAAAACCTTTCTAAGTATTCTGAGTTTATTGAGCATGATTTACAGCTACTCCTGTCTGTAGAGCCTTACTTATAGGGAGCTAAAATACTTGGTTTGATAAAAAACTATTGCTCATGTCAAGCAAAAGAAAGCATAAATATATTTAAAGGTTTTAATGGATTTCCTCAAAGTAATAATAATTTAAACACTACAAATTATAAATATGCTTGTAAACAGATAGCAAAGATTTGTGAAAAATACAACATTTTTCTCTTTAGAACAACTACAAATGTTACAAACTCTGTTCATGTTTTATTGTGTCCATAATTATTTCCTGAACTCATCGGCTTTCATGAAATACATTTTTACATGTTAATTTAGGAAACCTTATTCATAGGTTTTGTTAAATTAATTATTTTTTGTACATTTAAGTAGAATAACATTGTTTTCATTAAATCATTATTTCCATGTTTTAGCAAGATTTTTGAACTTTAATTTCTATTATGGTAGTGATGCTTAGAATTTTGTCACGATTTTTCTCAGTCATATTTATGAAAAATGGTTGACTATTTGGCATAGTATACAAATCCAGGAACTCCATAACCATATAATTTTCTTAAATTTGTTGCTTACTGTTGTATGAACGACTCTTGGCAGTCTTTCCCTGAACTATTTCCTCATACTGTCTGGAATATTTCTGGGGGCTGTGAAAATTAACCACACGTTGGGGTTTTTTTTTATATTTGGGGTTCAATTCAAACTTATTTGTTCATTGATTAAATTGTTTTCTACTTATGATATTCTCTTTTCAAAATAAAAAAAATCCACTATGCAAGGAATTTTATTCATTCTGTTACCCTATTTCTACTTAAACTAAATTATTTGAAACTGATATTCGCAAATAGATAAAATACGGTTTGAGATAGTAAGTTCCTATTAAGATGCATTTCAGATAACTATGCTATTAATGAAGAGGAGAGCCATGAATTAACTATGTAGGACAACTAAACTGAATGAAAGAAATATTCTTTATTATGCTACTGCTTTTTTCAGGAGTCAAGGGTTTCATTGGCTGGTTTGCAAGGAAAATATGTGGGGAACTATCTCATCTAACTGAACAGGAGAAAAAGACAGCAATTGCACAGCTACTTATTTTAGGTAACTTGAATTCCCCGAAATTAGCAGAAGCTTGTGACATTTCTCTACTTCGTTCCACCAGAAGCCTCAACCCAAAACCCACAGCACTTTTTAGTTCAAGGAGAGAAATACCAAGTAACACTTTTCTACAAGTAGGACTGAATTGTCATTGTACAATTCCTTTAATTCTTTGTATATTTTAAATGTTCTCACTGTTCTGCTAGTCCTTGACTGAGGCATTCTGTTTTCTTTCCTGTCTTTGATTATTTACTTTTTTTTTCTGTTTGCCATACTGTGTGTGATAATATGCATATCATTTTTACTGTTGCTTTTTTATTTTTCCTTAGGCCACTTTCTGTCTTTAAGCAATGAAACTGCTTTCTTCAATTATATGTCCTAAAGAATAAGCAAATTTTTTTTTAAGAAGAAGTTTCTTTTAAACAATTTACAGTTTCCATTTCCGTTTTTCCCTGATGTCTAAAATGTTTCTGAGCAAAGTTTCTGTCCTTGACAAGCTATCATTTTCAAAATCCCAACGTATATAATAAATGCATAATATACTCTATTTGCACACATGCTTGTATACTGAGTACAACATTAAATAGATCATGAGAGAGATCTTGTATAAATACACACCAACTCTTGTTGACAATGCTTTTTTTTAAAAGTTTGAAATTGGTCTTTTTATTTCACAGGTTTCTATGACAAGCAAGTATTGAGAGAGTGAAAGCTCTGTAATATTACATCAGACTTCACCATGACAGCCACGGGCCAGCTTTTCTTTTGGTCCTTTCTCGGTTGATGATCTCACCAAGATGATCAGCTGTATCAGTTATCAATGATTCAGAATTCTGGAGACTTTTTTTAAAGGGGGTAATTTTTTTCTTTCTAGTTCTCCCTCATTGCTTCCCCATTTTGAAGGGAGGACCATGGAATTTAAGCAAGGCATAACCTTTCTTAATCATTCTATGCTATTAACTGCTATTAACTGCCGCACAAAATGCAGAGATTTTGTATAAACCCATTACATGGGCATGCTATTTGCTGGAACGTTCATCTGTTTTATTAGTTGAGACACAGATTTTGTCATCTTTATGTTTCAGGAGCAATTAGCAGCCACTGAGATCAGAGACAATTTTTTTGAGAATTATAGAATATGCTGAGTTGGAAGGGACCCATCAGGATCATCGAGTCCAACTCCTGCTGTTATACAGCACACCCCAAGAATCACACCACATGCTTGAGAGCAATGTCCAAACACTTTTTGAACTCTGTCAGGTTGGTGCTGTGACCACTTCCTTGGGGAGCCTTTTCCAGTGCCTAGCCACCCTCTGGGTGAACAACCTTTTTCCTGATGTCCAATCCAAACCTCCCCTGACACAACTTCAGGCCATTCCCTTCAGTCCTGTCACTGGTCATGAGAATGAGGGTTTGTATCTGCCCCTTTGCTTCTCCTCGTGAGGATGTTGAAGACCACAATGAGATCTCCCCTCAATCCCCTCTTCTCCAGACTGAACAGACCAAGTGATCTCAGCTCCTCCTCATTCAGCTTCCCCTCAAGGCCCTTCACCATCTTCGTTGCTCTCCTTTGGACACTCTCTAACAACTTTATGTCCTTATATTGTGGCACCCAAAAATGCACACAATCTTCAAGGTGAGGCTGCCCCAGTGCAGAGCAGAGTGGGACAATCCCCTCCCTTGCCCAGCTGGCGATGCTGTGCCTGATGCACCCCAGGACATGCTTGGCCCTCCTGGCTGCCAGGGCACTGCTGGCTCATGGTCAACTTGCCATTGACCAGGACCTTCTGGTGTATATTTACATGACAGCTTAACTCAGAAAGTGGATGTTCATCTTGTACATCTCATCATATTGTGTTTGAGAAGCTGAAGCTTACATCAAGCATGATGAACTTCTCCAGATTTTTTTGTGGGGGAAAAAATGCATGGCTTCTAACTGAATTGTGTGACTTAGAAAGCTGTTGTATTGTGCTTTTTTTTTTTTTAATGCCTGCTAAAAATAGAGGTCTTGATTGCCTCTGTATTTACTTTTGTTCAAATCAGAAAGTAACATAAATCCAGGGTTCCAGCACTGGGTAATGGCCTTTCTAATCCAGCCTCTACTTGGTTACTGCATCCTACTATTTGTGTCCCTAGAGATGAGAGTTACTGGTGCATGATATACAGTGAATAAACATCATTATAATGCTTCAGATTTTATTCTCAGTTTAATTGCTTGAGTTTATGTACTTGTCACTTGCCACTGCGCAGAGGTGCTCCTGGTTTTTGGACTTGGAAGTGAAATTTGTCTAGTAGTGAACAATAAAGACCTGCAAGCTGCACAGAATCTCATTAAATGATCCAGAAGGCTTTTCAGACTCCATAGTGGAACACCGTTTCTGCTGGTTTTATCCCAAAAATAAAACATATCTATTAAAAAAACTGATTCCTATGCATTGTCAAATTTCAAAGATGGAAGACAGTTCTTTTAAATGGACATGTTTCCAAAGGTAGAATAAGGTAGATCAAAATTCAGCCTCTGCCCAGGAAATGTTCAGAGTTCTCTTTCTCTGTGTAACCTTTTACTTGTCCTCCAGGGATATCTTACATTCAGCGTAAAGTATTGATATTTTGCAGAAGAGAAGTAAAAAGTCATAATCCTTAAATTTTCTATCAAAGGTGTTGTGGACAGTAAGTCCCAGAATGCTAAAAAGTAAGGTAAGGATTTTTTTCTTAAATAGAGATGAGAAAAGAAAAATCAAGTTTGCAAAAATGAAAAAAAGGAAAAGACATTTCTGTCACTCAAAAAAAAAAGTCAGTAATATTGTGGTGAGGTATTGTTTAAATGGACCACTTAACTTCCCTTAATTTGGTCAAGGTAGTGTTAAAATTATCTCTTCAGACTTCCTGTAAAAGCAAGAACTGGTTTCAGTTATTTAAGTTGAAATATCTATACTACTTGCTTGGAATAGTAATGGAGGATGTCAAAGGGCATTCCTAAAGCTCAAACAAGCGTTAATAACACCTTCAATATTCTTGCACACAGATTTAAACTCTTCGTTTGAAATCTTTATGGAAGCCAGAAAACTTGGTCTTGGAACCATTCTTACTCAGACCCTGGAGGGTGAAGAGAAGATCATTACACATATTCCCAGTCTGCTGACTTAAGTGGAATGAAATTATGTAGTCTTTAAAGCAATAGAAGCACCATTTACAGTCAGGGCCCTGCAGCACTGTGACCTTCTTTCTCTAAGCTGTAGTTATTGGCAATGCCAATATAAGACCCAGAGCTTAGACTCCACCTTCTCTCCTCATTACAAATGACCTTCTTTGTAGTCCTGGGCCCTCCATGTTTTTGATAGAGGTGCCACACAGCCAACTGCAGAATGCGAGGAAGAAAGAAGAAGAATACACCACATTTGCCGAAGGTGTATCTAAAAGTCACCCCTATGCGTCAGTCAGAGGAAAGCAGCCACTTCTTGTTCTGTGCCCAATCCATATACAACAACTGGAGCAGCTTACCACAAAAAAATTTCCAGTTTAAAATATTAGAAAAATATTAAAAATAAAGACTTGAGATTAGCAATTTATTTTCTTTAATGTTATTAAAAACCCCTTTTTTTTCTGTGAAACTACTCATTTTAGCTGTTGTTCACTCATCAGCCTCTCTGTTGTTTAAATATGGATGAAGCTCTTATTTCATCTTGTGAGTTAAATTTCAGATTCATAAACAGGACAGTGAGAGAATTCTGTGTTTTCCAAAAACTGGATATGAGATTGTGTTTCCAGGGGTTTTAGTCTTGCACTTTTCTCAGATGAAAAAATCAGATAATCTACCTACCCCTAAAAAGTTCTCTGATCGTAAAGACTTAATGATTACCCTCATATAGGTAAAATTTACTCATAATAGCCTGGTGGCATCTACTAAATCAGAAATCAGGCTTTGACTTTTTTTTAATTCAGGCTGGCATTTTATAATTGCTAGTGGCTTTGGGGTCTTTCTTTTTGTTTGCTTTGCTTACAAAGGCATGTAAACCAAATTGTCTACAGTGCCAAGCAGGTAGGATTTGAGCTGGCATTAATGGGAGATGTAGGCTTTCAAATTCAGTTTTGCACTGATGTTTTCAAATTTTAAAAATGTGACAACGCTTTTGAAAAATTTTGTTTCTGTTTCCAATTATATGGTTATGAAAGTGAGCTCTGCAAGATGTAAATTGACACTATACTGAAGATTTTACAGCCGGATAGGTCCACTAGCTCTTTAAGAAATCACCTGTCTTAGGTTGAAATCTCTAATTATGGACTCTGACAAAAATTACTGTTAGAGTAACCAGGAATCAAGCCGCTAACAAGACTTTATAGGTCTTCAGGGGCTGTGCAGAGACCACACAACAGAGACTAAAGCAAGTACAATATATACAGTATGAATTGCCGTGAGATCACATCACTTGGGTGTTTTCAAACATTTTCGATTCACATTAAGCCTGCTTAGGGTTTAAAAACTTCAGGATGAGATTCCCAGCACCTAACTTCATGCAGTGCACAGTTTCTAAGGTTTAATTTCTAGCTACACTCAAACTAGCAATATAGTCTGTACCATAGCATCTTTCCCCAGTAATGCTGTCTTCTCACCAGTTTACCTGTGCCTTAGAACAGTAATTTCCTATTATGATTTCTTATGTCCCAAAGAATGGTGTAGAATGGTGTTTTGGTATCAGCTGAGAAGAAGCGTATAACAAAAATTTCAATTAAGTAAATCCAGTTTCCATTTGCTGAATATCTGTTCTGAGATGCTCTTGTTTCCAATTATATCTGCCCTTGATAGCACATCATAAACAAATGGTACTCATGAGTACTTGTAGCCATATGTACATATGTATATATGATATCAGAAAACAGCAACCATTTCAATGCTGTTTTGTAGCTGCAGCAGGGAATTTATTTTATAAAATAAATGTGAGAGCTATAGCTTAAATAAAATAGACCTATTTTCATAGTTAAATAACTTTTTTGCCACTATATATAGGAAAATAACTGAAATTTCCTTTGATGTTAATTCAAAACTATTGAATGTCTTGCTATATTGTTCCAGAGTTAAATATTCAAATATTGTGTCAATAATACACTCCAAGTTCCATATCTTCTGATTGTATTGAAGTTTTTAAAGGATGTATATAGAATGAGGGAATCTCAAATACTTAATGCCAGAAAGAGGACCTTATTACAGCCAGAGCCTGGGCTGAGTGTCTTACCTCTTAGAAAAAAAAAAGATTCTGAAATCTTCCAGGTTTTTAACAACAGTGCTCAAACTTGCAAGACAAGGCTAAGGAATCTAAACACCTTAATCATGAAATGGTTTAGTTATCTGTAGAAGACGAGCTTGAAGGAATAGCAGCACTTACTGTAGAAAATGTGGTTATATTTCATTTTCTGAAATCTCCTGATGTCCAGTTGATGGGGGTGGAGAGGAGACCTCGTACAGTAAATAGCGCACAAGGAAAGCGATGTGTTTGTTAAGCTGATCAATATCATGATTAACTTGGCCGAGTGAAAGACTGATCAATCTTATTATTGATCAGCTTAGCAAACATATTAGTGTGCCTGTGTAGTACGGCTACACTGTGTCTATTAGTGTTTCATCAGGATATACATGTATCCAGGTATTCAAATAAATTTGCAACTGATGCATACTGTCTGTCCAGAACCCTAGCAGAGAGAAATTGATCACAGTCTCTTGCACAGAAGGCAGAAACCAGGCATTAGATTTATATGTTAAAAAAAGTACATTATTTAAATACAGAATGCAAAATAAATCTTCCTTTATCACATTTTACTGAGTCTCTATGACAGATCATTGTATTTCTTAAAGCAATTCAGTTCCTATTTTGACTTTTTGAAAACATAATGGTTTAGTTCAACAAAGACACACAAAATAGTTCTCCAGTAATGCTCCCTGAACTCTGAAACATAGCAGATTTTTTTTACAATGCTGACGTGGCCTTATAAGTCATACTTTAAAAACAAATGTAGCCTATGAATAAAAAAAAAAATGAACTGGGTTTTTATAAGCAAGGTGGTGTTATCCAGCTGGATTCAGATCTAATCAATCCGCTCTTGTTCAAGGTTAGATGTCTGTGATGATTTATTTTTTAAAGCAATTTGAGCATTTGTTTGCTTGCTGCTAAAAAAAAAAAAAGGCACTCCAAAAGGTTTGTGTCTCAGAGCTTAAATTTTAAAGACATTGTAGAACCACTTACATATATTTCCACAACTGAAAGGATTTATAGTTTTAGACACATTATCTAACCTACTGATTATGAATCTTTTCTGTTATCTGTCTCTGTCTTTCAGTTTGTCTTTCACTTTCTGTATGAATTCAGTCTAGATAGTACATGTCTGGATCCAGTAAAATTAATTAAAGAGTGATTTTTTTCCTTTCAGTATCTTATTTATAGAGAACTTAAAGTAGCTCAGACAGTTGCCACATTTTCCTAACTGTCTGTTCTTTGCTTCTTTTCATCTGTGACCAAATATTATGTCCAGGACTAGTTTTGGGAAGATACAGACTTGCAGACTAGTTGAGGCTTAGTTATGGCATTTCAAGTCACGCTCCTCCAAACATCTGAGGGCAGGGTAGGATCCTTGGTTTTGTAATGTGCTGATTACTACAATTAGTAACAACATTTTGATACTCACACAGCACCTGAAAATCTGAAGTAACTTCACTGATACTATTCCAGAACAAAGACTGATTTCAATTTGCAAATCCCAGAGTAAGGTTCCTGGCAACACGACGACCATGAAGTAGGAGTGCAGTACCCATAATGCCACAAGAACTCATGACAGAAATGTAGCCAAAAATGAAAGATGATGATTACACGATGTATTCAGGCTAGGTAGCAAACACAGCAGTCCAACATATCACCTGCTAGTCAGTCTTTCTGGGCAAATGGATGCTAACACTTGGCTAAATTCTAACATGGCACCTCAGCTGTTTTCTGTAGGACTGTATGAGGTATCATAATCACCTTTACAGAGGACAGAAAAGGGGAAAGGCACAAATGCCTCCTGACTTATGCATGCATTTTCTTGCTCTTACTGGATTGTGCCACTGTGTATGAAAACAAAAATTATTGTCTTCAAAGGAGTCACTTCGCATTTTTGCCATGTGAGCCTTTAAATATCCGCATCAGCGAGCATATCTATTATACCTCTTATGGTTTCTATTTCGGGTATATACTAACTCCCTTTACATGTTAGAAATACTTTTTTTCTGATAATGACATTTATTGGTCTATAACCTGGAATCTCAAGACCTTATTTGGAGGATGTGGAAATATATTTTAAAGCCTATATTTTCAGTTCCACTGTCCCTCATATGCGTTATTTACATTTACATGTGTACTGAACAGCCCATCCCCATTTCCATTATTTCTTTCCAGCTGGTACTTTATTTCAACTTCTTTAAAGTCAGAGTGTGGCAGACTTGCCATCCATCATTGTCTAAGAGCTCTTAATTTAGCTACGGAGAGTGTGAAAGCAGGTTAGAATGCTGTACTAAGTCACAAATATAGGATCAGACAAGCTTCTGCTAAGTCTCTCAGTAATTATTAGAGCTCTTTGAAACCTGCTGGCTTCAGTTTGAATGAGTTCAGGTGAAAATTACTGGTGCTCGGTTTGTACCTTTCAAGACCTCTAGCTTTCACATTGCATTCTGAATTAATGGGAAACCAAAAATTCAGTTGAGGTGCTTTGAATGCCTGAAATAGTTTCATATGGTTGCACAACATTCCCGTATCTCTCAGCCTCAGAACAAATAAAAGCCATTGACAGAAGCAGCAGCAGAAATTAAGAAATTGCTATGATTCTCAAAACCTTAAATGGCAGGAACAGGAAAAGAAGCCACCTGGTCATGAAGAGCTGTCTTGTGTAAACAAGGTCACAGGAAAGATCGTACCCACTGGAGGTTCAGCCACACAGCAGCAATGTCCTGAAGACTTTAGCAAAGAATATTGTAAATGGCTCTTCACTTCTCCTGAAGAAATCTCCTCATGAAAACTTGCAAACACCCACTAAGAGACTTACTGTGATGCTTTTTGCCAGGAAGTGAAAGACAGTTTTTTGATAATGAAGAGCACAGATTAAAGACATCCAATTCAGATTCGAATGCCTAAAGTCTGCTATAATAGAAACCGGCCCTATCCCACCTCCTGATGCTGAGCCTTTGCTTATCCTACTTGCTAAAAGCGCCTGCGACAGTGGAAAGCCACAGACAGTTTCCCAGATATGTGAGAGTAATGCTAACTTAGTGAATGTTTCTCAGTTGTTTTTTATGGTGCTTTGGGTTTGGTTTGGTTTTTTTCTGGTATAGCCTGTACCTTGTTAATTTTATTTTACTTTGAAGAAAATATAACATTTTTGCCATATTCATGGACCATTTAAAATACAATGGTCCTACATCAAATATGCTGCCAGATAAAGATTGACTCAAACTGTGACACTTTTTCTCATCATGTGACAGACATGAAGTCCAGTTCTTGAAAGGTGTCAGCAGGCATGTTTTCATGGATGGATAAAAACAGAACCAGCCTCAATCTGCCTATTGTCAGTCTGGCCAGGCAAAAGTTCACTCTGATCCAGAATAGAGGCATTAGCACAGAGCAGTCTAAGCCATATGCCTCATCTTTCAGGAGAGTACATTAGCTCAGATCCAGTGACTCTTGAAAGCATCTGTAAGTCAAACTAAATTCAGTGGATAGATTCAGATGATTTTCTTCCATTAAGACATTAAAGTGCTTGGGCCTTATTTAACTGTTCCATTCTCTATAATATTCTATGGCTTCTCTCTTTTCTTCAAGCTGTTTTTTGGGTTTTCTTCCTTATTGAGGTTCAATTTGCCATCGATATGATCTGGCAAGAGACAACGGAATAGTAAGAACTGGTATTGAATTACATTGCTAAGAATCTTTACCGAGTAGAAAATGGATGTCAAATGCTCAAACAAACAATTATTGAGATTAATACTAAATTTCACAATGTCATACTGTTACTTATCTAAATTTTTATTTTAAAGCAGTAAAAATTATGTTGAAGACTGGTTTTACGGGAACACCGTAATATGAATCAAGCCTCAGTGGCAACCTTTAGTAATATTGATCTCCAAATGCTTTTCTGATCTTTTCTGAAAGTTTTTCCAGATGACTATAAATAGAAAATACTTGAATTAAAAGAAAACATTACTATGGATATTATAGGCATCCAACTTTCTTAACTCCTTCAGTCTTTTCCAGCTTACTCTACATCTGATGTATAAAGCCACGTAGTGTACATGATAACGCAGAAATAAATTCTAACCTTACTATGTCCAGCATAACTTAAATACAAACTGACTTTTGCTTCTACTGTTTCCTAAAATGCATATGTAGTTTTCTTTTTGCTTTCTATGGATGAATATTGGTACTCATAATCTAGAACTCTTTTCAATGCTCTATCATATTTTGTAGCACTTCTATTTCCTGAAACAGAAACAAGCTTATTGTTCTTTCTCTTTTCTTAATATCCAGGGTATGATGAAACAATGCTCTCATCATCCTCATAGTAGTGGTAAAATTTCATACGATCATGACCAAAACCAAACAACTATTTCCAGTCATATTAACAGTTGTTTCTCATAGTTTTTGCTCCAATCTCCTGCCACAGTAAGATTTTCTATTTTTATGTTCTACACATACCTTTCTCTTCCTTTTAAATAGAACACTTTTAAATGGCCACTCATTCATCAGCTTCATAGTCAACATTACTCCTCATACACTTGGTTCTAACTCAAGTGACTATGACTTCACCCAGTCTGAAGTGGTCCTAAAACTGCAGTTCTCCTCTGGTATCATTCCTATCATGGCTTGAATAATTGCTTTGGTTCAAGTAGAGATATGACATACCAGCATAAGGAATTCTCACCAGGTATAGAGAAACTGTGACATATTCTGAACCAGTCAGATACAATGAACCTTGAAAATCAAAACTCTATTTCCCCCTACTGTTGTGTAACATTTGCATTTTGTCTGTCTAACTTCTGTTACCATAATTTCATGTTACAAGTTAATGGATATTTGAGTATATTAGATAGCTGGAAAAAACTTTCTGAGGTTCATCCGTGAAAGGACAATGATTTAACTCATACACAAATGCGAATACAAATTACATTACACTGGTTAACTGTTAAGTTTGGTTAAGTAATTCCAGCATATAGAGGATCAAAAAGGCTGGCACAGTGATATTTACAAGAATTTACAACAAGCTTGCACTTGATGCAGTTTACCTCAATGTGCACAAGGCAAAAGCAAATTCCTTGTATGTGATGCTATCACAAAATTCAATATTCACAATATGACAACTTTGTACCCTTGCTATCTGCATTCCAGTCAAAAGTTAGTATGCAGAGAGTGAACAACCTCATTTCTTGTCTCTAAGGATTATTTCCCTGCCTTTTTTGATCACTCATTAATTTAAAAAAAAAAATATATTTTTCTTATGCTGTAATTTATTCTGATCAAAGTGGATCATTCTCGCTATGCATTGAATAATATGACTTCTGAGTACACAGCCAACCAAACCAGCCAGCTACCGCTCAGACAATTTTTTTTTCTCCCACGTTAAATAACAAGAGAAAATAGAAGACAAAAATAAGATTCATTGTAATTGCCCCGCACTCTTCTCCCACTCTTTACTGCCTTATAGTATTGCCAGATACTATGCATTCATGTAGTAAGCAACAATATCCAAATAAACACAGTCTAAACAGATGGAGGAAAAGAGAAAATGCTCTTTAGTTTTCTCCTGGAAAAGGTACAGAAGCTAAACCTCGTAGTTGAGGTTCTTCAGAATGTCACTGATTGTGCCAGGTATAGAACTCAAATTTTCTAAAATATGTTTTGTACCTTAAACAGAAAATTATCTGGGGGAGGAGAGAGGAAAGGGGTCTATTTTCACCTTTTATTATTATAACTTCTTAACTCTGCCAGGTAAAAGAATTCTTTTGGCATGCCCAAGTCTTAATGAGATTTTCTGAGTAAAACAATCTGACATACATCTATATTGACAAAATCTTCTGAGAAATCCTGCAGAACTCATCCATGTGACTATTCAAATTTTCTCCTCTGAAATTTGAGACTACAAGGTCATCCCATCAGAAAAATGGTTGATCAGAACAAATATAAATAAAAGTCTATTTGGTGAAGTTGTGGATTTCGCACATTTTGCAAGGAAAAGTGTCTTGGTCACTGAGCATATGAATGTGAGACAGTGTGGCATGCTGTGTGGTCTGTAT
The DNA here is from genome assembly GCA_013397755.1 of Cnemophilus loriae. Lineage (NCBI taxonomy): Eukaryota > Metazoa > Chordata > Aves > Passeriformes > Corvidae > Cnemophilus > Cnemophilus loriae. Next base: position 695,526 of record VZTF01000151.1, read on the forward strand.
GTTCAGCTGTGCTTATACTCTGAACTGGATGCAGAAATCTTTAAAAAGCAAGATAGTTAAATTTTCATAATCACATATGTATGGCCATTTCTATCTGATGTAGTAAGAGATTCTCCAGTAGGATGTTTACTTGGAGGGAATCATGAGTAGCAGTTAAGCATGGCATTCAGGAGCTTGGCTTCATTGTTTTCTTAGAGTTTTGGATGATGCAACAGTTGATAACAAGATAAAATTTCCATAAAGCTTAGGAATAATTTATAAGCATCCTTTTTTCATGTAACTGAATTCTGAAATACTGCACGTATTTTAACAGATGAACATCAGAATGTCTGAAAATGTGGTTTGTTACATGGTTCACAGTTCTGTTTTTTCCCCTGCTACTTTCTTGTACTTTGTATGCACTCAATAGAACTTTTTTGCTGCCTTAAGTAATCCAGCTGAAAATGCCATGGTTAGAATCCTAAAGACAAAACCCAACAGTTTCTATTTTCACAGAAAACCTAACAACGCTGAGACCAAAACTCACAGTAAAGGACTGTTAACTCTTCTTGGACCAGCCATCTAGGCAGAATCAAGCCAGTACATCTTTTTAACTTCGCTCTGCTCTTTCATCATCACATAACAGGGTGAGTAATGAACCTCTCTGTGTCCATAGGCATCCATCTTGGAATGATACCATCTTGCCTTAGACATGAGATCTTCCTCACCAAGAAAAACGATCCCAACTAGCCACTTACACCGAACCTGTTACAATCACTGTCTCCATACAGTAGTATAAGGCTCCATTTATATGGGCACGTATGGTTATATATTTGTCAGATGAGGCTCATTTTCTTTAAACTCATTACCAGCAACTTGCAACCTGACCGTGTTTCTCTCCCTCACTGTTGTTTTCCTCTCTGCCCACCACTGAACATCAGCATTGCCAACAAATTACTGACATCAACTACCAAATGATTTAAAAATGCTACCAGGCACAGCCAAATTAAGCCATATGTAAACAGTGTTAAATTAGTGAACCCAGCATACAATTCTGTAAATATTTATATACTTGCACGTGTGTTTGTGGGTGCGTGCATCTATATATATAAGCATTCACACAAATAAGCCCATATGTATGTTTAGATGAACACATACAATCATATATAGCCAGAAGTTAACAGAAATTACAAGTTCAGGGATATATAATTCTAACCTGAAGTTACCACTTTCTCTATTGGACAGGGAAGAAATGTGTACATTGATCACAAAGGGTCATACCTACAGTCATTGTCTGGTTTTTAATAGCAGACATTGTACTGAGCTTAATCAAGCACCTGGACAGAGCAGTGAGGATCCGTGTTCAAAGTCATGCACATACCACCTCCGTGCCTACCAGTTGCCTGAGGATTATTAATCACAGTAATGAGAACTAGTGTGTGTGTGTGGAGAGGGACTGCTTGTGTCTCAGTGGGTGGAATCATGACAGAGCTGCCAAGAGTTCCATAGTATGAGTGCAGAGTTGTTTCAGGCAAATAGTTCCATATCTCTGCTTTAAACTGTTCATGAAAGTCACTGCACATAACAAAGAATGAAGTGCTTAAACAGTGGCACTAGAAACTTCAGGGATTTGCTTAAAATTCAGTGTGCATATTCCTAACAATCCAGTACATGTCTTTAAAATTTCAATGCACATCTGTGGGTGAATGCATGTTTTTTAAAGCTCTGCTTCCCATTGTCCTAAGGTTCTCCACAAATGGTATTAATGTTAATGAGATCTCTATAGTCCTACAAAAGAGGTCATTGAGCATTACGCTTCATGCAGCCATATCATTGGGTTTCAGGTTGTGTAGTGGTACGCCCTAAGATATTGCCATTGTAGAAAGAGAATTGACTGAAACACAAAATATCTGGAATTCGGTTGAAATCAAATTTCAGACAGTTCAGATTATTATCCAACAGTCTCACAAGTTAATTTTCTGGGACAATATTTTTTAATCCTTTCCTTTTTGAGATGAATCAATTCTCCAGATCTCTATGAAACTGCTGTGGTCCAGACCATTGCTCATTTCTTCATATTATGGAGCGCATTTCACTGTGCACTGGTAATGAAAGACAGTTCAAGACGGCTCTTCTTTTCTGAAACAAGAGTTCACGAAAACTGAGGAGCATCCCCAGATGTTTCTAAAATCAACACCTGGATATCAGCATAATGATAGGGGGCATTTCTATGGTGTGGACAAAGTCACCTATGTATAAAAGTACTGAAAATATTTGTAGATAACATTTCGTTAATATAGCTGGGGGAGGGGAGGGGGAAGAAAAAAGGTCTTTTTTTTTTTTTAATAGTTATCCTGAAACATGTACTAACTAAGAGTAGACTAAACCATATGTCAGTAAAGACATCTACTGGGAATTATTACGGTTTCAGATGAGATGCATTATGGAGAAGGCAATGGGAAACGGGGAAATGAGTCAGGGCTTCCTTCACAAGCACACAGTTAGAATGGTGAAAGTAAACTGTAAGAAGAGAATATTCTCCAAATTCAAACTCTAAACTAAAATTGGAGGTGTGGAAGGAAAATATGGATACAGTTTGTATAGTGGCAACAGTAAATAATGTCTTACGTCCCCCCTAGACTCCCAGGAACAGCTGCTGGCAGAACCTTCTGCATTTCACAGATTTCTACTGGTTAGTTTAGCAACCCTATATAAAGAGTTCACCTAAGCACCGAGTTCCTGAATTGCCACATTTTAATTTTTTTTTGTGTTTAAAAATGACCTTTAAGGGTCTGGTCCCACTTTTAGAAGGAAACTAATTTTTTTTTCTTACTTTTCTATTCCTTCATTCTGAATCTTTCTCTTTTTTTTCTCCTCTCAGGCTGTATACCACCTTTAGCCCCTACCATTAACAGTGCAGTACATTCAGAGATTTATCATGATAAAAAGTGCAGTTCCTAAAATTGTTTTGCTCGTGAGCTTACCCAAGCCATTTTGTTTTCCTGCCTGTTATTTTCCCAAAGTCCTTCCCTCTCTCATTGCCTGCCCAGCAATCAGTACATTTTGCAGCATGGTGAAAAAGAAAAGCTACGATAACGCCTGAGCAGCTGAAGGCCTCACATGAATAAAGCACTTAAGACGAAGACTGTATAATTAAGTGAAGACCTGCACTGCAGCCTCCCCTTGCAGCGAGGTGGTTATTAAGAGGAGGGAAGCCCACGATCATTACCCAGCAAAGAGTATGATGACTGGCTGCTCGGTGTCAGGCCTCCGGTGGCTGGCTTTGTCACCGGCGCGGAAAGGAGAGTTCACTTTCTGTCAAAACTGGCTTTGCCAAATGTTATCATTTTAAATGCCGTGAAAGAGAGGGAGCTGGGCCTAGGGGTATACACAGCCCCATATGCTGGTGACAGTGATACAAGTGTAATTCTAGACTATTAGAGTGACACATAAGATCATTTCTGCCCCAGAACATGAGACAGCTGAGGGGATTATTCAGGACAGGCTGTCACGCAATAAAATTTTCAGAAATCTGTTAACCCCAGCTCAGACCCAGTGAATATTTTATTGCTTAACACTGAGAAAAAGTATATTTATTAACTATAGAAAGATATAGCCGAGAGGCTGGGCAGATGAAAGGTTACAGAAAAACGAACTCACTTGATATCCTGCTGTAAAAAGTAGCAGCGTGATCATGGAGCTAAGGAGAAGAAAAAATACCCTCACTGATCTGTATTTGCATCCAAGGTAGAAATCACAAGTAAAAGACATGACAGTGAAATTAAAAAGAAGGATTCCATATTCTCCCACAGTATACAATGGTAGCTATAGCATATGGAGAATATTGTATGTAAACTGCAAACTGATGTTCAAAATTTCTTGAAGCCGATTAGGCTCAGGGACACCTCGGCAAGATAGCATTCCAAATGGAATGTGCATAAATTGGGGGCTTAAAGCATATTGCTTTCTGTTAGCTCAACTATATTCTTTCAGAAGAAAACACTGACTTTTTTTTTGCCAGAAATCTAGTAATATTTTGTTATACTGAAATAACAGCATTTTCTGTCTTGCAAGGAGCACATATTAGCCAAATCCTGATTAAAATTCATGGAAAGCAACACAAAGAATACACAAGGAGCTTTACTATCAGGTTTATTATTCAACCACTATATAATGTTTGCATTACCCCTCTGCTAGTTATGCAAGGTTATAAACATACACGTGCACAATTAAACCTATTATTTCAAACTCTTCCTTTCACGTGATATGTAAGTATCTTTCACTGAAACTGGAGTTGTGTTTATAATCTGAAGTTTCTATTCAACATTTAAATGTTCCTCGCTAGAAGGTAAGTAGCAGAAGCAATTGTTAAGAAACTCTTTTTTTCAATTAAAAGAGTAAATTATACAGTAAATAATGATCATGATGAAGATATTAGTATGTCAACTGAATGAAAAGGTAAGACTAAGCTTTGATACAAGATTTCAGAGATCATTTAAGAAAATTCATTACTACATATATATTTATACTCGTATTAAAATCATTCCAAAGTTAGTCTACACAGTTTAATGTAAGTGTCTTTGATTACAAGAGACAGCATTTGCTCAACAATGTCACAAAGGTCAGTAGAAAAAAAATAACATGATATGCTTTTTGAAAACTCTCAACATCTGAATAGTGCATCCAGGGTGTAAGAGGAGCCCATGGGGGTGCACTTGGAGAACAAAAGCAACCCTTCTGCTAATTGACTGAAAAATTAGCCAGGTCCCCCTGTGGGGAACACACAAGACAGCAGCAGATGGAGACAGCTCGGACACCGTGGCAAAAAAAGCTCCTCAAAACCTGCTGTGAATCTGCCTGCAATTATGGGTCACAACACTTTTCTTGTTTAACAGAACACAAGCAAGACAAACAGAGGGCGTGAAAGCTGGGGAGGTCATAAACTGACTGTAAATCTATTATTTTAGGCAAGATTCTTGAGTACTGAAGATTCTTGAAGTGTTCTAAGTTATATGTTGTTTAATGAGCTAAGTTAAATAGCTTGTTGCCAATGGTACTATGAAAGGCTGTTTCGTGAGCAATCTGAAATAATTTGCTTATTATCTGACTCACTTTCCCCTTGGTTTGTTTTTTTTAATAGCCTAACTTCTTCCATTGCCGAAATGATAGTTAGTATACTGGTGATTCTGGTTAAATATGTGGATAGACATCTGAAAGATAGAACACCAATCCAACATCAAAGAGGGACTTTTGTCAGGCTATGGGAAAGAGATGTCTAAACGTTTACCTTTTATACCTGAGCACTTCATCCTTGTCATTTCCATCTTAGCTTTACTATGCTTTCTTTTAATTATAATATTCTCTAGTTATCATTTCTGTGATTCAATTCTAGATATAAAAAAGTACCGCAAGTATAAAAATGAACTTAATCGCTCTCACACCAAAACTGTTGAGATTATTATTTCGGTCTGAAATACCAAAAATTTACTTTTTCTAGAAGTGCAATGATCACTTTCCAAAGTAATTGAAATGAGATACATTTATCTGTATAGTTTCATTCAAAGACATTTTATTTTCTTGATACATTCTAAAGATCAAGTCCTATACCTGTTTCTTATGTCATGATGAGTACTATCATTACGCTCCAAAAAGAGAAAATATGAATGAGAGAGGATTGTAGGGGATTAACCATTCATAAAATCGAAACAGGAATACATCCATAGTTAATCGTTATGAATAATCGATGCAAAATAAATACAATAATGAATATGATAATGGATGAGCCAGTGTAAATATCTGGCTTAAAGTGCACAAATAAAATACTTCTTGTTATTTCAGATTATTTTCTTTCAGTTCCCTTGCATGATGCTGTCATCCAAATTAATATGCAGTTTCATTACCAATGTCTATCTTTTTGAAGCTCATCACCTTCCACAATAGACTTGCCCTATTGAAACTAGTAGATTTAGTCAACAAAAATGAATTCTTATGTCTCTGGAGAACTTTGTTCCAGGTATGATTGCTTTGCCAATGTATAGACCCTCATTACTTTATGTCAATTTCCAGGATCAAAGCCAGAGGACCTGATTCTGTAGTTGCACGAGGGTGGTTCCACATCACTCAGACTGGTTAGTTGTGTGGATAAACACAGAAACACACAAAAATGAAGGGGTAGAACTTCACAGAGCTTAGAAAAAGACCCTTTATCTGAAAGTAGTTTCCCTTCCTGGTTTCACACATGGGTTAACTCTCTAGGACATTGTAACATATATTGCTTTATCTACAACGAGTACATAATAACAACTATTTTCCATTTCCCAGGCTTTTTGGATCACCTCTTCAAAAGCACAGTATGCTTATTTACACTTCTTGCTTCAGCTTTTCATTCTACACTGCTGAAATTGATGGCCTCATTCCAGAGAACCCAAGTGCGTGGCAGCGACATTGGCAAGCACGGAGCAGTAGAATTATTCCGACCAAAACAGATTTTGCTCAGAACCACAGTTATTCATTTGCTTGTACTAAAATTAATTCATTTGTTTTCAGCATATTTCATGTGCAGGTGGTTTGTTTTGTACTTATTAGGTAGCAAAATTTTTTGACCAGTTGCCTATAGATTCTGAAAAGAGGAAAAACACGTCCTGCAGTTTATGTTCTGTGCCTGAATAAATGCTTAATAGGGGATTTTTTCCCCACAGATTTTGAGAATATAGCAATATTTATTAAAATGATATACTGATAATGCTAGAAAATTATGTTCTTTATTAAGGTGAAAAATAAGAAGAGCTTGTACGATAATTAGCATGTTGTCCTTCTTTGAGCTGTAGCTCAAATCATCACTTACTGTAATACAAAGATTTTCCAGTTTAAAGATACTCTGCCAAAAATTTTGAGAGTATTTTCTTTAACATCTGAACAGTAGAAACTGCATTACCTACCTCGTGTCACACAGTCTGTCTCTGTGAGATGAAGGACACTGCAACTTTTCCATTTTTACTCTGTGTGGGCACTAGGAACTATGGCAAGTCCTGGGATAAAACCTGAGTCCACACCACTAGATCCCATTGGGAAGAAAAGGTTTTCATGGCGAAAGTGGCTCAATGTACTTTTGTTCCTAATGTATGCCAAACCCAAGTGCCTTTTGAACTCTCAAGCCCAAATTTGGGAGTGACTGTATCTATTTCCCAACTCTGATTCAGACTTCCAATGGCAAGTACTTGAGTTGTTTAAGTTTTCCATCTGTAAAATGGGGACAAGACATACTGCTGGTTAAGAGGGTTACAAGAATAAAAATCAGCAGTGTTTTGTCCTGTGATGAATTGCTATCTGTACTACGATCAACAGAACAAAAAAACCCTACACTGCAAGTGATACTTGGTCCTTCTACCTATGAAATACATAACATAATGTTCGATACAAGCATTGGTAGCTTTCTCTTTGGTGTGGTCACGGCACTCAAGGTGACGCTAAGTCTTGTACAGGTGTGGAGGACTAAGACTGTTTCCTATCCATAGACTGGTAGTTGTCCAAAGGCACTAGATATAAGAAGAAAACTGCAAATGTGCAGTTTTACATCCCTGAATCACATGGGCTCATGGAAATCTCAGGTTGCAAACCCATAGTAATTCAGTTTTGTGGGGTTTTTTTTTGTTTTTTCTTCCAGAACACTCATTCCACTCTTATAATAAGATGGCATTCACCTACGCACAGGGATTAAATAACGACTTTGCGAAGTACTTGTAGATAGTGAGAGTAATGCAGAAATGGTTTGCTTGATTTTTGATGTTACTAAACTACATAGTGTTTTCCTATTGTGCATCTGATCTAAACTGGTGATAATCTAGTTTATACTCAAAAAATCAAATCATTAAATTTTTCTCCTTTGCATTGAAGTGTCAGTGTGCTAGCCTAGGGACACCGAGGCTTTCAGTGAAATTTCTGATAAATACCACCAAATTGCTATTCAGTCTTAGAGAGAAAAAGAACAAAAAAACCACAAAAACCCACAAAAACAAACCAAACGAAAGAGGAGCAATTGTTGAAAACACAACAAAGTGAACCCAAAATCTACAAGTAAAACTTTTGAAAACAGTGGCACAGGTCTTCAAATGATAGCTTGGGGAAATAAAACAGAAGGCTATTTCTGCTTTTCTTTTGTGAATGGGATATGGCAGTACTATTTAGAGATAAGTGATGAGGTTGTGAAATGAATATGGAATCACTCTTCAGCATGCTAACTACAGGCTTCTCTTTCTAAATAAGAACATTTCCCTTTTGTTTCTCGATCTATAAAGGATGCATACTGGCTAAGTGAAATCAGTGAAGCTAGTTGTAAATGAGAAAATGCATGGGAGTGAAGTAATAATCAGTTTACAGAAAGCAAAGCAAACCAAAAAGAATCAGTGCACTGCAATGTCTGTACTGCCATGAAGTGCAGTCACTGCCATGTCGTGCTGCATTATGCAGTCATTGCTGCATTATGGAGTCATTGCTGCATTATGGCAAGAGAAAAACCAGCATTACCAGGTAGTCAAATCACCAGTAGATCAAACCATACCATGCAGTTGCAGGGATTTCATCATTTTCATGCTACTCTGCACAACTACAGCTGTCCAGGCTTTACCATCCAAGCTCTGTGGCAGAAGCAGTAGCCTGCCATGTTCTCAATGCGGTCACTCTTTCCTTGTGCAGTGAATACAGCTTGTGATCTACCAGCTAAGGTACACTGTGCTTCACAACTGCTGCTGCAAACCCCACTTTGTGACACGACCTGTCAAGCAAAGCCTGCTGTGCTTTGCTGTGGAAGGTATCTGGGCTGTCATGTTGTGTCGTTCCACCCATATTTTGTTGTGAAGCCTGTGCTCCTGGGCAGCACAGGTAGTGAGTGGGACACTATGGCTATACTATATGCTGTGCACTACATGCACATGCATGCAATATAAATAATTCGTAGAACAAAAAGTATATGAAATGGCATGAATTAAGGTGTTCTACTTCTTTTATCCAGAAAACGTTTAACCCTAAACTAAGTCACAAGAAGTATCAAGAAAAACGCTTTGAAAGAGATATTGTTCTAGACAATGTTTCATTTTTAATGTTCCCCTTTTTACAGGCTCAAGAAAATGTGTTTAAGACCAATTACAAAGTAAGTTCTGAAAACAGGTATTTTGAGATTGCAAGTTTCATTATGACTGCAAAAAATTTTACTATTTCACAAGATTCTGTCTTCAAGTACCAGTTCTTTTTTAGAACTTTTTATTCTGATACTTTTACTCTTTTAAAATATAAAAAGAAGCTTTATGTCTTCTCTAAATCCCTCTGAGTCATCAGATTAGTCTTACTTCTTCCCAGCCTTACCAAGAACAGAGAAAAAACAATTAGGATTTTCTATGGGAGACTAATAGTTGATTCCAATGCAGACAGTAAGAACGAAATCATGATGAGGATGGTGTTTATGATGCAGAGTGTTTTAGCCTTTTCTCAGGGGTTTTGTCTCCTACGTGCTTACCAAGTGCTTTTAGACTTTTGGTTGAGTAAAAGCATTCGACTTTGATGAAAATACAAGCCTACCATTAAAATAGCAAGAAGCTTATGAATTAACATTCTCAAGACTTTCAAGGACTGTTCTTTGAGATGAAAGACATGTCATGAGTTGGAAAAGTCCTGTTCTGTTGTGAGGATCTAAAAAGTCCACGTGAATCAGGAGAGATGATACCACTATGCAGTCTTCTGGCAAGTGTGTCGGTCTTCCCTCCTGTCTTACCATTCCCCTTTACTGGCAGCTTCTTGGCTTCAAGATCCTGTCACCAGGGTCTGAATGCGGCATTACAGCATTCACTATATTGGCAATCAGCTTGCTATAACAGCTTCACCCAGCACAGACTGACTAGAAGAGGTAGTCTCATTCTGTTGCACATCAAAACCCTAGTGTTAATTATTCACTCTCCATTAGTGCAGTGGATTTCTCTCAAGGCTTGTGCGAAGTATGAGTTAAACTCATAGCAGCTCTTGTTTGATAAGCTTTCTAAAATCATCTTTGGACCTCCTGGACTACCACCTATTAAAATGACCACCTTGGGAATAAATAAAATACAGTTTTTTGTTTGTTTTTTTTTTTATGAAAGACATTTCTCCAGATTGCTTTTCTCCTATAATTCTTAAAAAAAATAAAAGTGAATTAATAACCAACATGTGAAGACAGATTATTTGCAATTGGATTGATATATGATATAAGGATTTAAGTATGTCTCCAGGGCAACTGCTCTTTGCCTGGGGATTCTTACTGTGGTTCCATAAGGGCAGCACCACAAAGTCTTTTTAGTAGCCTTATTTTCATCAGTATTAACAGAAGTTCAGGGCTTAAATGCTCGTGTAGATTTCTGATGTACTGCTTATATACAGAGCATAACAATAATAACTAAGTTATGTTCAGAACTATTACAGACTGGAATTCTAGCAGTGCCTAAAAGCCAGGGTCCACATCAAAAACAAAGAGTTAAATCCTCTTATTTCAGACACACACACACACACACACACACCATTTGCTGCTTGTGAAAAAACTTTGCCATACCACTAATCATCACAACGGAGCTTAGTAACGGTTTTGACACAGAATACTGTAAGAGTCAGTCACTGGGTCCCAACAAGATTGTCAGTCTAGAGAATTTTTTTGCATTAGTGACTAGCAGATTACAAGACTCCATGAATTAGAGAAAATCTTCTTTTATCCAAATTAAAATGAAAGCCAAGGAGGGAAAAAAAATCAAAACAAACCAACAACAAATAAAAAGAAGACCAAAACCCACAACAGAAAACGTATAGTTGTGAAAACATCACTAAAATCAAAATTTAAAAAGTCATAAATCTTCTCAAATATGAACAGCCATTTTCAAATATTTTGGGTCAAAGTATTTGGATACAGTCAAAGTTGGCTTGTAGATTCTAGTTTCTAGTAGGTCACACTTTATTGAACAAATCTTAGTAACTGCTAACACAAATATGTGAGAAACAGTGTACATATGTGTGTGTATACATATGCTTGTCAGTACTTTGGTCTCTAGTCCCAACAAAATTCAGGCATTTAGAGGTTTGCCCATTTCTAATCCACAAAATAATGGGAATATGTATCTGAGACTGCCACCCTTATCTCTCTCCATTGCACTTATTGTAGCCCATGTGGCATGTAACACCAATCTCAAACTTCTGTAATGTCAAATACAAGAGTATGATCTAAGCCTGAAGTGAAAGCATTAGCTGATGCTCTTATTTTGGATTATTTTCCTTACTTTAAATCCTATGGATTTAGTGCATAGGGTTTGGGGGTTTTTTTTTTCCTCTGTATTCTCATGTCCAGTGTATAAATAAACATCAAACTTACTATTGCAATATCAAGTAAATAAGCAAAATACACAAAAGCCAAAGTTGCTAGAACAGTTTTAATAAAACTACATTGCGTATTTGGGATACACCCTGACCTTGAATTTCTGGCTGTCTAGCAGTTTCCCTCACTAGGGGTAGGTTTCATTTTGGCCGTGTATTGATACATAGAAAGAAAAATAAATTGTGTTTTGATGTTCTGAGCACTCAAATCCTCTGGGAACTAACTTCTTTCTGAAAGAAAACTGTGTCATTGGGGAACCCCTTTAAGACTTCGAGATTCATGTTATTTTACCAGTCTGCAGCACTCCATCTTTATATATACTGTAAAGCTAGCATAAGTTTAACCTGTGTCTCTGAACCAAACCTGCCCATCATAAGAATTGCCCAGGCTGTGGTGCTCACTGGAGGCAGAAAACTCAAGCCCATTCACAGTCTTAGCACGCCCCAGCTCAATAAGTTAGGCAGTGATGACAGAGTAGAAGCAATTCCAAGAATATCATGCTTGGCATAGTTCCAAGAATATCATGCTTGGCATATGACCAGTTCGCCGCAACAGAAGACATTTTTGTAAACTTGATGACCATTACTGAAAGAGCTGTGCGTGATCTTTAAAGGAATCATTAGCATATTTCCTACACCCAAGAGTAGGTTTTCTTAAGCATAGTATGAATAATATGAGATCAAACGACCAGTAAATCGGGAATGTGGATGAAATGTTTTCATTTGAAGAGAAAAAGAGGCAGCAATTTTTCCTGCTACCAATAGTTTTCCGACCTACTGACCTACCAAGAAGCACAAAAAAAGACATGAGGAAGAGTCTATGATGCTTGTTTCCTCCAGGAGTTTTCAGGGGTGAAAATGGGAAAAAAAAAATATTTCAGGGATCCAGAACACTACAACAAATAACCAAATGAAGATCAGCCCCTAATACCAGATTCACAGACAGGGCCGGTTAGGATGACTTCATGTTGTAGATACCAGGGAGTACTGAACAAAAATAAAATTGATTTTTTTGTGAATTTTTTTCCCATCGTGTATTGTTGTCATGGTCCAGGAATGGTATTCCTCAGCTTAGTACTCCCACTAAAGAGAAAACCATGAGCCACTCCCCTCCCCTTCTGGTGAGAGAGTATGGCAATCAGGTAGAGATCGCAGGCTGAGATAAAACCAATTTATTGGAAAGAGCAATGAAATAAGAAGAGTTAATAGTAAGAGCAACAATATTAGTAACAAAAGTGTACAAAAAGAGAGGGTGATTTACATTTAAAATGCTCCCCAAGGGCCCTTGGGCAGCAATGAACAATGGCAGACAGGTTTACTACTCCTCACACTTTTCTCCACCCAAGGCTTAGCCCTTCTTCCTGAAAAAGGAGAGTCCCTTACTTCTACCCTGCTCCTGCAACCCCCTCAATGATTTGAGTAGTATAGAATAACAACCTAGATGAGCCCACCCAGCTCCAGGCTCCACCCCCTCATGGCAAAAAAATTAACTCTGTCCTGTCTGAAAATGAGAGAATTGTATAGGGTGATATTATAAATAGATGCACGGTTTCTATCTGTAATGGGACCTGTAAAAGCTGTCCCAGTGAAAGAAGAAAAGGCAGTTTGGACACAAACTGAAACAGAGGAGATGATGTCTGCACTCACGTAAAAGCCTTTTTTACTCTGGGGTGATCAAGTACTAGCATGGTTTGTCCAGAGAAGTTGTGCAGTTTCCATTCTTGGAGATAGTCAGAGGCTGTCTGGATATGGTCCTGGGCAACTAGCTGTACGTGGCCCTATTTGAGCAGAGACTTTAGACCAGATGACTTCCAGAGGTCACTTCCAACCTCAACCATGCTGTAATTCTGTGACAGACTGTCAAAGAAACAAAATGGACACAGAAAAAATGGAAGATATTTCAGTAACAGACTTAGAAGTCTCAGTCAAAAATTTGAGAGATGGCTTGATTAGATTATTGTGTCTTCATGAAGTAGAACGGAAATATTTTTAAGAGCTTAATTGGTACAAGAATCAATTGCCTTCAGCTGGAACCAGGCAAATTCTGTGTGTGTGAGAGAATTACAACTAAGTAAAGTAGGCCAGGAGGAAGAGTGCTGTGGTACTCTCGAGATCCTTCAGCTCAAATGTAGGTGCCTTGCTGTAGCTTGAGCATTAGGAAAGAATAGATATCAAAGAATGTGCTCAGAACTTAGACCTCTTCAGGAGTGTGATAAATCTAGAGAATTTGAACCTCCATTCTGTGAATTTCTAGCAGCATGGTGCCTCTCTGTAGAAGGCATAGTAAACTAGACAGTGAAAGGCATGAGATGGACACAATGAGCTCAAAAACAGCTCAAAAAGCAGTTTGATTAAATTGGAACAGATGTTAAAGATTACAATTTTTTTTTGTTACTGTGCATATTGTTCTCACTCTGTCCATGAGCAGAGAGGTCTAGAAGCCAAGAAGTCCAGGGTCCACCATCCATGTTCCTTTCATCCTTCTGACAGGATTCAGCCCAAGGCTTTCAGAAGAAAGAGTCTGAAGCCAGTCTTCAAAACCTTTTGCTTAGTCATCAAATAAATACTCTGTTTTGATACAGTGCTGAGGAGAAAGCCCCTCCTTCCAGACTTGTCCAGACCATCTGGAGCAGCAGCATTTTTCATGTGAGACCAGAACATTATCTTCCAAAAGCTGTGGATTTGAAAGTGGGGTCTGGTCAAATTTATTGTCATATCCAAAAGTTAAGGGAAACACTGTTTATCATCCTGTATTCTGTTTTTCACTGTTGCCAGGGCTTTGGGGAAAAATTTTTATGTTTGTATGTCAACAAGACATTAATAGCTCCATTCTGATCCTGCTCATATTGTCTAAATTAAAGAGTACTTGATGCAAAATTAATGAGATCAATGTTTTACATTAAACTCGTAAACAGTACATATTGTGAAATTACAAGTGACCTTTCAAAACTTCTGGATTATATCCTTAATTTTACTCTCAGCTAAATTGCGAAACTAAAGTAACTAAAAATAAATATGCATTTTTTTCCGTGTATGTCTTCACACACATGTGTGAACTTAGTAGGAACAACTTCCTTCCTGAAAAATAATTTTTTTTTCAAAGATAAAATACCACTATTTGAGCTACACAAGGTGGAGAGAAATAATGCCTTTGTTTTTAAGAGGCAAAAATATGCTTGGGCCATTTTCCTGCCTTCCTTATTCAGAATGCCTTGCTTGGTGTGAGTGCACAATATGGAAGATATATACTATTATTGTAGTTAAATAGCTAGACACTCAGTAGAGCTTAGGTTGAATAGATCGATGGAAGGAAGGACTCATTAACACATCTCTTACGTTCTACTCATATGTTTGCGTCATATAGGTAAATTATACATTGATATGTATACATATTTTTCATGCCTCAAGAAATGTATTTTCTCTGTTGATTCCAAACTCTTCTAAGCACATTCAATAATCTGACTGTGCACAGCGATGTACTTACTGCTTGTCCATGAGGGAAAGGGCTTGAAGTATCACAAAATGTGTATTTGACTTGGGAGAAAAGGTCTTTGAAAATTTTTTTTTCTGCGTATGTTGTATGAAAATCATTCATAAATGATGTATAGCATTTCTCTGAATAGGGATGTAATGCAACAATAGCTCTTGTAACAATATCTGAAATTGAAAAGCAATTATGAAAGTATGTCCTGCTGGAGTA
>VZTF01000151.1:715583-763573 GCA_013397755.1 Cnemophilus loriae
ATCCAAAAGCTATCATGACATGAGCAGAGAGGGGCACTCCTTCCAATTCAGTTTCATTTGAAAGGAACACAGTTTTAAAGGAAACACACTGACATAGTTTCACAGTGTGTACCTCTCCTAATTGTCCACATTTCTTGCAAAATTCACTCACAGTCCAACCTGAAATACAGATATATATAAATAGTCCCTCATCTCTACAGTTACAAGTTTCAGATGAGAGAAAATGAAGGCAAATGTGCTCAAAACAAAGGTTACCAAAAAAAAAAAAAAAAGACATCTCTATTTGTAAATACTTTTAAATACTTCTTGTAGAAGTTTGCAGGTAATACTATTCCTATATCTCATTTGTCATCCAGTAAGTATGCAAAGAAAATGTTAATGAAACTAAAAATTATAACATAAGTTATCCTTAATCAAAACAATTATTCCCACAAGCACATTCTTTTTCTCTTCTCTTTTTAAAAAAATTGTAAGGTCAATTAGTAAGTTGTAAAAATAACACAATTACAAGGGAAAAAATCAAAATTAAAATACAACCCCACCTTTCTTAACCTTAAAATATTTCTGAATCCTCCTAATTTTGGAATCATCAACTGGGTATCATTGTATCAGCCTTAGATCTCTCTCCTAAAGGCCTTGGCTGACTTTTATCTCCTCTGAGTCTGACTGCAGCTTAATTGCAAGAAATACACAAGAGCAGCAAACTTCCAGGATGATTAGACTAAGCTATTGCACAATGTCACATACAACTATCTGAAAGGAGCTCGTGGCAAGGTGGGGAGGAGAAGTCTCTTTTCCCAAGTAACAAGGGCTAGGACAAGAGGAAACGGCCTCAAGTTGTGCCAGGAGAGGTTTAGATTGGATATTAAGAAAAATTGCTTTACTGAAAGGATTGAGAAACACTGCAACAGGCTGCCCAGGGAAATGAGGGAATCACCATCCCTAAATGTATTTATAAAACATGCAGATGTGGCACTTGCAGACCAGGTTTAGTGGTGGACTTGGCAGTAGTGGATTAACAGTTGGACTTGATGACCTTAGCAGCCTTTTCCAACATAAATGATTCTAGGATTCTATGAAACAGCTGTGACAAATGGTAAATGGCTAAATAGTAGACGTGATCTCTGGAATCACAGAACCACAGTCAGGATGGAAAATACCTCTGAGATCATCAAGTTCAACTGATGACACAACACCACGGTGTCAACTAGACCATGGCACTGAGTGCCATGTCCAGTCTTTCCTTGGACACCTCCAGGGATGATGACTCCACCACCTCCCCGGGCAGCCCATTCCAATTTCTAATCACACTTTCCGGGAAGAAATTATTCCTGATGTCCAACCCAAACCTCCCCTGGGGCAGCTTAAGACTGTGTCTTCTTGTCTTTTTGCTGGTTGTCTGGGAGAAGAGGCTGACTCCCACCTGGATACACCCTCCTTTCAGGGAATTGCAGAGTAGTAAAGTTACCCCTGAGCCTTTTTTTCTTCAAGCTAAATGCCCCCAACTCCCTCAGCTTCTCCTCATACGACATGCCCTCCAGACCCTTCACGAGCTTTGTTGCCCTCCTCTGGACATCCTCCAGCACCTCAATAGCCTTCCTGAATTAAGGGATCCAGAACTGGATACAGGACTCAAGATGTGGCCTCACAAGTGCCGAGTAGTGTGAGACGATCACTTCCCTGCTCCTGCTGACCACACTATTCCTGATACAGGCCAGGATGCCTTTGGCCTTCTTGGCCACCTGGGCACATGCTGGATCGTGTTCAGCCAGCTATTGACCAGCATCCCCAGGCCCTTTTCTGCTGGGCAGTTCTATAACCACTCTGTCCCCAGCCTGCAGCACTGCATGGGTTCATTGTGGCCAAAGTGCAGGACCCAGCACTTGGTCTTGTTGAAGCTCATGCTGTTGGTCTTGGCTCACCTATGTAGCCTGTCCAATTTCCCCCAAATTCACCTGTCCTCATTCTCCTGCAGACCCTACATTGTTTCTATGATCACATTGCATTTTCTAAGACAAATAAAGTACCAGTCATCCAAACAACCTCATTCACTGCATAACTCTAATTGGTTTAGAAGACATCATCCATTCTGTGCACTGAGAGACATATATATTTTTTTTTTAATAACTGAAGATATATGATTACTTGACAGTATAACAGTGTACCTATCCAGGAGATGAATGTTAGATAACCATAACATTGGATTTTCTAACTTTTGAGTACTTGACAATCATCACATTAAGAAAAAAAAAAAAATAAAAACCCTAAGTGGAAAGAACAATCAATTACAATTTCTCTGTTTAGCTGTAATAACCCTTATTCTCATGAATCAGTATCAGCAATTTTAGCTCTGAGTCTTCAGAGCTGTCTGATGTGACTTTAATGCAATTTATTCCTGTTGTCTTGCCACAGTCCTGACACTGCATCACTGGTTCTCCCACTCTTTGCAGAAGTCATGGTAATGAATTAGCAATATACACTCTGCCAGCACTGTAGCAGCAGAATGTCTGAGGGTTTGGAGGGGAAAAAAAAGGAGGGGAAAAGGGTTAAATATTCTCCCTGTGGCACAAAATCTAGTATACATGACAGTAGTGCATCTCTTGATAGATGTGGGTGAGGAATGGGTTGGTGACCTGCAGCTGGACTAGTCTGTTGGCTGCAGTCATAAGAACATCTGCTGTGGCTGGGCTGAAGAACTCTCATCTATCCTAGGGCCTGCACAGGCAGAAGTAGCAGCTCAGGCATAACCTCCAGTTCCCATTGGCGATGCAGCTGGGGACAGCTACTAACACGGGACAGCAGCACCTCTGTCCTGAAGGCAACTGGTCATTTAGTGCTCTCCAAAAATATAGATCCACCATTTGGGTCAGGGAAAGCCAATGCTTCACTCTCTTCCTTGGAGATGAGATTAAAAACTTGCTTGTGTAATCCAGCATAAAGGTGTACAGTCCAGTGAGCCTGAATAGTAGATCTCACGTAAGGATGCCAATGAAAGCTCTTTTAAAAGTAGTATCTTCATCTTCTGTCCTCACTTTAAGTCCACTCCAAGGGGTCAGTGTAAATAATCTCAGCAAAGTTTGGCTGAGTGCTGCAATGAACAAGAAGCCTGCCAAGCATGTGAGACTCCTGCTCAGAGACCGACACTTGGCAGGTGTTTTCAAACTGTGCTCCCTAGACTATCTGTGAGGAGTAACCACAGGTGGTTCAGGGAGTTGTTTCCACTCTCCCAGTGCACAGCAGAAACAAGGAGGCGGTCCTGCTTCCTAAGAAAGTTTTAATTGTCAGTCTCCAAGCACAGTTCCTTTGTATTCCTGCCAGAACTCTCATGTATGCCTGTGCTTGCTTGGGTTGCTGCATAGGAAATGAAGGCTGTTAATGAGTCTCTCCTTTTGTCAGGTGTTTGTTTGCTATACTTTCAAGTGTGATCAAATTTACCAATGACACAGAAATGGGAGGTTTGTAAGCATGTTGCACAGTGACCTGAAGGTAGTAAAGCACCAGAAACTACAGGCTGTTGGGGAAAAATTGTGGTGCTGATGAATACAGAAATCCAAACTCTAGGAGAGAAAACAGTGGGCTTGGTTGCACAAGGGGGTACAAAAGTAAGCCTCTGTAAGCACTGTAGTAATATTTTACTGAGCTGTTGTTATTCACTTCACTTTAATCTCTTTTGTCTAGTCAAAACCATGTACCTCTAAAGAGGACAGAAATCAGACAGGCCATAGTCAAGTTGTTTCCACAACAATAGTTCCATTTGAAGGGGAACAAACACCACAACAAAGTTTAAGAATCAAGTTCTAGCTACTGTCTCAAGAAAAGTGCAGGATGTGTGGTGGAATAAATAGATTGATACCTATATCTGAAATTAAATTCGTACCATAGATGTGCTTCAAACAATGCACTCTGATTTTCCTTTTGTGAACAAAAACATCCAGGTCCCAAATCTACTACAATAACTTTCTTTATGGAGAGTTTCCAGAACTTTGTAGAGTTTCTTCTGGGTTTCAGGCTTAGCTGATTCCAGTTTTTACTGGGTTATATAACACTTGCTTTGGCGAGCAGCTGGAAACAAGTGATGAAAATATATTTTCTTGTGTCACATTTTTTTATCTTCACCAGAGCAACACATACTAAAAAAAGTACACAAAGTCCTGCCATCTTTCCCTTCCAATGCATTCTCAGTTCTTTTCTTTAGTCCCTTTTTGGGGTACCTTCTCAACTGTCCTTGTCCTATCCAGTTCCAGTTTTGTCAGATTAATTTTACAGCATTAGTTTTTTTACCATTTTTTCCCCATTCCTTTTTTTCTACTTGCTCAATTTAATTACTGCTTCCAGTTTAGTTTTTTTTTTTCCCCAGTGTCTCATCAATTTAAAGAGAAAATACAAGAGTTATATGTATCGTTTCCTCAGCAGGTGAGATTTTATCAGGCCATTACATATTCTTATCAAGATAATGTTAATTTTTCCTGAGTTCTGGTTCTGGGAGCTGCTCTTTATTGAGATGCTGATCTCAGAAAACTTGGAGATTTTTATGGTTTTAGCTGCTATAACATTCAAGGTTTTTTTAGGTGTATCTATAAATAAATTTTTTTGTAATTTTTAAGAGGTGTTAAAGAATATTTCCTTGATGAATCATCAGACAAAATTAGATTACAGTTTTCCAAAATAATTCACATCTGATTTCTAACCATCCTTAGAAATTTTTAACATCAAAATTGAATGCATGCTCTTCCAAAATGTAAAATTCAACTAATTTCAGTTACAATCTGTTAACTCATGTTATAAAAGAGCATACTCTCTATGATATGCTGCTTCTCTTTTCTGCCACTGATGCTTTTTTCTTCCAAACACCTGGAAGCCCTCAGAGCTACAAGTGTGGATCCTCTGTTGTTGATCCCATTTTAATCTTTGTTGATTCCTACACTGGGGTAGAGGGCAGTTTCAGCTTTGAGGTCAGCTACCAAAGAGACATCGTCAATAAAAGAACTGCATGTGCACAACCTGCATGTTTCGTTTCACAGATTCAAGACCCTTGGTTCTCAGTGTGCCATTCAGAAATCAAGAATTCACTGTTTATAAGCCCTGTATATAAAATGATAGTTGAGGGAGAGCAAGCTTTTGCCAAAAGGCAGTGCTTAAAAACATCGAAAAGTTCATCTAGGTGTGATTGCTGAAAACAAGGCAGGAGATGACAAACAAAGTGTTTAGGATATGGAGAAATAGCAGATGAGTTCTGCCCTTGACATTAATTGTGTGTGTGTTATCTGAACCCCAGTTTGGCAGCAGCTTGGAGTACAGGCTCATCTGGGGAACGGCAGTCACTGAGGAGGCAATCTTTCTCAGAAACCTGGTATCTGGATTTAAGTCTTTTCAAATCACATAAAAACTTAACCCTGACTAACCATGATTTGGCCTCATCAAAATCCTACGTTACCTAGGCAGATGTACTTCTCTGTTAGCCAGCAAAATCTTACTGCCAAAATAGCTTTCCATATTACCTCAACTACTTTCTCTTCTTCTGCCTGGTCTTATTCCTGCTACATTACATGTGTTTCCCTGCTGCATTCTCCAGTAGCTGACTGAACTGTGTCAATCAGAGGTTGAGGATCTTACATACTGGTACTGTTTTAAACATGAGAACAAACAGTGTACAAAACTGCACCTCAAGAGCAGGAAGAGGTTTAACTTCAGTTACACAGATTTCTACATGAACTTAACAGTAACAAGCTAAATTAACACTCTGAGCAATTATGCGTATCTTTCTCAATTCATCTTGGTGTGATTTGCTAACAAAAAAACCCCAACCCAACCCAAAAACCCCAGTAATTCCCATCTGATCTCAGTGGAAACGACAAAGTCTCCCCAAAAATTTAGTTGCCAATCTATTGTCAATTGGTTCACCAGTGATAAAATTCCATTTCTTAATCCTCCTATCATATAAGACCACGAGGTACTGAAGAAAACCTGGCACAACATTAAATGGAATTCAACACCCAATTTTTGCATAGTCCAAAATTTTGTTATACATATTAATGGATAACTGCCAAACTGCAGGCAGCCAGCATCATTGACTCAATAACCTGCTGGAAAAATATCCCCCATGTGGATGACCATCTGCACCCACACAGCTGAGGCGTTAAATTATTTCATCACCGTCCCTGTCAAAATTTTAACTTCTTGACCTTCACAAAAAAATCCTGTGCCATCCCACCTAAAATCAGCCATCAACTTTTTTTTTTTTTTTTTAAATGCTGCAGCTGAAGCACTGTGATAGCTAAAAACATCTCATTAGACTGACAAATTTTCCTACTTGTCCAGTATTTGCACTCCAAGTAGGTAGGGGAAGAAGAGGAGGGAAATCATTCAGAAAGATAACTCGAGCTTCTTCACTCCATCAAGAGACTGTTTGCAAATACAGATTCCCACCTGCTGTTCTCCACACTAGCCATAGCTGATAGCATCACATTTGTTGGTTTTCATTCATACATTACCATCACTTTTCCTAGCTTACCTGACTCTCTTTTCTGTAAAAACATATCTTTTATTCCCTCTCCTTGTTTTTTTTTTCTTCTTTTCCTTTCTCTGAATATCTTGTCCAAGACAGAGCTTTGGTTCATCCCCCAAGGTCAGACAAGCCTTTGCCTTGGGAATTACTTTTTGCTCAACACTTTCTTTAAAGCCGCATATTCAAACTGGATCCAAATTTCACCTCCGGAACAGTTTTAAACTGTTGCTCTTTCTACCACTATTCACAGCAAAATCTTTCGCCATTTCACATCTTGGCTTTTTCAGTCCTCTCTTTTCTGATCTTAATGACTGCAAACATGTTCCTCAGCTGTAATATATTCAGTATGCTGCTATTCAGATTTTCTTGCTCGTTAATAACTACATAAATGTCACCTTTTTCATCCCTCCTCAGATTCTCCTTCACCTGCTTAACATATAAAGCCTTACATGAGCTTAAGGTTTGTCAAATGAGTTCCAACCTCCCTATTTTTTATAACTTCTATAAAGTTGGCCTTTGATTTCACTCTGCCAGCAATAGAAGCTTTCACAGACCAATCATCCTCTTCCTGAAACAATTTATGTCTTTCTCCTGCATAACTTTCTCACTTAGGTAACAAAGGACAGAGGCAGATTATTAAATTCTTTCCCATTCCTCCTCTAGACCTAGTTTCAGATCTAACTCTGTAGCCCTGGGGCCTAATAAATCTGGTGTTCCTCACTGGTGAATTCTCCATCTTCCATTCCATACTTCCTCACTTCAATGAAGGCCCTTATTCCTGCCTTCTTTATCCGGCTCTGGACTCCAGTTAGAAGGAAATCTCAAATGCCTGCCAGCCCTGGCTTATCACAGTCACTCTTTTGTGTTTTAGCTCATCTGCATATTTTGTTTATTTGGTGTCTCTTGAGGCATCACTTCCTGGAACCTTTTATTTATGTATCTGCATTAGCACTTAACAACAAGAGCACTAACATTAAATTTTTTTATTGTTGTAAAACAGGTGAAATAGATCCGCTGCTCTATAGCAATCTTGGCTCCTGTAGTTGGTGGAGACAACCAGTATGTCCAGAGGCATTTTTGTCACTGATATCAGATGGCTGAAATAAATAAGTAATGATCTTATTTCAAGATAGTTCACTTCTGTAATGATGGGGCCATTGTTTGTGTTCTCATAAATTAAAGCAGTAACAAGATTTTGTTTTATTTTATTTTATTTTATTCCATCGCTCTACATTTCCATCCACTTATAGCTATATAGGTTGTTGGGTTTTTTCATTTAAGGATTAAAATTTGCAATATCAGGTCTGTATGCAGTAGTGATTTCTTGGCAAGAAGTGAAGGAAAGAAAACCTAAGCAAACCAAACCTGCCTTGTCACCATATTTATTAGATCGGTATCCAAAATAGAATGTCTTTCTCTTAAGTCACTGGCACCTATTTTTTCAATCAATAATTGTAATTATTTATAAAAATTTGAGCTTTTGGTACTTGTCCAGAATTCAGAAGTTTTATCTTAATACTTATAAGTTTCACTGCAAAATTGTTAATCCTTTCTAGTGAGTACTACATAACTAAGAAGTGCTTGTAAGAGCTCTCACAGACAGAAGTAGGAGTAGAAATCGATTCTCGACTTCAATTTTACAAGATATTCTTTTTGGATGTGATGTTTTTATGAAGGCTTACTCAGTTTGACTTGTCCAGAGTTCGAAAATATATCCAGAAGTATACATCTCAAACAGTATGTGAATAATATCAATATCACTAGGCACTGTGCTCTTGCAAACAACAAAGTCTCCCAAACTGACCTGAAATATCGTGTAACATTGACCTAATCAACAAACTGGTTGGGTCAAATACAACAAACTCATCCAGAACTGTGACAAGCCTGAAGCTGAGCAGAAACAAATACACAAGCTCTGTGATGGTATCCATTGCCCCTAAATTTACAAAGAACACCTGCAAAAGCTCAGGTGGTTATATTCCATTCTGAAATCTTTGGAATTATCCAGTTGTGGAATCTGCTTGTGGTTTTTAGCCTTCTTGCAAATTGCCTACAGTGCCTACAGCCACGTACGATGTGCCATTATCATCAGTCTGAAGTTTTGTTTCCTTGGCCACCTAAAGCAGGCTATTGTTTCTATTCCCTGATTATATTAAGTTGCATATTTCTAATTCTTCCCCAAACAAATTTAGTTTCACGATTAAACTAATTTTGTTTCATGATTAAATGTATCTTGGCTTCAAGCCTGAAATTCACTTTCCATGAACACTTGAAAGAACAAAATTTAACTTGCATGAATTTTCATAAAAAGGCTGTGTGGAGAGATTGGAACATAAGCAAAAAAAGAATTTTATGCAAACCTTTCAGAGATGATTGGGGAAAGCATTTCTATTTGCCCTGCTTGATTGTTAATATGTATTTCTCTCTCAGTGTGTTTCTCAAGATTTTTTGTAGTTGTTGCATTTATATTACTTAATACATAAACAATAGCTACAATAAAAATGTGTGTGTGTAATGCAGCAGCTACAATAGAGCATGAACTATATATATGATGTGCAAAAAAAGCATTTAAAATGTTTTGTTTTACGAAGTCAAGCACTTACGTTGGGAAGCGGCAGATTTAAAGTGGTGGAAAGGAAAAAAACATCCTACTTGGCTGTCTGAACATGCATAGGGGTAGTTTTTAATTCTGCGACCATATAAAATCCGCCCTCCACAAATGCATTAACACCTGTGAACCAGGATCTCAGATTTGGCAGTGATATACTTAGGAGTTTACAGAAATGGCATGTGATTCCACTGGTCATATAGATTTTGTGTAAATATGGCATGTTCCAAATAATAATCTGTAAAGACTTTATTCTTTAAAAAAACCTACATATTGAGAGATTTTCCTGTGCACTGTGGTATGTTTCAGGTGATTCTACTCTCTCGCTTGTCCTGTTTTGTAGCTCAGAACTATGGGATTGAGCACTGGTCACAAGAAAGGCTTGAAGACTCTGTTGCATGAAGAGGATATGACACGTTTGTACAACAAAGTTTTTTTGTCATGGATTACTAAATCACTTTATAGAAAAACAATTATTATTACTCTGCTATTCTAGTCAAATCTTGTAACAATTACTGACAGAATACAACACTATTATTAATTTTCCCTGTGCAGCAGTAGATGAACAACAAAAGGCTACAAACATTTCAAGGGACAGAGTCATAGATTTAAATAGCCATCCAGTATCTGAAACTGTCTTTCCAGGCAGATGATTACGTGACTCAGTACACTGACCAGCTTCATACAAAGGAAGTTTTATGATCAAGGTATGCTGTTTACTCTAAAAATACCTCTGTGTTCCTGACTCTCACAGGAATCTTTCCTGAGGCTTAGTAAAATTTCACAGCCCGAAGTTTTCAAAAAGGTTGTTGCTGACTTTTGTGGGAAGGAATTGATCTTTAGTTTATAATACATTCATGTGTTCACTTGGGGATCCAAGAAAGGAAAGATCCCTACATTACTTCTGAACAATATTACTCTTATTTGATGTTTCCATACGCAAAATATAGCAAAACTAACTTCCAATTATGATTGACACAATAATGATGCTTACATCCAAATAACTCATAGATTTTGAAGTAAAAAGGCAAATAGAGAATGCAGTTTTGCTCATCAATTTCTTTGTTATGAACTGATCTTCTGGTTGAGATACACAGGTTTTTTAGTTCAGTCCTCCTAAAAGATGAGATTCCATAGGAATGAAAAAAAAATTAAAATATGAAATGCATATATAAAAACAGTTCAATACAAATAGAGCATAAAAAAGTTGGGTATACAGTGAGATGAAAAGTTGTTAAGTGAGTAATACACAAAATAAATGCAAGAAGATGGAATACCTAACAGCAGAAGTAAAGGATGTTTAAGGTTTTTATTAGGAAATAAGAGAATTCAGCTAATTAGACAGACCGTAATTTGAAAAGGATTTTGTTCACCTACAGATAAGAACATTTGCGCAAATCCGTGTTCATGATCAGAAAAATGCTGCCCAGACCATTTCTTTGCTTTTTTTTAATCTATACTGCCTCTCACACCCAAGATCCACTATTCATTTGACTTCCAAATAGCTTATCCCCAGCTAAACTCATCTAAGCAGTTTGCAGTTCTTGCTAATAGATACTAAACTACTAATAATGTTCTTGCATTATACTCTTTGTAAACGTTATCATAGAATGAGATAGTGCAGCTATTACAATAGTTACTACTCTTTGGCGAAATGAAAGGGTTAAAACAGAAGTCTGCAGGTCACAGTGATACTTCTTGTATCACTGGATTTAACATTTTTTACCCACTTCTATATGTTACCCAAGTGTAAGTGAAACAGGAAATATATTATTGAGATGTCTACAAGGCCCCTAAGTACACTGATTACATATATAAATAAATATGTATAAAATACATGTATAAAATATAAATAATACATATAGAATATAAATTATATATATAAAATATATAAATGTAATTTTTTTATATGTCAAGAAAAGACTGTGAGGGAAAGAGAAGTAGCAGGGTATATGTTCAGAGCAGTAAAAGGTGACATCACGCACCATACATAGTTTTAAGAGCAACCAATACTGTTTTTAACCAGAAGGCTTAGGCTTTATCTTGCCTACAAAACAAGCACCTTTTTGAGTGCCTGCTTCAGCACCGTCAGTCCTTAAAGGACATGAGCTTGTGCCTAGAAATCTAATCTAAAGCCAATGAAGTGAGTTTTCCAGGTGTCTTAACCAGCTTAAAATTGCAACTGTAAGTCACAATAGAGTTCATAGTCTAACGGAAAAGGAAATTTTAAAATAACACACTTGTTCCAGTAACACCTGTTTATCAATGGACCAACCAGTAGTACAGAGAAGACAAATCCTATTAAATTTAGTGGGTGAGTGAAAGAGATCAGTTTATGCTTCTTCCCTGAATCCAAATTACTCAGCTCAAGAAGAATCAGTGCCGATAATGCCCTAACAACCTCTAGCACCAACAGATATGACCTCAGGTGTAGTGATAAGAATATATAATTCTGCATTCCCTGAACTCATCTGTGTCTCTTGGACAGTGCTGATGCTCTGGGAACTTGATGCCACCTTGAACAATACAAATCTTAAAATTTAGAAGAGATTCAAAATATGCCAGGTCACACAATAATAACACAGCACTAATGGTAAATTAGGAGTTTAAGATGCATTCTGAATTACTGAGAAGGAAAACTTGCAAGAAAGAAACCGTTATTTCAAAGTTTAACATGCATGACATGTTGGGAATAAAAATTACATATTTGATTTCTTAATTTGTTCATGTTATTACATATTCTGATACTATTCTACTGATTAGAAA
Organism: Cnemophilus loriae; assembly: GCA_013397755.1. Classification (NCBI taxonomy): domain Eukaryota; kingdom Metazoa; phylum Chordata; class Aves; order Passeriformes; family Corvidae; genus Cnemophilus; species Cnemophilus loriae. The sequence goes on from VZTF01000151.1 coordinate 727,463, forward strand.
ACTGAATAAATAAACTTTTTTTTTTCTGTAGGAGAATAATTCCGTGGCTCTGGAGTCAAAAGCAGGACTTCCAGCTGACTTCAGAAAAATGTGATCCTCCATGGAAGCATTTGAGACATGCCTGCAGATATCACAGGCCATCTTCCACAGTCACCTCCCAGCAGATGACAATTACATCAAATTCCCACCCAAATATCTCATCATGATGCAGCAGACAGAAGAACAATTATCATTTCTCATTTATAAACAATAACTCTCTAAGTTGTACATATTTAGTTATTTTTAATTAAAATTAATTACAGTTTAAATACATGTTCATTCTTTCTCTAGGGAGGGCAAGCACAACTGTGATCTAGAGCCTAGATAGGAAACAGTAAGATGGAGAATGCCCCTTTTATTTTAAATAATCCCTCATATATAAATTATTTGCCCCCACAGAGCAATTAGAATAGCAGCTGAATATTTTTCTTTCCAGACCAAGGATGGCAGGAAGCAGACAAGGCAAAAATTTATTTCTGTTTTGTTAAGAGCATCCTTATTTAAATCCTGAAATGCTATTACATTTCAAAAAATACTTTTTTTTTCTAATCTTAAAAAAACCAAAATGATCTCTTCAGAGTATATAAATCCTCTAAGGCAGAGAGAAGCTGTGGGAAGCCATTCCCTCATGAGTTGCAGGCAAGAGCTCAGAGATTTCTCGCATAGGGAATTCTGCAGCCCTCTGGTGCAATAATTGGATACAGGACGACACAGACACAGTGGGTGAAATCATGGCAGCTGCAGAAGGGCTGTGAAGACGATCTCTGCCTGCCCTTAGGCAGCTGGACTTTAGGCATGTCCTGCAAGAGGCCTCGGTGTTCCAGCTGTGCTGTGTTAGCACAAACTGGCTTCTGGAATGCGTACCCAGACAGACTTTCCCATGCCTGGTCCTAGACATGGGATGGAAAGCCTTATAAAGACTTCTGAATTACCATTTGGCTGTTACTTTGGAACTTCAAGAATGAATGAATGAATGAAGGAGTGAGTGAAAGGCAGATCCTAAGTCCCAAAATAAATTGGGATAGAATACCTTTCAAGAGTACGTTTTCTAATTTTCACTCTGGCAATACGTCTTCTCGGCATTATGTTAAATAAAACTGCATGTAGAAAGAAGTGAATGACCAGCAGGTCACCTTTCCTTTTTCACACGATAAGCGTGATACAAAAGGCTTCCCCTTGATTTCAATCAGCCTTGGGAAAGATACCTGTTAGGCAATTTCTGGAGCCAGATTTGTAGTCCTTAATTCCCACTGTCACCAATAAGTTTTATCCGCATGAAGAAGTTTAAGAACATCAAGATCTGAGCCCTTATGCACCCACTCAGATTTATGAACACAAACACACCCACAGGCCCAGCTACTTAAAGAGGGATATTAATTCTCCAGAGAGGCAAGTTCCTGTCATGGGATTTATGTCACCCTCCCTAGTGAGGGCAGTATAATCTATGCAGCTCACTAGATGCAAGTAAGCTCCCTTTAACAGTATTTTCTCAATTCACCATTGCCCTGCTGGTGCCTGTGTGTGGCACTTGTTCCTCCAACCTGCGTTTCCAGTCTGCCCATCTGCAGATGACATTAGCTCCAAGGGATACGGCACTCCAAAGAAAGCAGAAAAATGTAATTCCTAGAGAAATTCCCAGAAGCTTACCTGGCTACTAATCAAATGGAGTAGGAGCTCTCTAGCACCATGTACTGGAAGAATTTCTGTCTCGATAACTTGGGTTTTGACATAAGCCCTAGAAAAAGATGCATGCTGTCTCCGGATCGAAATCCTCTGTGACACCACCAGACATGTTACAAAAACATGCTGAATAACAACTAAATTCAGCTAAAGAGAAAAAGATAATTGGCATGATCGTTTCCACAGACATGCTGAAAAAAAGACTATTTGCAGCTATTCAAGCTACTGTGTACAGCTTGGTTTTTACATGAGAAATCAAGATAATACTTTAAGGAGGCAATTACTGTAGCATTTCACATACAGTAACCTACATATAAAAAGCATTAATATTATAGATTATGCCCAGCTCTACTTTTACATGACAGTGATTATTTTCCCTGGGCTTCTTATTCTAGAATGCTATTACACCTTTTGGTTTATACTCTTTTAGCTTGTACCCGAGTACACATCTTTGAAGGGTTATAACAAGGAGAGTTTTGCTCAATAGTGTCTTAGTCTCGGTAACAGTAGTTACACCTAATTAAGGGATCAATGAGACCAACACTTTGTTCTTGAGCTTAAATAAAAATTGGGTTTTTCAGACAGTGCAAATAGATTTAAATTACTGTAACCTGAAGCATATGTTACAAGCAATACCAAAACCAAAAAAACACAACCAAAACCCACCAACAAAGGTATATAAATGTAAATTTTATTTACACGGTATTTTACTGCATATAAAGAAAAGGATAGGGGAAAAAATACAAAGACACTGCTAAGCACAGTGAACATTTTCCACCATTTTATCAACCCTGAGATTCTTGAAGTTAAACTTCCTGTCCAGATTGGGTGGCTCTCTGAGCTGGAGGGAAGCTGGAATGGGGACAGCTCTGGTGATTCACGTGTTTTGGACCAGGAATATTTCAAGTGTTTTGATGTAACTTCTGGAGTTCACAGGTTCATTTACTGTACGATTCCTGTCTGTAAGCTCCTCCACAGAAGTAGGACATACAGACTAATCACCGTTATCAACAAGCACTAATGGTAAATAATTCTTTCATCTCACATAAAGCAAACACTGATAAGAGACAGTCATTTATAATAGTGGTCTGGCTAGATGCTTCAGGTCAGCTGGCAGGTAAATTATTATAAATTCCAAAGAGGAATTAGGAATTCTTCCATTCCATTTAGCCTATAAGGATGGTAATTAGAGTTATTAATATTACTTGCTTTTCAAATCTATTGACCAATGCAGTTTCAAACCTAGTTGCCAAGAGAGGATATTATTAATACTTGGAAAGCATTCTATTGGGATCAGTGGTAAGACAAAAAATAGCATTAGAAAGCAAAATAGCACAGAAAAGGGAAGAGTTTCAAAAACTCAAAACTTCTGAAACACAACACACTTTTTCTGACAAAATATACAGTTAGCTATAGATTGCTCTTTCAAGTATTTTGCAAATTGACAAATTAAAATTCAAACCAGAACTCGACAGTCAGGAACATTAGGAGATGCCAGAAATAACATTTAGGAGCTAGATGTCTTTAATAGATGTCTGCCATATCTTAAATATAAACCAAAAAAAATTTACAAATCCAATTGTTCAAGTAACACGATATGTTTTGAACTTTAGCCATTAAAAATTTTAACTCATTTCCACCCATCCTAATGGATAAATAATAAAGTGAAAAAGATTCTCTATATAGAAAAGAAACTCTGAATATTTGGTTACCATCTGCATAGCTAATTGAATGGACCATCCCTATGTTCTTCACAAAGCATGTACGTGTTTTAGAGTGCTTGTTCCCAAAGCAAAATCTAGAAACCACAGCTGACTGAAGTGACCATGGTTAAATAGTCTTTGACTAGTGGGAGCACCATGCTAGAAAGTGCAGCTTGTTTTTGTATGAGCTTAGGTGTTGATAAGGGTGCATAGAAGTCTCCGAAGGACCTGGAGAGTTAAATGTTCAACAAGCACAAAAATGTGAAGTCCACTATCTGGGAGTTTATGGAAGCATTAAGAACCCAGTAGGTCGGAAAAAGACTAAATCCAATACATACTGTGGTTGCAACAATTACTTCTTTATGTGTTTCGTGTTGCATCAGCATTTTCAATTAATTTTCTCATTTTTGTGCAAGCTTCTTACTTATTTTGTGGGGTGTTCTGTGGTGTTGGGGTTTTTTTCCTAGGATTTAATACACAAAAGTTAGATAAATGAATGAGTTGTTTTTGTTTCATACCTTTTATTATTTTTATGTAATCGTGTTTGTGAACACGCTGATTTCTGCATAATATAATTTCACAAAATAGCAACTTGTTGTACTGAAATGGGATACTCTTGATCTGAAACAAGAATATTAATCCTCAGGCTTGCATCAAACAATGACAAGTTTGCAACAGATTTCCTTCTCTCAACTCCATTATGAGAGCAACAAACGTGCTTTTGCTCATTAACTTGAATAATATATCAAACAGAAGGCCTTTAATTGTTTATTTTGCTAGCTGGAAAAAAGGCTGTGAAATTATGGGGAAAAAAATGCAAGAAGCAATTTCAGCTCCCTTTTTTCTTCGCTGTTTCTTTCCTCTGCTTTATTTTTTTTGCCTATACCAACTCTGTCTCCCCCAAAATTTTAGAAAAATATCTCTCAGCTCTCTCTCCTCAGAACTACTTAGGCATTTAGGAGCAAAAGGGACAAAACCCAGCTACTATAATAACGACTATTTAAAGCTTGATTGTGGTGCCTTCTTTCACAAGCAGTAAGATAATCAATCTCATTACATTGATACAACAACTTACAGAAGTACAAAAATAGACAAAAGGTAATACCAGGGGGGACAGAACTCCCCACCTACTCAGAACTCTCAAAGCAAATCAAACAGAGATCTAAAAACCTTCCCACAATGGTAGATGGGAAAAATTAGCACCCCATCTGATAGCAGCAAAAAAAAAAGAGCAGCTGTGAAAAAATGTTCATTTCTTCCTTCTAGTTACAAGAGTGGGAACAGTTCCAGTCCTAAAGGATATTTCCCAAGCCATTGACAAAATCTTTAATTGAGGCTGTAACAGAACTTTTATCTTTTGACTTACATTTCCACTCTCAACCACTAGCTAACAGTGCTGTATTTTACTCTGAGAGTCTCAACTTTTTGTGCATTTTATTTCCAATTTGATTAACAAACAGACATCAAAAAAGGAAATACTTCAAAAGGATTGCAAAATCCACTTCAGTCTCTTACAAAGTTGTATCCGAATTACTCTCAGTCAAGCAGCGATGGGCATGAAATATTTTCAGGACATAGTACAGCTAATATTCCTAAACTAGTCCCAAGAGAGGTAAACCCCAGAGGTCAAATTCTTCTGTAAGATAAAAGTGCGAGACTCTCACTGAAACATATGTGAAAATCCCATATATAAATCTGTCCAAGGACAGAATCTGAAGAATTTCCAAGATGAAACTCTTGGCATAAATGCAAGAAAACCGGTTCTTTAAATGGAGATCCACATCTTTTAACACATCTTTTTTCTTTCCTCTGGAGAAATGCTCTGCATTAATGGAGAGAACAAAATAAGTAAAATAGACATGCTATCGGTTTCAATATCTGTGTGACAGAAGAGAGTTGGAGATACTTTGCATAAAATTAAAAATATTAAATGAATAATAAAAAAAAGTAGGGTCGAAAAGGCATTTACAAGATCTATTTATTTTAACCAATCTTTATTTCTTGTCTCTTTCTCTTCTCATAGAGACCATTGATGCTGAGTAAGAACACCTGATAAAATGCCCTGGAGAAGCTTTACAACTCAACTGGCACTTACACAGCAGATAAGTCTCACTGATATCAGAGTAATCTTTCCACAAGGATGAACAGCTCTTGAGCAATTTCTCCAGGGAACAGTATTAGACACAAACAGACTTTCTCCATCACCAGACATGATATTCAGTTCATATGTAACATACCTTATGTAATGAGACACGGTAGTTAATACACTGATTTTTTTTTTTTTTTTATGTGCTTTAACATCAGCAAATAATATAAACTGATCATTTCTAATGGTTAAAAAACGTATGATGGAATATGTTTTTAGAATGTAGGCCTCAGATGCTCACCTCATCATTGCAGTCAAACAGCTAAAACACTTTGATCTTGTTTACAGAAGTTCTATATGACTGGGGTACCATTTTCTTATTTCTACCTTTTCCATTACTTAGTTTGTAACTGCACCAGAGAGCAATTCCTCCTGCTATATTACCCAGCCCAATGCAAAGTGTTGGTTTTTTACTTACCTAAAACTGTGTAAAAATTACATTTGAAAGGTTTTAGACAAAAATCAGTTTGTCCAGTTCCCAAATGATGGGTGCTTGTTCACAGTGTTTACTGACCGTCACTCACTCCACAGGCTCCTACATTTGGGTCTCTGGTCTGAACTAGTCATCCCTGCTTCCTCTGTAACCAGTGACAGACAGTTCAGCAACTACAGAGGGCGGTTTGTTCTGTATAAGTGTCTGCTTGGAATAGGATGAATCATTAGATCATCGTGTTGACATGTACTTAGACTAAATGCCTAACTATTGAACTGATATAGTCACAATGAATTAATCCTTTTTCTCAGTGCTCAGCTCCTTGCACTATTAGCAAAAGCAAGCAAATACATACTATATACAGAGCAATTTCTTCCTTCACGAGCACGGTTGTGTTCATGAGCAGTAATTAGTTACAATTCTTCGCTGTATCTTTATGAAAAGAGAAAAAATATACCATACTTTTACAAGTGAAAAATCTCATGCAAAAATAGTCAAAATGATCCAATAAGATCACTTGAGAGATTTAGATCCAACTTTTCTTTTTCCTTAGTTCCTTTTATGTTGTTGTTGTTTTTGTTTGTTTGTTTGGAGGGTTGTCTGGTTTTGGTTTGTTCTCTCAGTGTTCAAAACCATCTAAAATGAGGACAGCCAGCTTTTCTTCGGTTTCCAGAAGTAACAATTCCACACTGGCATAAATCTGTCTTCAAAGTCCTTTGTAGGTATCCACAGAGTGTGGGAAAACCAGGATTTTTGTTCAGGTGGAATGATTACATGCCAGTTCTTGTATTAGTCTCTGGTAGAGGCAGAGATATTCTCATTCTCTGGCTGCAAGGCTATGCCTGTTTTCCTCTGTATCCCCCTGCCCTATTTGCTGCGATACATGAGGCACAGATGCTACAGGCAACAGGCACACAAACCTGCTTCACCCTCAGAGAAGACGCCTTTGGCAGTCAGCAAGGTCTGAGTCACAATGTCCTGTCTTGCCTCTTCCATGTCTGTCGTTAAAGTCTGCAGAATAATAGTTACAGAAAATAGACAAAAGTAGGAGCACATGCATGTGTTTAGACCCCAGAGTTTCAAGCACCTCTGTTTTTGACTTTACAATCTCAGTGCTCTTTTCACACAGATTTTATTTTTTTTTTTGAAATTAAACATCTGCTGTTTTAATCTATATTAGCATTAATACTGAGGCCACAATTAGGATTTGGCCTTTTGGAATCACAGCATATACCTCTCCAACTGAGCTAACTGCAGAAGTGCTGATGATAGCAGACTGAATATATTGATTAACCATTAATAAATTGATATGATGCACAGTTTAACCAGTGTATTTCAAGCCTGTTCATTGACCATAGAAAAGGTAGATGTAAGCGAATCTGGTTTCCATGACAGGTTCTGGATAGAGAATGTTCTAAAATTGCTTTTTCTATTTATTTCTCCCCAGAATCCTGTCTCTGCTCTTTCCGTCTTCTTAGACCGCTGCCTTCCGCTTGTATATCCTCATCTATAGTCTCCACTTCTGCTCATACCAAGGTCTCCAGTGTCTCTCCTTATCTTTCCTTCTCCTCCTCCCCAGTCTTGCACTGCAGATGATCCCTTCTCCTTGTGGAGGGATGTTTGGAGCTATGGCATTTGTCTTCCCAAGTCACTGTTACGTGTGTTGGAGTCCTGCTTTCCTGGAATAAGCTGAACACCTGCCTGCCATGGGAAGTGGCGAGTTAATTGTCTTACCTTGCTTGCATGTGCTACTTTTCCTTTCCCTGTTAAATCATTTTTATCTTGACCCGCAAGTTTTCTACCTTTTACGTTTCCAACTCTCTCCTCAATCCCAGTGTTGGGGGAGTGAGCGAGCGGCTGCGTGGGGCTTGGTGGGTGTCTGCGGCTGAACCACAACTAGTATAGCATAGCTCTGACTTCTTTAAAAGGTGCCAGAATTTGGTAGTTGCATTCGATTTGATACATCTGAGGCTTTGAAATCTTCTTAAGAAGCAGACTACAGATGAAAACGAAAAGTAAATTGATGTGAAAATTAAACATTTCAACAATCAAAAATTCAACATTTTTGTGTGATACGGTTAACGTTTAGTGAATCCAACAATTAAATATTTAACTGCCAGTCAGAAAATAAATACTACCAACCGGTCTTCAACAGACTATTTGAGTGTTTTAGAGCCCCAGATAAGTTGATTCAAGGCCTGCCAACCTGAGATTAACTGTTTACCTATTAGGAAGCTGGCAATTGATTTTTGAAATGACAATGAAACAGAAATGAGAAAGCAAATAGTGCAGACACAGAGGGAATGGTTAGAGACAACAGTTTCCACATAACACAAGTTGCTACTGTTCTAACACTCCAGAAAAACAGGAGAAGTTACCTGAAAGTTGATGGACTCTCATCAATGCAAAACTGGTAGGATGCCCCAAACAGGACTATCGGTTGTAAAAATTTCTAGAAAAAAGTAAAGAAACGGAAAATAAATATGACAAATCAGAGAATCAACAGGCCTCAGAAAAGAGTTTAGAAGTCAAGAGCGTAGCCTATTTCTTAACTTACCTCTGTTTTGAAGAGATAGAAGATGGCAAATATGACATCATTTTTTAAAAAAATTCTCAGACACTACGGAGCAGTAAGTTTGATTGTCCAAGTGGGAAAATTGGTAGAAACAGAACCAGTGGTTGAAGGGATAAACAAAATTTATAATATTTCATAAAGGAGTCATAATTCTCAAAACTATTGAAAAAGTCAATGAGTAGGGAGGTAAGACAACTTTGTTGATAGAAAACACCTGAGGTTTTTTTAAGGTCTTTCACCAAATGCTTTTTAATAAACCAGATTGGTCTGGATTAAAAGATAAGGCGCTCTCATTGATAAATAATAGTTGTAGGATAGTAAACAAAGACTAGAAATAAGTGTTCAGTCTCACAATTTCATCAGGTGAACCATTCAAAAGCTTACCAGTGATGAACGTGGACCTGTGCTGAGATACACGTTATTTGAAATACATAAGTGAGGTTAAAGATAGTGGGATGAAGGAGAAAAGAGGAAAAATCAAATTCAGTGAAGGCACAGACACATAACAGCAAAATATGAAATGGAAAATTCATTATATTGACTAATTGAGTTCTAAAATGTCAGGTAAAATTAGATCTTAATAAGTACAGTTATGCACATAAGAATATATCTAATTATAAACAAGGAGAGTGTTTACGTTCATTCTTACGTAATTGCTAGAAACATCTAAAGTCAGGATCTCAAAAAATAGATCCTGAAGTTACTGTGCATATTTGTGCATATGCTGTGCTCAGTGAATATCAGTAATATTGAGAATGAAACTGAGAACAACAGTCATCATGTCATTATGACACTTTGTAAACACATCTCAAACCCACATGCTGGATGCTGTGTGCAGTATCCGAAAGAGCAAACCAGAAAAACGGGAGAATTGCAAAGATGATCAGAGGTATACATTTTTTCCTATCTGGGAAAGAGTACATAACAGACTTTTCAGCTTGGAAAAGATGTAACTTTGCCTGCACAATCATTGAGAGGATGAAAAATGTGAATAAAAAATATCCATCCACTATATCTCGTTACAGAAGAACAAGGTGGCATTCAGAAAAATTATCAGGTAGCAAAAATACAAAAATAATTTTTTTTGTATAAAATGCACATTTCAGCTATAGAGCTCATTCCCACAGTAAGTGAAAAACTAAATGAGCTCAGAAATTATAACCAAGGATAACTATACATTTGGCCATTGTAAGTGGTGGTCTCTATGGCATATTTGTCTGATTCCCAAAAGCTGGCCCAGCAGCTGGATTTATTGAGTACCTTCCTTTTCCCCTACAAGCCATTTTCATTCCTGCTGTCAGAAGCAATTCTAGCAATACAGCCCACACAGCCTGTAGAGAGTGGTGCTTCTGGCTCAGTGCTGGTGATCCACAGGGAAGACTAGTGAAAGACAAACAGTGCTTCCCTTCCCTCTGCGCTGCTTTCCAATAGTCCATCACAGTCTTTCTACTTTAGAGGACCTTTTTTTGCACAATGTCTGCTTTCGTATTACCATTGCCTCTTAATGTTATTAAAAACTAAATTTATTTTGATATCAAAGTGATTCAGTGTTAAGCCATGAGAACAATTCTGAGCCTTCTTCCTGTCTATGAATATCCTGGGCAGTACAGGCTCTCTGTTAGATCCTAGGGAATTCTATAAGTTGTCAAATTGTTGACATAAATGGCCTGTGACAGCTGGACAGAGGAAATAAATCACATGCAAATATAGCACATGTTTACACATGTATTCATAGTATTTACCTGTCTTTAATTACAGACTTGAAAATATTCATTATTTCCTGCAAAATAATTATTTCCAAAAATGTGTACTGTTACACAACAAAAGAATCAGAACAAAGAGATGAAAATAAACTATAGGCCTCCAGGAAGAAGAAAGCAGGGGAAAACAAAACAAAACAGAAGGGGAACAGTTATTAACTTAAGCCAAAAGCAATGAAAAAGAGAGGGAAAGACTTACAAAGAGTAAGAAAATAAAGCAAATACATTACAAACAGAGAAATTAAAAAGCAGAAAATTGAGTTATGAGTATTTTTCAGTTTTTTGTTCTACTTTTACAAGAATGGAAGCATAATAATTTGAAAGATAAAATGGTTTGGAATTTGTTTTTTTTTTTTAATTTAGATATTATTTTTCTGATTTCTTTCTAAGAGCCACAGCAAAATTGTGGAAATCAGAATCATGGAACAGTTTGTGTAGGAAGTGACCTTTAAAGGTCATCCAGTCCAACTCCCCTGCAACAAGCAGGGACATCTTCAACTAAATCATGTTGCTCAGAGTCCCATTCAACCTGGACTTGAATGTTTCACGTGTGGGGCATCTACCAAATAGCAACTCTCTGGAACAATATACGGAAATTTCCTCTAGCCCAAACACAGCGAGTTTTCCCTCACTTACCCCACCCACCTTCACGCATTGACTTCTCTCATCGGGAAGGGAGATTTTCTGTTACATTCAAGTAATGTGCTAGAGCTTACTTTTTCAGCATGGTGCAAAAATAAACAACACGGAGCACTATGCAGGTTCACTTCCCAAATTATCCAGGACCAGAGACAGTCCGGTGAAGGTGCAGCCTGAGACACAGAGCTTGGAACCACTTGTCACTTTATGACAATCCAATTTCTTCACACATTGTTTCCAAATGTAAAATGGAACTGACTAGATGAGAAGTCTGTGCATGTCAGAGAATGCTTAGGGTGTACAGAAATGATGTCTTGAATAGGTTGGGTGAGAAGTATATTCCTTTTGATTGTTGTCTCTTTCTTTTTAATGTTCTCAGAAAACGGCTGTATCTTTCAGAGTCTCTCAAGGATTTTTAGATAAAAAGAGAGGTTTTATCTTTGCATGTCTATAAGCAGTGAAAAACTCCAGAGACTGAAACCTACAGGCAATTCAAATAAACTAAATCCGATCAAGGTAATATCAATGCCAGAATTAGAAGAAAACCCAGAGAGAATATCAATAACAACATTAAAACAGCAGGTTTCAACTGGAATCAATAGGCAGTATAAACAGAAAAAATTAAGTCACAAAGTGATAGTAGATAAAAGCTCCCCACTCATTAAAATTCTGTTTGTCTTTGTGTCTTTTTATCAATGTACCTATATATCTATGCAAGTGTATCAAAGTTTATAATGTAAAAGAATGATGAAATAATCTAATTAATTTCCGGTGTCATTTCACATATTTCTTTCAAGTTAAAACTGCAATATTAATAATGGTTTGCAATTTAATAAAATATCTCTATGTCCTATTAACTTCTATATCTGCTTGTTATAAAGCCCTTTTTTATCAAATAGCTAAACTTCAAAAGATTTCTGCTTTGATCTGAAATGAAAAAATGAGGTTCATTCCATTTGTACAGAATAACCTCACTATATCTTACAGAAAGACAGTTGTCTGTTACTGCCTTTCTGTTTCAAAACACATTGTAACTTGGGCGAGCAAGAAGAAAAAGCATGGGAGAGAAGACTGAGCTTTATGAAGGCACATTATAACGGGGCTGGGGCTGTGTCAAAATTTATGATGGCTGCAGCAAGTGAGATATTCTTCCTACTTGAAAAACAATAAAAGTTTCAGGAATGAAATGTGTCGGTGTTTAAAGGTGGGTTTAATGCTCTGGGGGTTAGCTTTCATGGTTTATTTTTACTTTCAGGACTGAGATTTTAACAATATGCTAATCGCTTGTGATTTTCCGATAGCTTTTTCTTCCTCACAGGATAAAAAAAGATACTTGGTAGGTATGGTAAGGGGGAAATATTCTAAATTTAAGCTGTTTATGGAATTTATATCCCAAGTCAGCATTTCAGAAGATGCCAGTCCAGATATCCAGAAGGCAAATTAACAATCTTTACATGAGCAAAACACCCACTGATACTATTAAAATTTTGATCCAAAAAGGAACTCAGGACTGGGTCTAAATTAAACTATGTCTGAAAATCATGTGATTCCTGGATGACAAAGAAAGAAAGCCATATTTTATATGTTCCTCAACCTAGAGCCTTTGTAAAGAAATACTATGAACCACAGTAAACATTACGATTTCAATCAGAGCACCTTTCTGTCAGAACACCCTTTTTAGTGGGTCCTTTAAACATCATTGGTGAGTGAATTGGAAGTTCAAGAAAAGGCAAGTAAAGCTGATCACAGCTATTCTGTAATATGGCAGGCAGTGTGAAAAGGGCAGATGAGGACTAGAGTAAAAGTGTTTCTTGCCACGTTATCGTCCAATAAGGGTCCTTATGCTGGAGCTTACAGCTGTTCTTCACCGACGAAGGGCAGAAGGGATCTGTGCTACCCAGCTCAGGTCTGCAGCTGTGTCAATAAAGGCGATTTATCCACTAGTACCCATCTGCATCTCCTACCCATAGCTTCTATCCTCCTTATCCACAACCACATGACCTCAGATCACCCACATCTTCTACTTTCGGGATAATTAATCCATACACTAACAGGTATACTCCCCTCCAAGGAACTTCCCTGCAACAGCACTTTCTACTCTCTCACTGCCCCATGCCTATCCCTGCTTGCCCCACCAGCTCAGATGCACATGGAGTGATTTATATCAACTACTGACTGCCTTTCAAGCCCCTGCCTGCTTCCAAAGTACCTGCTACACCAGATTTTCTAACTGAAAAAGTGGTTGAATACAATTTTCCCTGAAGAATGTGTACAGGATTGGTTATGAAGGAATTTGATGACGAGGGAAACACGACGGCTGCTATGTGAGAATCTAGAAAGTTTTCATTCCACTTTTCATAAGCTTTCTATCCTTCATGCTCTGTTCCATAGCAACAGTGAAAAAGAACAGTGACATGGACCAACCCTCCACATCACTCCCTGTTAGCAATTCTTAGAAACTGCTTGTCATGAGGGGGCTGGAATAAACAATTAAATTTATGGTTGATTTAAACTTCTGGTTTTGTAGTTAACAGAGGTTTAAAGTTAATTGATATAGATTTATTAATTAACTGTCCAGAGGAAGTTTTACAGCTGATGTTGTTATTTTCCATGGAAATACTGCATTATGTAAAAGTAAAAGACAAAAGATCAGCTACACAAACATGATGTTGTTATCAGTTTGTCTACTTGTTTTATCTCATATGAGAATAAACATTAACATTCTGAGTCAGATATTCTCATTAATGTGATTCCCAACGCGAAACTGAAAATACACAAGCTATCAACACTTCTAAAACTCTCTTTGTTCATATCACAAACATGCTCTTAAGAGTCCCAGCCCCAAAAACCTTGCGAATGTTCTTACTAAGAATGAGTCTTACTTGCCTGAGAACAAGAAAGAAGCTGCAAAAAGATCTTAGGTACCTATGGCAAGTTTTGAGTACATCCCCCAGAGTCCATCCTCAGAACCTCTGCTACCTCCGTCCTAAACTGGATGTACCCAAAGGTCCCATATGTCTAAATATCTATTTGCTTCATTTGGCAGATAGAGGCTAATAAGCACTTTCGGAAAAGGCCCTCTGAATCAAACCCTACACAAAACAAGATGCAAGGAAGTAACACCTCTTTTGCACAAATAGCTTCATTTGAAGCTGTTCAGTTATTTAAGAGGAAGAAAGCCACCAAAAAATATGCCGCCTTGGATTTGATATCAGGAAAGCTTTATCACTTTGAGAATAATGAAGATGGGGAGCAGGTTACCCAGAAAGACTGTGCAGTCTCCATCTTAGAAAGTTTTCAAGACCCAACTGGATAAAGCCCTATACATTCCTATTTGATCCCATAGTTGAACATGCTTTGAACAGGAAGCTGGACTGGGAACTTCCTGAGATCTTCTATAGCCTATGTTATCCTGCATTTGTATATATTATATGCATTGCTTCTTACTGATTGCTTGGTGTCAGCTCTTACAGGATTCACAAATGTGCTTTGCATCAGGAAGAAGGAATGCAGCAGGGGACACGTTTGGGGCCTGCTGTCCCTTTGAGAATTCATTTGACTCTGAAAAGTATCATTTCAATATTGGCAACAGATAATTTCTTAGAAATGGTGCAGTAATCTCTCCATGCAGTCCTTCCGCATGGACCATACTAACATGAAGTGCCTTACTGACCATTATTCGATGCCTTCTAACCACAGTCAGCCAGGGTTAAAAAGTTTCTAATTATTTCCCACAATATAAAGCAAATTTTTGATCTTTTCTCTTGGTTCAGATAATATTTTACTCCACGCGAAATGCTTACTCAGCTGCTAAATAAAGTACTTTTCTGTGTGAGTAAACATAGCAGAATCTGACTCAAAGCAAATTATTTATTTAATACACGAAGGCCTACTTTCTGTTCACAAATTTTTCCTTGAAACAAATGTACAGCATTTAAGACAGAGCAATTGCTTCTTTTCTGGTGACATTTGAGTTCATGTTGTCTCCCCAGCCGGTTAATGATAAATGAAGACCCCTGACAGGTGGTGCTGAATGCAAGCCTCCTCACCAGTGGGGGCTGGGGCGTTTCAAGGAAGGTTTGGCATTCAGCTGGTTCCCTACCAGTGCTATTTTACCATTTGCAGCTATTTGTAGTAAAGAGTACATCATCTTCCTTTGCTAAAAAACAACCACATGGGAAGAAGACCAACACTTGCCAGGCTCTGCAAATGAAAACTAGGAGCCCAGACACTGGGCCAGAAAGGAGGGTTTTGAGGAGAATGTGCTTCCATTTTCCATCACAATTCCTTGGTGAAAGCACAGGATTCAAGAGTAGCTAGCACAATTCAATATCACAAGTTCACTTGAGGACTTGTTAAAAATATAATTCCTGAGTTTGTGAAACTAAGAGACTCTCCAGCCGCGTAATGCTTAATTTTCTTTTGTCAAGGTCCTGATATCAAGTGTTTGATAGAAAAATACAAGAATTTTTGGAAATGCATTCCTGGGATTGTAATAGGTAAGTGAAATATAAATAAGCAATTTATTGCAGCTCACGCAGTACAGTTCCACCATCCTACATACAATATTTAAAATGTCATATTAATCTAATCTCTATGCTCATACCTTATTATTTCTTAGATAGTGACAATACAAAAAAAATCACCATCTATACCATGAAGTTTTTCTGTGTGAACAACAGACACAGTGAAGGCAAATCACACTGGAAAAACAGGGAAAAATTTTCATATTTATCTTTTAATATATTTTAATACCTCATTTCTTATTGATGTAATGGAACTAAACAACAAACTCTCTGCAAAGAAATGACTCACCTCCTGACACTTTCATTAGTTCCAATCATATAAAAGGAAAATAAAATAAATTAGTTTTTTATGTGCCCTTAGTATCACACAATGTTGCCATTATTTAAACAGAAGATGTACTGAAAGTCATAACTATGGGTCTTGTGAGATTGCCTTGTACATCACAGCTCAGCAGGATATCCCAGTTCAACCAGCCCTGTATAAAACAATCCTATGAGTCGCAGAAATTGTGCTTCCTTCCTGCCTCACTGCAGAGCCATTAGACTACTACCAATGTTTCCATCTTACTCCAGAAATGGCTCCACTTTGGCTATGAAGCCCTGAAGATAAATAATTGAAATTTTTTGTGGAAGCATCCTAAGTAAACATATAATGGGTTCAAATCTTTACTTACACTTTCTTGAAGAACAGCAGAACAATTCAGGATCATTGTCTATCTATAATCAATGTCATATTATCGGTGGCATCAGATGACACTGTAGCTATAGACTCATCTTTCTCTGCAAACAGAATAATCACAGACTCATCCTAAAACGTAATAATTCTGTGAGGAAATTGTAGAAATTCTTTACCACCCAGCACCTCCTATAGTTGGATATAGAGTTGAAGTCTTGCTTTTGTACAGGACCTGTTGAATACTTTGGGAACAGTGAAATTTAAATTGTAAGAACAGAGATTACTTTTTTAATCTAGCCTTCCTTTTTGGACTGTTCTCAAAAGATGGGAACATGCTATATGCAACATCAGAATTTTTCTTCTGGGAAAACTTGGTCAGAAATATATGGGACCCTAGGTTAACTTATGCACAACATTGCTTTTACATGTAACTAGTCATAAGGACATGATGACTAGCCAACGTCCGCTATGAGCTGCCATGTACAGAGAACTGGAATTCACTGGTGGTATTTTGCATTGCATGAGATTGCAGGTACTGTGGAGTCAACCTCAGGCCAAATTATAAGCATTGTTAGAGATGTGTTTTTCTGTAGTCTTGCAGTGCTCTTCTTTTTGTTTGTAAACCACATGAAGAAAATCTTCTTTGGTTTCCCATGATGGCAGATCTCTTCATATCAAAATTGATTAATGCTAGCCAGAGCAGTACATGTTTATACTACGGTTTTCTCTGAGGCAATATCTTTCTCCTAATTACAGCATAAGAACATCCTCACAATCAGAGCCCAGGATTACAGTATGGTGACCATCCCTGTTAAGCCATCTGAGAGAAGACTAATAACTCCAGTGAGATGAAAAGCAAGGTACAATGCTCTGGGAATTAATCTTAAAAGAATTTTTTCTTTAAATCACTATTATCTTTCAGGCAGTTGATATTTTGAGTGTTTTGTAATAATGAGAAGATCCAGGGGTCAACAACCTCTGCCAAGCACCAAGACTGACTCACAAGCCAGTTTTGTACTGGTATCTTTCCACAGTTTTCAGTGGAATTCTCAGTACCTGAATGTATGTCAATAGGGTCATGCTAAAATTCTATGAGAAGGAATAAGGTTGAATATTTATTTCCAGTCACCATAATAACTACAATAAGAACATTATTTGTTGACTTAACCTAGAATCTAAGGAAACAAATATTAATTTATACAATCAAACAGTTTTATATCTATTACTTGTGTTCACTTTTGAGCAAGCTGGAAGCAAAATAAAGCAATTAAACTTCTAGGGACTATCATGATTTAAATGCCCTGGAATTTTAGCTCACAATTCCTATTTTCTTGGTAACCATTGTTATAAAAGAAACAATCCATGCTAGAATTTATTGCTGTAATTTATATTAGGCAAGGATTTGTGATCCTTGAAATTCCCTGCTGTCTGATTTACAATACTCTTTTTCACTGTATCGTCCTTAATTTTATGTAATCAACATTTGAAAGGTTTCCTGTTATGGCTGTTGCCATACCAAACTGAGGTTATTTATCTAGTCAGAATGTTTACTCTTATCACAGTGCATTTTGTATATGCTAAGAGTCCCAATACTATATAATTACCTGTTTGCTCGCCTGCTCTTTTGATCAAGTCTCTGAGACATTATTGAGCTTTAGCAATCAATAGAATTTCAGGTGTCCAACAACCACTTAGCGATTTGTGAATATTGAGTGTTGGTGTACATATCCAAAGCAGCCAGCATATTTATCTAATTCTTTATTTGATTTCAAACACAGCTGTTGAAAACATTTCATATACACAATTATCTTCCTTCATTCGAGCACGGCAGTAACTATGCAAATATCTCAATTTGTGTGGTTTTAATAACTGAACTGTTCTTTTCCGCGTGTACTTGTTTTCTGCTTGTTCCAGATAGAAATAGGGTGGGCTTTAAAGTGTAGCTCTCCTTGCTGTGGATTTCTGTTAAATTTAAGGTGCTTTTTCATGTTTTGCTGTTTTGAATCCTCCTCGTTCTTCAGGCATAACGTGTATTACGTGATGTGAGAATAAACTGCTTCAATAAATCCCATTATTCTGAAGAACAATAAAAATAACAAGTTGGTGACACTGAAACAGTGATAAATAACATTTCTTATTTCCTTACGCTTTTAGAATCTCATTCTTGCACTTTTGAATCAACTCTAGCTCCCAGAGCTGTCAGAATAGGAGAGCACTACTTGTATTGTTTTTGTCAAAGAATATTATGTTATTGAACACTGTAATTTGTTAAATTCCAAATCTTATTTAGACAATTAGTTCAACCTGTGTTATCTCTGAACACGTAACTGAAAAAATAAATGAACGGTGCATACAAAACACACCCATGGCTCCCAAAACGAAGACAGCCTTATTCAGGGAGATGTTATCTGAAGATAAGAACAACACTCTGGCATCATGCCTCTCCCAGTAATGCCATGAAACCAATCTTCTGTGACAACTTTGATGGTTGAGGGTCTCTGAGTTCCTGGAGGTAGGTAGGCTGGAGGACAATATTTTTTTCTTGCAGGTAGACAGAAAACCCCAAAGACAACTTGTGAAACAAATACATTTAAAATGGTTCTCACAATGACTTCAGTCATCATGATTAGAATTGTGAATCCACAATAAACCTGATTTTACACATTTATACCTTCCTAGAAGCAACAAACGAGAACACAGAGTAACAAAATCAGTAAGTTCAGCCTAAGGTCAAGACAAACTCTGTAATCCAAGGTTTAAAAGTTGAATTTCCTCTCACATTACAAGAAAAGGAAAGACAAAAACAAGTGAAATTTCAAGACAAAGAGAACAAGCAATCAATCCTCAGTTCCTTCTGTAAGATATATGGAACTGGACATATTGAAGATAAATATTTAACATTAATATTTTCATTGCCAACATGAAGCAAGAGAATCAGGAGATGGGATTGAAGAAGTCATGTGAAGACTTATCAGAATTTCTTTTACCTCAAACAAGTTTACAGTGAGTGACAGTAGGTGGCCTACTGCAGGTGCATTTTCACAAGTCTATGCAGTAGACAGAAAGAGAGTGAAAACATCATCCTCCTGCCATCCATAAAAGCACTGCCATCAGCTTCATCAAAATGGGAGCCCATTGTGCTTTCCTCTGTCCAGACTGGTTGGTTGTCTCACCATGAGCCAGAGGGATCTTCTTTTTGTCTTTCCTTCTGTCCAATACTGCACCTTCCAGCTAAGATCCACCTGCTACTGCTTCTGTCTGATCACTGGTCAGCCACTGTTCCATGCGCTGATCAAGGCCCCAAGGGGCACGTAGCCCTGCGTGGGTGCCCACACACACACCAGGAGCCCCATTTCAATTCAGCCTGGGACCATTGCTTCCTGCCTGAGCTGTGCTGTAGGTATGCCTGCCTCCAGGTCTGTCACAGCCACGTGTCCAGGCGTGCAGTCTGCTGGACTGGGCTCTGATCCATGGACTGACTTCCCAGCTTGATGTCAGACCTGCCACCTAGCTCCAGGACCTGTCTGGTGGTCACCAGGCCGCATAAGACCCTGGCTGCTACCAAGAGACCAGATTTACATTCCAGGGCTTGCCTCATCATTAAATGATGTCGAGTGTCCTGAACTCTCAGTCGACCCGCTTGCCATGTCTAGACCCTGGAAATGGTGTAACAGAGTCCTGGCTGGCAGGTCTCTGCTCTGCTGCTGTGTGTTACCCACCTGACAAACCAACTATCTGTGACTCAGGGTGGTGGACCCATCTCATATTGTCTTAAGCATTCCTCAGTCCCAAAAGTTCACAGAAGGGCCCTCTGCAGCCCAGTCCACTACCAGCTTTTCAGGTGAAGGCACCAAATAGAGGGAGGCTGAAGAACTGGCTGGTGTTTCTTCCAGAGGTATCCAGTTCACATGGGTGCAGAGTCCCAAGTACTGAGATATCCTTCAGCTTGTGGACCTAATGAAATCATAAAGAAAGGAGGATGGATACATTAAAATTGGGGATGGGGAAATGGAGGGTAAAACAAAAGGAAGTTCTTCTAAGGCAGTTTTTACTCTTGCAGTCCACAAATCAGGTCTGGGACTTTTCTGTGATTTTTGTCTTATAATATCACAAAAATGTAGTAAAAGTAATTCACCTCCACCTACTGCACCTGCTTGTACAGTTTAAATTAAAACCAGAAACACGGCAAATCCCACTTCACAATGCCTTTCAGTGTTCGAGACTCTGAATTAAAGGCCTTCATTGTTTAGGAGGATTATTTCGTTGCCTTCACTGGCTTCAAAGAAATAAGAATCTTCACTCACTTTTCTATTGATCCCTGTTGATCAGATTAACTTTGTTTTGGATTCCTACAGAAACAAAAGACAAATAGAAATGTTTTGAACACTTAATGTGTACAGTTTTGTTCAGTTCACGATACTACTACCTATTACAAAGATGATTATTGGTTAGACAAAGAAAGAATAAAGGCATTACTGCAAATTACGTTCACTAAATACCAACAGTTTAAGCAATTACAAAATTATGGAATATTTCATAATGACATGTAATTACAGTTAATTCCACAATTAAAATTATATCTTTTATTTAGCAGCACTTGTTCTTTCATAAATAATAATAATAATTAGGATTAAGAAAGGTCAGCGAATACTTCTATTTCAACACTACAAAATGCATTTCAAGCCATTCCTGTTCCCCTCATGCACTTTACATTCTGTAACTTTGGTCTTTGTTATTTTGTAATCTTGGAATGGGCCAGAGGCTCTCCTGGGACATCACAAGCCAAGAGAGCTGAACTGTGTTAGTCTGGCCATAGACTAAAGGTCTTTAGGTAGGAAGCACCTTTACTTGTGTGCTTGGAGGAATTATCCTCAGAAGTATAATACATGATAATAACTATAAGCTCTACTTTCTTGCAGTGCTGTCCCGAACATCTACATGCAAATCTATTTGTATATCCCCTGGAGCAGACCATTAAATCACCGTCTGGGTTGGAAAGTCAGCTATCAGCTTCATGATGACTATTTCTCAGGTCTTGCTCACTCCTTTCTCCCTCTTTTCCTTTCTTTCCTGAAATGGCTTACTGATAAAGATGGCAGAGCACTTGTCAGATGTCTCTAGCTTGCTATCATGGTTTGTTTGCTGTATCTTATTAGTGAGCACAGCTATATAAAAGCTGTGCTACAAACCCATAAGAGAGAGAAGCATCAGTTGTTACACAGTGCATTCTGATGAGAGTACAAAGCTATGAAATAAATGCATCTGTAGTCAATACAACTGACACATTAAAGCCACAAGCATTATTGCCACATGTTTTGTAGTCTGCCCTGGACAGTCCTTTAACATGGGAAAGGACGTTAACTCCACTCTTACATTGCTATGTGCTCAACTGCTACAAAATCATAAAATAGTTTTGGTTTGATAGGATCTCTGGAGGTCATCTAGTTCTGCCCTCCTCTCAGCATGGGTCCAACTATGTCAGATTCCTCTAGGTCTTGTCCAGTTCAGTTTTGAATATCTTCAAGGATGGTGAGTCCATAAACTCTCAGGGTTCTTATGGCTTCCTTTTATTTTATTTCCCACCCTCCTAGCTCTTTTTTCTCTTGGTATCTAAACATAATTTCCCATTATCTTCTGCTTCTCATCCTGCCACTCTAAGAAGAGTGTTTCCATTTTGATTGCACTTTATCAAAACGTACCTGAAGGCAGCAATAAGACCTGCCATTAGCTTGTTGTTCTTGGCTGAACAACCACTATTCTTCCAGCCTCTCCTTGTCATGTGCACTAGGTTTCTAATTATTGTGGTAGCCCTTTTACACTGACTGCAGCGTGTCAATACCTATTTTGCACTGGGAAGCTCAAAAATGGACAGAGTCCTTCATATGGAGTCTCACAAGTCCTAATTAAAGAAGAAACAGGGAATTATTTAGGCTGGAAAAGGTGCTTAACATCATCAAGTTCATCCATTAGCACTACCAAGTCCACCACTAAACCATGTCCCTAAGCATCACATCCACACATCTTTAAAATACCTCCAGGAACAGTGACTCAATCACTTCCCAGGGCAGCTTGTACCAATGCTTGACAATCTTTTCAGTGAAGAAATTTCTCCTAATATCCGGTCTACACCTTTTCTGGCACAACCTGAGACCATTTCCTCATCCTATCCCTTGTTGCTTGGGAGAACAGTCTGGCACCCACCTCACTAACAACTACTTCCTTCCTACTGGCTACACTCGCACTATTACTGCTCATTATGCAGATGGTCTCCTTCGCTGCAAATGCTGCTTGCTGCTGGCTCGTGTCTCCTCTGCTGTCCACTGGGGCCATCAGGTCCTTTTTTATAAGGCTGCCTTTCGAAAAGTTGATGCCAAGACTGGATGGAAGGAGGATGGCTTACCAGACCAGGGCCAGGACTCTACATTCTGTGCTGAATCTCGTGAGATGCCTGCTGGACTTTCTATCGATGTCCTTCTGAACAACAGCTTGCTCTCCAGGGAAAAAGCCACTCCCACCTAACGTGGTATGATCTGAAAACCTGCTGAGGTTACACTCTGTCCTACCTGCTAGGTTAGTAAGAAACAGTATGGATTCCCACATGAACTGCTGAGGGGCCTCACTAGAAACTGTCCCCCAGCAGGACTTTGTTCACTTCTCTGGCTCAGGTCCTGAACCGGAGAGCCATCCTCACAGTGTCTTCTTCTACCTCTCCATGACCTTGGCTGCATCCCCACATGCCCCATGAATTTGCCAAGCTGGCTGAAGTTATCCTTTTGGTGGTGTTAAACACTTTCTATTTTCTTCCTCGCATGTATGACCTCATTTCTACTCCTGCCAAGTAAACCTAAACAGTAGTGAAAAAATAGAAAAAAAATTGTTCAAAATTGTATGTGTCTGAATTAACACTCTTACTGCTGGGGAAACTGTACACGTGCTACATGCACAGAAGCATGAAGTCCAGTTACACACACACATACACACACACACACACACAAATACTCTTTCCTAACACTGTGAACAGTCAGAAGACAAACTGTAAAGTTACTTTATATCAGCTCTAGCTGAGGGTCAGATTGCATCCACAGGCCACCATTTTCTCCATAAAAATGTTCCTGTTAACAAGCAACTGTTAAGAATGCAAAAGCAAACAAATCCAGACATGTTTTTAACTCTTACATACATACATGCTCTTCCAAGTGTGGGTTTTAGTGGAGTGAAAATGATAACATAATTAGTCACACAAGTGTAGTTACATGAGGAGTTACCTGAGTTCCTAATTGCTTGAACTTATTGTTTTTAAGCAGGATAAGCACATCAGTGAAAAAATGGATGATTTTCTTATTTATTAATTATTGCTTAGGCTTTAAGGTCACAGATGGAGTAGGCACTATATAAACAAGCAGAAAGTCAATCCCTTCTCTGAAATATTTTTCAACTATGAAGTACAGATAAACATGAAGAATATAAGGGTGCTGTTTTCAGGAAAAACAACTGAAAGAGCAAGAGTGGTTTTACTGTGGGACAAAACATGGAGCTAATAAGACTGAACCAGGAGAGATGGACAAATAGGAACATGGTATAGAAAAAAAAGAAAAAAAAGAAAAATTGTGGCAATTAATGGGCAAAGATAAGAAACAAGATGGGAAGACCTAAAAAAAAATGAAGAAAAATAAAGTATACTGAATTCGGAAAGAAAGGTTGGTACCCTAAAGAAAGTAACTAGTAGGATCCAACTCTTATATGTCAGCACATTGACATTATTAGCAGCTCTGTTGTTCTGTGGAGACACAGGAGTCCAACAGCCTTCTCAACATGGAGTTTTTTCTTCCCACAAGAAGGGCTATTCTGCTGTTTCTGTGTCCTACCAAATGAGAATAATATGGATGTTCTGTTCCCAGGACTCCAAAGGCTGTTCTTCAGTCACAAAATCTCACAGCAAAAGCAAACAAGCAAAAAAAAATGACAGTAAAATTGAAACGCCAAAGGTTCTTGACAAACAGCTTCTTTTCCATCAAGTACTCCAGCTTCTACTAGAGAAGTCCTTTTTAATGCCTGTAGAGCTTATCTTAGTTTAAAGGAGTGTATAAACTTGCAACAAGGTAAAAAATCACAGCAAACCTCTGTGTAGGTGAAAATCTGTTATATTAACACAGAAGTTGGCTCAGCTATGGAGTAGCATTGCATTATGGGGAAACTTCCCAACAGGTCCCACGTTGGACTCATAGAGTGGGGATTAGTCAGAGAACCAATCAATACCTGAAGAGATTATTTTATTTGAAATAAATGAACTGGTATTTATCACTCTATGAAACAGCAAATAGTTTAGACCAAGTAAATAATGTGAAGTTGAAGGAAATTGCAGAGAGCAGGCTTTGTAAGGATTGCAAGATTATTGTGAGTTACGTTGGCAGCATCTACTACATCAATGCAACTGCACCAAGACTGCTTCCACGAAGCATTAGAATTATTAAGCTTAGCATAGAAATGTTTATGGCAACACTGTTCTGGGTTAGTGCAATTACAGCAGCGATGCCAGCACAGTATGAGCTACTGCAAATTCTTGTTGGCCTGAGACAAGGTGAGAGAGAAATCATAACCTCCTGTGAACTACTGAATGTCCGTGTTGTTGCCTAACTCTCCGACCCTCACGGAAAAGCTGAGGAAATAAAAAAAAGGAGAAACAGAAAATGGGCATTTCCCTGTCCATTATCAGCCCAGCTCTGCAGGATATGGCCTTTTATTTTCCTGGCCTTCAAACCATCTGCTTGGATTAGAATTGCTTTGTATCTGACTTCGAGTATCCTGTGACATTAAAAAAGCACCCAGGTGTTAGATATTTGAACATCTGGACACAGGCAAACACAATAAAAATACTTCAGTTCAGGTTCCACTATCTACACCCAAGCTAACTGATATTTTACTCCACTGGTAGTATCTTCAGTTTGAGGGTACAAAGTATACTGAATAAGTATTTCCTTGAATGTTTTCTCTTCGCATGTAGTAATCAGCCCCAAAAGGGTTCCAGCTGCTGAACTGAGGCTCTTAATTTGGGCCTGTTGTGTTTATGAATGCTCATAACTCTTCACTGTTCTTAATAATGTCTGTAAGTCTCTGAACATCATGACTTAGTCTTCTAAAATTTATCTTGTCTGTGACCAATGCAAAACATATGAGGAAACAGTAGAATACACATATTGCATAAAATGTCTTGTAAATTGAAGCAGTCTAGTTATACATGAAAAATTAACAGTGGATATGATATTATCATTATTATTTGAGTGTTCTCAAGCCCAGGCAAAAGCCCCCAAAATTGCCACCTTTGAAAGGGAGCTACCACACATAAGTAAAATGAAACATATGGGATGGCGAACAGCAGTTTTGAGAAGAAAACCTGCAGTGAATCAACAAAATAAACTCAGTGCTAATTTGTAGAGTACAATGATGCAGCTCACGATGGCACACCAAGTTCTACACATTTCCACGGTGATTTAACTACTACAAGATCCCAACCCTAAGAAAAAAATTATTCAAGTTTTCTGTTTCTTACAGCATCTAGACCAATAATTCAGTGGAGGGCATGATTAACTCTGTTGTTAAAAAGTCATATTATTAGCGCACTAGTCAATAATTGTTTAAGAATCACATATGAAGGATGTTCTTATAATGAGGTGTTTAATGGATGTATTTTCATTCCATTACTATTATTTTATTAAATCAAATTTATTTCTGGTCTCACTGTTATCCTGTTGCAATGCTGTTTGATACAGGTCAAGCTCAAACTGTCCTGCCATTCAAATATAATCTGGAATTGTTAGAAAGAGAAAAAACCAAAAGATATGTGCCTCATAGAATTTAGCATGTTAATGGAGAGGAAAGAAGCAAAAGGGGAAAGATAATTACATTTTAGTAAGCCTAAAGTGAAATCAAAAAGTATGTAAGTGTAAAAATGCATAAAAATGTACAGTCTTATTTGAGTGCAAATCTGTTCCCTGGCAAAAATCTTGCCTGGGTCAATATTGGGCATTAAAAATCTAAGCATCAGTTTACACCTGTCCTTAAAATGCAATCCAAACAGCCTTCTTGAAAAGTATTATTGGATAAAACAAAGAGTCATCATTAAAATGCAGCACACATCAATGGATACATAAATCAATTATAATAGCAAAAAGAGTGACTATACATCTAAGGAAAAAGAAACCAAAGACAGAAAATACACCAACTGCTACTAATGCCACAGTGTTAGAAGAAAGCTATAGAAGAGATAGAATGACATTGTAAATTACTCTGTTTATAGAATATTAAAAAGAATCTGAGAAGCTTTGGTGAGGAATTTTAATTCAGTAAGTTCTAGTCTAAGATTTATTTAGTAGTTTGTCCTACCATAACTACATGATTGAAATTATACCGCTGTAGTTTATCAGTAAAAATACAGTGAAAATACATAGATGATCCAAAGAGGGTAAGAATGAAAACACACAGACAAATATGATCTGATAACATGCGTATTTGGTTATAAAAATTAATGGAATAAACTACATTATGTAGACATGCTGTGGCAACTGCACTTATAACTTTAACAAAAGCATAGGCCCTCAAGAATTGAAATGCCAGGCCTGCAGATCTATAACTCCCATAATATCTTAAAGTCATTACAAACATTTCAGTGAGGGTGCCAGTTGATTCTAATAACAGTGTATGCAAATGACACATAGTAGAGGAGACCAACATATTTATGTGACTATAAACAGTGAAATGTTGTGATAATTTTGCTCTAAGATCTGAAAACGACCACAATCTAAGCTTTGAATATATTAGACATTTTTAATATAATCATGAGGTTTGACGTTTTCTGAAGTCAGTATCCATTCTCACCTAACAAACCCGAGGCTACACTTGAGTTCAGGACTTGGCATATTTACCTGAAAGTGCAAAACAGTCATCAGACTCAAACATTTTTGGCCCTATGAAATAGGAGTTGAGGTGCTGGTGAACTGGTAAGCCACTTCTGCCACAGCACCAGCAGCTAATTCAACCAGTACATAAAACTACTTCCCTTCACCAGACCTCCAAAACTCAGGAAAAAATTAGGATCCCTGCCCTTAAACAGAGAAGATAGGGAACGGCAGAGACTGAGGCTCGTTCTCACTACTCCTTTCCTGCCTGATGTTCAGCACATCCCCAGACCACCGCACCTTGACCCCCCCAGCCCTAGAGGGGCCTTCCTCGCTTCCCCGAACCGCTGGGGAGTAAGTTTCTCTCTGCGCAAGCTGCTCTGTGACTGACTGAGGGTTTGCGCAGGCATGCCTGCAGCAGGGCAGGCAGCTCTGGAATACCTGGAAAACATCTTTGTTTCAGACGCCGGCGACAAAAAGGGCGCGGGAGCGGGGTGAGGGCGCTGCGGGGCCGGAGGTGCGCTGGAGCCGCGCAGGGTCGCCGGAGGCTCGCTGCCCTCGCCACCTCCGCCCGGCCACCGGCGGGTTGCCTCCTACCTGGTCACGCGGGGCGAAGGGGGACCGGGAGAGAATTCCCTGCCGAGCAGACAGGTTTGATGTTTTGATCCGTATGTACTTCCGCAGTTATGCCCCTACGTGTGGGGTGCGTCTGTGCGCCCACGGGCTAATGAGCGATGCGGTCCTTTGCTGCAGGACTACACGAATGGGAGCTTCAGTGCCACCCATTAGGGACTCCCAAGCACAGCGGTGTCTTGAAATGATACCTCAACATCGATCAAGTTTAGTTTTAAGCGTGCACCTACTTTTACCCTCCCTGCCCACGGTTCGAGTATACATACACTCCGCTTTCCCTCTTGCTGGTGTTTCTCAAGCAGAAATGCTTGGTAGGTTCTTACCTACCAAAGGGAGGTAAGGGAGAAATGCCTCCTAAATGTTTGGCATCCCCAGGCCACCTTCCCCACCTCCAGAGATCTCTTTTTAACGTCCGTTCTCTAATCTAACAGAGATCCGGCTTCCTGCGTGGTGCCAGAGCATCGCTGCTGGGGCAGCAAGGGAAGCAGAGGTCGGTCCGACCGCTCGCTGCTCCTCGCACTCCGGTTCAGGCCTTGCCGATGGCCTCGTTGCGTTCGGGGAAGGGGGAAGGACAGACAGAAAGTTCTCGGTCCAAGCGACACGTAGCCGCCCAGCGACACCTTCGAGAGGACCCTCTGTCAAACCATGGAGATGATTCCAAGAGCAGAAGCAAACAAACAAGCAAACCAAATTATTTTTTTACCTAGTTTTTCTGCATCAGGTAAGTAGAATACATCAAGGAGAGCGTCCCATTATTGCATAAGTAAAAAAAAAAAAAAAAGGGGGGGGGTATCTATTTTTCACTTTTTTTTTCTGAGTCGGCTGATCCTCGAGCTGTAGTACTTTCAGATGAATCTTCTGACAAGTGTTGCAGTTCAGCACTGTATGAGTTGTATTTTGGAAACAAACAATGCAGTAGCTGGAAAACTTGGGAACCGAGGAGAAAGGTCACTGGCCCACTTTTGTTGCCACGGCTGAAGCTTAAATAATCAAAGGACTGTGATTAGTTGCACTGACCATAAGACTAGGGGGAAATGGAGAGGGAAAAATAAATAAATAAAATATAGATGACGACTGTTTTGTAGCTTGTCACTCCCCGCTCTCACACCTTCCTGTTCCTGGTCAGGAGCTCTTCCAGACGCGGCGCTGAGAGGAAGGGACAGAATCCCTGGGGAGCAGCTCCGATCCCAGCGGCTGCCCAGCGGTGCGCAGGGCGCGGAGCGTCGCGCAGCCCCTCCGCCCAAGGCAGCGGGGCGGCCTCACCGCCACTTGCCGAGTGGCTTCGGCGCCGGCTCCTCGCCTCGAAATTTATTCGGCAAAGACATCCGCGTCCCGTCTCTCCCTCGCCCCTACTGCCCGCCCCCACCTCCTCCTGCGCGGCGCGGAGCGGCGCGTTACTTACGCGAGTCGGCGGCGGCGGGCTGTGGAAGGCTCCCGCCGGGATTCGAAGGGAGCCCTGATCGTAGCGGGCTCGGCGTACCCACCGACGGCTGGCAGAACCAAAGAGTTAAAATATAAAACCATAAAATGCTGTGGGGTTGTTTTGGTTTTTTTTTTTTTTTTAAATATTAATGTTCTTATAACGGAAGTTCTTATCAGTGGGTTGCACTGTACTTGGCAAACAAGCCTTTTTACCTTTTAAACAAATAATTCATTAGGTAATTAAATTCAAGTGAGATTACTCTAATTAAATATACACTGCTGTTGAATCATAATTTCTATGTGGCCTAGTTAAAGATGAACGATCTCTTATTCCTGACAAAAAAAAAAAAAAAGGCTTTAAAAGAATTCCCTGGTGACTGGAATAATAGATTTATACACCACTGTACAGAGGTCATTTCAAGAAAGAAGAGACACCAAACACAGCATAAAGGGACTTTTCATGTCTGGAGATACTAGAATTTCAGGTTTTATTGCTGCAAGTTCTATTAAAAGACTTTGTGGAACCTAGGAGGAAATCAAAATTATCTTTCAAAAGGTGATAAGTTATATAAATATGTGCACAAACAGAAATGTGTCTCTGAAGGTATTAGTTCTGCATAATTTCCGATGAGTGGCTACTAGGCCTCAAAGGAAACAGTGCATCTTGAAATGCTCTGAAGGCTTACACTGGCCGAAATAACGCAGGACTTTAGCAAAATTAGAAGTAACTTTGTAGCCAACGATGTGCTATATGTCCTGGTTCCCTTTAATAGCATTAGGCGTTCAAACCATAAAGACTAATCTGGAGAGTAGAAGTTCCTGCTCTCTGCTTTGATCTCCTTCCTCTTGGCTGTTTAAAGCTGACAGTTTGGCTGAATGGCATTCACTGCTTTCATTTGTAAGACATGAGTTTCCTAGTGTTCCAGAGCTAGCAGCTACACCTGTACTGCAGGAATTTACATTGCATTGCTCCAGGATGGCATTGATTTGGGATGGGTGAAATACAAACACAAACTAATTAAAAACTGCATAATGCAGCCCTACAGGAACAAGACAGAAAAAAACCAAATAAATACAACTGCAGCTGGCACGGCAATTGCGCCTCTGCCCCCAAGCAACAGTCTGGTGACATAAAATTACAAACCTTAAAAAACTCACATAATTGCTGTTGATCATTTTGGAGACAAAATGGAAATTATTTTGTTAATTAAGTTCAGACCCATAAAATATTCATAGATAGGTAGATAGACGGACAGAGAGAGAAACAGAGAGAGAGGCAGATGATACATTCTATAGATTTTAGTGCTTGTTCATATAGGCCTGTGTGCATGGCTCTAGCAATTCATTTGCAAAAGTGCGAAAGAAGAGAACATCTGTGAATTCACGCCGCTATCACAAATAAATGTAAGTTGCACCTGAGCTGAACTGATAAAGGATTAATAAAAAGTCATCAACAGAATATCAGGGGGAAAAGTCACTTTCTCTTAGTTTACTTTTTTTAAAAGTTGTATTTTTCATTTTGAAAGCTCATGCTCTCTCCCTCTCTGAATAAAATAATCTTTGTAAACACCTTACTATCTGCTGCCTTGAGTACAATCAAACATCGCAGCTGCTTAGGCTTGGATTCCTTCCTGTACTGCCTGTGTACACTGAAGATGTATACATATTCACATTTAGGGAATTGATCAGGTATCCTTGATTCCACGTTTGTGTTTATTTAGACAAACCAAACCATTCATTTGCACAGTCAGAGGTCTAAAGGCTGCTGTTACTGTGAATTAAATTGGCAAAAATGGAGGGAGATTTTTTAAAAATACCTTTCCTTCCTTCCTTCCTTCCTTCCTTCCTTCCTTCCATCCCCTTTACCCTCTTTTAACACAAATGTTCCTCTGGTTGGGTGTGAAGGGGAGGAGAGGGGAGTCTGGCACTCCAGAGCTACATCACCTCTCCGTCTATAATTGTTTGACACATGCCCTGTTGTCACAAAGTGGGGTTGTTTCCCAGACCCTGCTGGAAAAAAGGTGCAAAGTAATAATGAGTGTTTAACAAGGCTCATAAATCAAGGCTGATGAGAAGCGCTCAGGACGGTCACACGGCGGCGACAGGGCCTGGCAGTGGGCGACCAGTGAGGGAAGACCCCTGCCAAGGTCCTACCGAGCCACCCCCGCACTGCCGGCATCCCCAAAAAAGTAAACGTCCTCAAATGAAACACGGTCCCATGGTAAATCAGATGTAATACACTTAATGAAAACTCAGTCAACTGATCCAAATAGTCGGCAGTCGGTGCATAATTAGAATCTAGGCGAGATATATTAAATTAATGGATTCTGTCCTGCACAGATGTATCATTAAAATATATAGGATTGATACTTAATATGGTAGAGTTATTTTAAACTCACACGCCAATAAAAAGACAGCTAGAAAAAACAAAAACAAAAAAGCAGTGAAACTACCTGCTGAGAACAGTCAGAAAATTAGCAACATACAGATAATCTATTTTTTTTTTTTGCACACCTCCTTTTCCCCCCCGCACGTTCTTTCCACAGGAAAGAAAATTGAAACAGACTATTAACTGAAGAGATAATCTTAAATTTCTTCGTCCATTACCGGTGAGAGCTGAAAATGAAAAGAGGATTTGCAAAAGAAATCGTTACCAGGATGTTTCAAAGCAGTTACAGAATTAAATGAAAACTTTTCTCCCCAAGCGACAAACAAGGCGCTTTAGAGACTAAACCTCCCTTTCTTTTGGTAGATCTGATTATCAACGCAGCACAAACCCCGAGTTTTACGAACGGGGCCATACGCTCGTGTATCTGCCCGCAGAGACGGCGCCCAAACGCGTGCATCACTATGGAAATTACACGGGTGAACCGTAGACTAGTCAATATCGGAACTCCTCTCTCAGATTGTGCTCTGCTTAGTATCCTATTCTCCCCATAGTTAGGTGTCTCCTTTCAACATCTCTGTCATCTCCATTTGAAGATATTTTCAGCGGTTTATCACTGCCATCTCCAGCCCTGCGCATTTGCAGCAGGTTATCACAATTGCCAGTCCCCCCTGGCTGATGGGTTGCGCTGATTACCATCACTGCCCTCAGATATTTGGTGCGGATTCCCAGCACTGCAATATCCACTCTTAGGACATCTGGAGCAGATCAAAATCACTGACTTCATTTTTCAGTAGAGTCAGTGTAAAAGCTTCACACAGCCTCTTCGCAAACGTACCCTGTAGTCAATTCCCGCAGAACCAGCCTTCAGTTAAAATTCGGCCAAGCAGCGACCCCTATGTCTGGATTTGCATTTCTTATCGGACCCCATATCTAAACTGATTTGTTAATAATAAAGAGAAAATCTCTTGGCACTGGATGCACCGCCTTAAGAAACTGGAAGGATCACACTGTCTTAGCAAACTCCTTCTCAAGAAAGGCTCCTTAAGAAGTTTATCTGCCCAATGATCTTTGAATTAGATGAGCGTGGCCATTTAGGTCGATTTACTTTAAACAGTATACAATTTATTTTAAGCGATTACCTTAGCTATAATCACATTATGCCCAGCGCTGTTAGGTATTTCTCTCCCGCCTGATTTCTGATGTGCATCCGCTCTCCGACGGGAAGGTGACTGCTTTTCACTCTCAGCCCAAATCCTTTTTTTGCTACGTGACTGTTTATCGTCTTTTAAAACGCTGTTCGGCTAATGAGTTGGCACCGCACTCCTTTTTGTTAGGTCTTGCAGAAAGTTAAGGAGGCGTTCAAGCAACTACAACACAGTTCTCAGGGGCAAAAAAGAAAAAAAAAGTATAAAGAAGACGGGTTTTTTTCGAATTATAATTAAAAATACTCTTTTTTAAAACTGTACTTTATTCCACCTATTAACAATCTGAAGCTAATTTATGAGTATGAGGGGTTGATCACACCAACCTTTTGGACTGTTTAGGTCCTGAGTTTAGGGAAAGATTTTCCTAGCGCTTCGGGCAGCAGCTGCTGATGTTTGTAATTTTCCGTACAGTTTCGTTCTTTTCGCACTTTTGTTATTAAGCTCCTGCTATAGGTCTTGTATGGGAGGAAATAAACCCAGAATCTCCCAGACCTTCACTAAACTGATTTCAAAGCTAAGTAGCTTAGTGTAGCAGCGCTGGTCCCAGCTTACTTGCACAAGGGGGAAAAAATTAAAAAGGGCTTTGAAAGGTTTCCTGCTAAAGTGACTTAATAAACCGTCAGAAAAAGAAAAAAAAAAAAAGGGCAATGTCCTGTGCAGGAGCAGGAATCGCGTGGGGATTGGCAT
Source organism: Cnemophilus loriae (assembly GCA_013397755.1). Lineage (NCBI taxonomy): Eukaryota > Metazoa > Chordata > Aves > Passeriformes > Corvidae > Cnemophilus > Cnemophilus loriae. The sequence goes on from VZTF01000151.1 coordinate 760,868, forward strand.
TTTCTGATCAGAATTGTGCATAATTAATGGCGTTCGCAGGACCCTGCTCATCCTTGCGCAAGTAACTTTGCAGATGAGGAACAAAGCTTTCCTACCATTCTTATAACTTTTCCCCTCCTCGGCGGTTTTTCCCTTCCTACTTTCTTTTCCTTCCAATTTAGGTTTGTTGTTGTTTTGTTTTGTTTTCCTTGTTTCCCTTCTTTTTTTCTTTCCGAAATCAGTTACAGGTAACCTGCACTTTGTGTTTACTTGCTCTATTTCTACTCAAGGTGAAGAGTAGCAAAGTTCGCCCCAAGGAGATGCTGGGCTGATAGAAAAGCAGAGGAGACTTTTTTCCTTTTTCTTTCCCTTTTTTTTTTTTTTCCTCCCCTGAACCGATCTGAGAAGGATGAGAGCGGGTGGGGGAGGGGATGACTCACATTTCTTAAGCCTCCAAGTGGAAATCTTTTCTGGATACACATTCCACACAGATCTAAAGAGCTAAGAAGATTTCGGCAGCGTCGGTGCCTTATCCCACCTTTATTTACCTGAAGTCCTTGTAATGTGACACTTCCATTCGCAAAACAAGGCTGAAAATTTCAAGTCCCACTCAGCTCTGTTACAGCGGTGCATTTTTGTCTGAGGGTCGCTCTCCTGCTTTGAGGGTGAGATTTTGGAGCGGTGCGGGGGAGGTACTCCTCTCCCTGTTAGACATAGGAAGGGGAAAGTTCGCTATTTCCAGCTGATGGGGAAGGAAGTTTAATGAACACCGTGAGACGGAGCGGTTCCCTGCAGCACGGGGAGGAAAGGGCTGGTCGGGGTTGGAGACACCCCGCGGGGGCGTTGGCAGGACGGGAGGCATCTCCCTCCGCTCCCGCGCGGCCAGTTCCCGGCGAGATCCGGGCTGCCGGGCTCAGCCTGCTGCTGCAAGCTGGGAGAGGGGGAGCGAAGCCCCGCGGAGCGGCCCGAACCTTAAGGCGGCTCAGGAAAGGGAGGGGGATACCCGTCGTGCCCCCGCTCCTCCTTCTTCTTCCCTTCCCCCTCTCCCCCGCCAAACACTTGCATCCCGAAAAGCCGTGGGCCTTTGCGCCTGCGGCCCCTCCGCGCCGCGCCGTCCCTTAAGGAAGAGCTCAGCCGCCCCTTCAGCACAAAGACGGAGCTCTCGGGCTGCGGGGACCGCGGCGGCGAGGGCTGGGCCGGGGACGGCCACTCCGCGCCTCTCCGCGGGGCCACTCCGCCGGGGCGGGCCAAAGGGGCGGTAGCGCCCGGGCCGTCCCGGCCCTGCGGACTCTCCCCCCACTCGGCGGAGCGGGAGCGCAGCCCCGGCGCGGGCAGAGCGCTGGACTCGTGGGGCACAGCGGCCCCTGGCAGTCCCACCGGGGCTGGGAAGGTCGGGGCAAGAAACGCCCAGCCCTCGGCCCGCCGCCCCCGCGCTCCTCGTTTTCCACAGCGGGGGAGCTGGGAGGGCCCCGGCAGCGGTAGGGAAAGGAAAGTTTGCGGTGCCGGCCGGGCGGTGCGAGGGTCTCTCGGTCCCAACGCGGTTCGGGAGAGCCCAGCCACGTCGGGGAACTGGACAACACCGCAGGCAGGGCACAGCGGTGACAGCCCGTCTTCCTTAAGGCGGCTGGGTCCCTCGCAGAGGAGTCCTTTGTCTCCCGCTGCACCTTCCACCCTTCTCCAAGGGGAAAAGGAGAAGAGAGGAAAAATTCCCTTCCTCTAATCATTGTTGTTAATTATCATAATGGCAAGAGCTCGTTTTGGTCCTTTCGTGTGTGTGTCCCCCGTGGCCCTCTCTCGTCCCTCTCCCCGTGTTTCCCCCTCCGATGTGTTTCCTTCGGTCTCCACTGAAACGGGAGGATGGAAGTTTTGACAACCTACAAGACGCTCGGTTTCCCTCTAACTCCCACCCCCAATCGGGGGCGAGGGCTGGAGGTCCTCTGTGCCGCTCGGCATACATGTCGAGATTGTTGATTTGCGGGGATTATTTATTTCCAGTATTCCGAGAACTGTCGCAATGCCTGTGATAATTGTCCCTGAGTGTCAATCCGTCGGTAGGGCATGAGGAGGAGAAAGGGCGGCGGGGAGGATCGTATCGCTGCAGGTCTTTTTTTATTTTTTTTTCCCCTCCATTTTTTCTTTTTTTTTTTTCCCTAAAGATTCTTCTGGGAAGTACTGCTAGGATCCTTTTGACTTTCCGCAAAGTTGCGCATATGTGTTCGTGTATGAGTGGCGTTTGTGGGTTGCTGTAGAGAGATCGCATTTATTTATTTATTTATTTTTTTTTCTTTTTTTCTTTTTTTTTTCTTTTTTTTTTTTTTTTAGTGGTAAATTGTTATAAATCGCCTGGCTGCAAAGCCCCCTTTTCCTCTCACGGCCACTCTCGTTTGTTCCTGAGTCCAACGACGACAAGGGGGACTCAATGTTAAAGGTGGAAAAAAAACCAGCAACACAGTTGTTTTTGTTAAAAGGGGACACACTAAGGCTGCGAAACAGCAAAACCCCAATGTTGGACAGCTGTAAAATCGTGTAGACAGGTTGTCATACAGCAGTGGGGGCTTTTCTGAAAGGAGCCCATTGCTAAACATTAAATACACTCGGAGCAGAGCACAGCAGCTGCGCGGACACACGCACACACACACGCACACGCAGCTCCGAGCCGAGCGGCCCGGGCTGGGCTGCGCACCACGTGCTGCGCCGAGGGGGGCGGCGGGGCGGGCGGGGGGCGCG
>VZTF01000151.1:773181-827797 GCA_013397755.1 Cnemophilus loriae
TTTCTCCCCCCCGTCCCAGACCTTTTTTTTTTTCCCCTCTTTTTTTTTTTTTTCATGGGCGCCGATCAATTATTCACAAGCACATTTATCTCCCCTGCAATATGGAGAATTCATATTCATATCTCTGTTTTAGTGGCCTGACACTGATTAATGTAATATGCGCCGCGGCTCCGAGTGCAGCCCCGCTCTATGAATCATGCACTATAAAGTTTCAATCGTCCTTGTAGATGAGACTATTNCGGGCCCGGCATTAGTTCTGCCCGGCGGAGCTCCCCGTGACGCGGGTGTCCCGCTCCGCCCGCCCGCAGCCACCGCCAGCCGGCTCCGGGGAAAGGGCTGCGGGGCCTTCCCTCGTCCCCGTCCCCGTCAGCCCACAGGCAGGGGCGGGAAGAGCCGCTCTGGGCCGCCCGGCCCCAGAGGATTGGCGGGCTGCCGGGGCCCGCCCTGAGGGATGGGCACCCCGAGGCGGCAATGGGGCTCCGGCTGCCCCGGCGTGCGCCCTGAGGCTGGGCACTCGCGCAGTGGCTGGGGAGGGAAGGCCGTAAAGGGAGTCTCCATAATCTGGCTAGTTCCAATGCTTTTGGGGTATGTTTAATTCTTTTTTTTTTTTTTTGGTCTTTATATTTTTTTAATTCCCCAATGTCCTTAAAATGCAAGATGTAAAGGGTAGCCGGGGCTGACAGAGGCACACAAGCAGCACAGGGAAAGGGCCGGTGTGTTGTAAGTGCTCTGTGAAAGAGAGCGTCAAAAATGGGCTTCAGCATGTGCCCTCCACCCCCAGACCACTGCCTCAATCCCGAGGTGAGGCTCCCCTGCCAACTTGGTGACCTCTGTGCACCCAAGCCCTGGGCACAGGCCTGCAGGTGGATGGAGGGGAGCCACCCGCTGGCCCCAAAACCCAGGTGCCCACCATGGATCAGATAACTGCAGCCAAAATAGGCTGTGGCAGGTCCCTTCTGGCCTGTGGGAAGCGGGTTGCAGCCACGGAGCTGCGCCATGCAGGACCGCAGGTCCCCCTCTGCTGGGAAGGGCCATGGTGATGGCCAGCAGGGCCTGAGCCCACCACTGGCTCTGTGGGGGCTGTGGTGAGGAGTGACGTGGGGCCTGATTCCAGGCTTCAAGTCGCTAGGTTTCAGCAGTAAAACTTACCTGGGACTAACAAATCAAGTAAAACGCTGGAACATGTAATAAACATGGCCTGTGTGGCGTGTTTTCCAGTGAAAAGTTACAGAAACGGCTCCTGGCGAGGTTGGTGTTCCCCATTGTGCGGTGCCCCCATGCAGTGCCATTCATAGCTTGCCCATAAAACCAGCCATGTGGACAGGAATCGCTGGGTACCAGGAGACTGAAAACCCCACAGAAATAGGTATTCAAAATTTAAGACTTCGAAAATATGAGCTCTTAAAACTAAACAATGTACTTCTGTAAGGAATTAATTTACTGGAGTCCCGTCACCACTATTAATATTAGTTTTGGCTTCTTTTTTTGCATATGTGAAGAGAATACATGCATGGGTGTTTTTAAAAAAAAGTGAAAAAAATACATCTTTTATCTGTTTTTGCTTACTTTAATTGGCATATAGACATCCTTCATGTCTGATAGCCAAACTTGTTTCCTAACACGTTCCTTGGGAGTCAAGCTGATAGAAAAATGCAAACGTGGGGCATACACCAAGTCCTGGTAGTGCCTCTCCTGAGAGAATAGAAAGCGCCGGCATAAACTCTGTGCAGAATTAAAAGCGAGTTTAAAAAGTAGCATTTATTTTTATTCCAGATTTATGGCTGACCCGTAGATAATTAAAGGTTTTATTTTGAGCTGTTGGCCCCACACAATACATTGTCCTTTGTTGCTGCACAAGGAGCGCTTTCCCTGTGCTGCCTACGGTTCAAAAACAATGAAGCAATCCATTTATTTTGTTGGTCAATTGTAGCACAAAGTGAGGTGGTCAGTGTGGAAAGTTTATCACTGTCTTGTCCCTTTGGAGGAGGCAGAGCATTCACACACCCTCTGCCCCAGTACACAAATGTCAGTCTTTTTGCAGGCTGCTGTTTTCCTTTTGAAGATGCCGATGGTGTCTCTGATCCACTAATCCATTTATCCAGTTTCATGAGTGCATTGGCTGAATACACTCACAATAGCCTTGCCCAGCTGGAAACAAGAAGTCAGTGAGTGCAGCCGGCACACCCACCGGTGCCTGACACCACTCGCAGATGAGGCTTGAGTGCTTGTCTCAAAAAACCTCAACCCTATCCCAACCCAAAACAACCCCTTCAGAGCCCCCAACCTGCCACGATGTGCCCAACACTGTGATCCTCCCCTCCCTGAGAACAGAAGTATTTTTAGAACCATCTATAGCTTGCTACATGGCTGTATTATTTCCATGGTATTTGGCTGTGTCAATGAGGGTTGGAGTAGGCTTGAGGGAAAAAAATGCCTCTGGGATTCTGCAAACAAGTGCACATTAAAGAAACTGGTCAGTTGCTGCCAAGGGGGAGGGGGCACAGGAGAGGCAGTGGGCAGCGGGCTTCCATTTGTGTTTGGTGTCGTGCCGTTACTTGCCAATTTTTTATTGCATTTTAAATGTATGTTTAATTACCAGTGTTATTGGTAATAACAGAATGTTTGAAAATATTAAATACATTTGTGAGCTTGTGTGAAAAAGAAGTTAAAAGGTGTTCGGTGCACAGAATGTTAAAGAGATCTCACAATGAAGTGATTAACATTTTTATGAATAAAATTAATCACGCATTAACTCTGCAGCTCAATACATCTGAATGCCAAATGTTGCACAGCAGCCCTTTCCCCTAAACCCAGGAATTTTGGATACGGTATTGACCCACATCAAACACTCGTCTATTAGTAATGGAGGTATAGTTATGAGAAGATATTTTAATAATGTACATTTACATTTGAGGCAAGCAAATAAAAGGGAGAAAATAAATTGGGGGTGCTTTGTCAGGATTTGTGAGGACTGTAGGCACATAAAATACATTAGGAAGCAGTCAGTGGGGGCAACTGTTCGGAGAAAAAGAAGTTTATGTGTCCCTCATGGAGGCAAAAAGCAAAGTCACCATAGTAAACAGATTCCAGTAGATTGCACTCAGCTCTCCTCGGCTCTTTTTAGCACATTCATTGTTCTTGGCAAAGCTTATTAGGTTTTAAGGTGGGAGCCTACCATTATTAAAATATCCACTGTGTCAGATAATAAAATATGATCTCTCTCTCTCTTCCTCCGTGTGTGTGTATATGTGCGCGCGCGCGTGCGTGTGTGTGTTTTCTAATCTCTTGCCACTGTGGTTTTGGGATTATTCCAGCAGGCTGTACAAAGGGAAGCAAAGGCATCTGAAGTGTCACTCTACAGCTGTGGCAAAGTAACAGAATTTCCATTTTGTTGATGCTCCCAGCACATGTGTGCAGCAGAAGGTGATATCAAAGGAGCCGTTCTTCCTCAGTTCTGCACATTATTTTTCACTGCTGTGGTGAATCTCTCTGAGCTCCGTGAACCAATAAAACAATGGTCCCTGTTTGAGTTGATATATTAATATTTACTGAGGATTTGCAAGGTCGGGGCTAAATGTCAGCAGATTGCTAGGGCAGTACTGTGGGGAATAATTAAACAAATCTCACAGCAGTTCAGCCTCCTAACATCTTTATTAATCTTTTTTTTTTTTCCTTTCCTGAAACAGTACACTGAAATATTGCTTTTTCGGCCTTACTGAACAATTGAGAGAAGTTTAATAATAAAATCCTGGATTGAAAGTATTTGTTTTTGACAGTTTCTTGGCCCACTCTCCTGCAGATGTTAGTTAGTTGTGAAGGCTGTGATGTGTGAATTATCACCAAGCTGCTGGGGTTCTCACCTGCCTCTCCATCAAATTCGTCTTGACCAGTCTGCCAAGCACAATGATATTGCTGCTATAAATGGAGACCCAAATTGGCTTCATTAAGTAGTGAGTCCACTTCTCTAAGGGAAGAAACCGGAGAACCCCAATTCAGTATGCATATCTCCCTTAACATGATTATAGCATGCACTCTAGTACAACTTAAACAATTCTCTTTAATAAGCTTCATAATTAGTGTTGGGATGCCTCATTACAAGTCATTGCCTGTAGCAGTCCTAGGCCAAACAGCCCTTCTCAATCTGATTTTTTTTTTTTTTATCAGGCAGCAGGAGCTGTCTAGAGCTTTTTGTTTGTATAGTAGGGACTTGCATTAAGACCCCAGTGTAAAAATACCACAAGGAAATTAATTGCTTCTGTGCAGATTCACCACAGATGTGTCCTGTTATGGGGAATGGTATATTTCTGATATTGCTATACTGTGGTGTGCTGGGGAAAAAACCTGGAAAAGCTACAAATGCAAACATATTAGCATCCATATAGGTTCCTTATGTTGTAACTGAAAACAAGAAGATTTTTTAAGTGTGTCAGAGCCTTCAAGCCCTTTTTTTTAAAATAAAGTGGGTTTTTTTTCCAATTTTTCTTTTTTTAATACTCAAAACCCACTAATAAAATACATATGGCCACATCTTCTATTTGGTACTGGCTGATAAATGTGCTACTTAAAATAACACACACGAGGAGTGCGGTGACTCAACGCAATAAGAAGGCTGACATACAAAGCCGCCCTCAAGGTCAGTGGTTTGTTATCTATCAGTGTTGGTCAGGTTGTGAATCACAACTGCAAGTTTCAGCAAGTTAAGGGGAGGAGGAGCATTCAGAGTGCTTGCCCTGTGGAAAAGAAAAGCTGAGCTGGTGGTTTGTTAGCTGCCTCCGAACATCACCCTACAGCTTCTGGGTAATGCCCATTCCCTTGTCACTAAAGCAAAGCTGGAAAGTGCCTTGATCTAGATATACGAATGCTTTGATTTGCTTTTTATAATTCAGGTGGAAGGGTTTAGGGTTAGCAAGTCCACCTCTGCAGAGCCTTGTCACACTGCCCTCTCATTATTTATATTGATTTCTTTCATCTCAATCCTTGTATACTTTGGTTTTGACTTTGGGCTGATCCCTCTTATACAGCTGTATTTTCCTAGTGACATCGCTAATGATAATCAAATATTAACAATTCAACCCACAACAGATATAGGAATGAAGGCCCATTTAGAATAGCATAATGTGTGAGCTATAGTATTAGAAATAGCTGTTTGGATTATATTCACATATATCCCATGTGGTTGTGAAGGGGACTCCTCCATCTAATCATTCTAGGTGCTGCAAACTGAAAAAAATAAAGAAACCAGTAATTTGGCTCAAATTCCGGACTTTGCCTATCTGAAAATTATACAGGGGCAGAAATAATAAAACATTTGTAGTAATGTTTCTCCTATATAAGTAACTTGAAAAAAATCATGGGCAAGTGAAATTTCTGTATTCAGGACCACTGAATTTACATACAGGCTCTGATGAGCTTGATTTCAAGAAAATCCATACATTAATTGGATGCAACAGTGGGAACATGTAAGTTGTGTAAACAGTTCAGATCAGTGTTAGTTTTACCACACTGCACTTCATGGGATCTTTTACCAGATATTTCAGAGCAAAGGGCAAGATAAACTGCATAGATGACTATACAGAGTCTTGCTTTTAATTTTTTTTTTTTAAATGCTGATCTATCAGCTTGTGGTTCTACTATGATAGTAACATTTTGCTCAAATATATGTATGTGCATTGTATTTTTTTTAGGCTATCAAAGAGCAAACAGCTCAGACTCACAATCCCAGAGGAAGTGATTATTGTTTTTCTGTGCTTTGCAATAGCAGTACCTGGAATCCTTTTAAAAATGGCTCTGTATAGCATTGGAGAAAGCCACTGTCCTGGAACAAGTGAAATGGTACTAGATGAGACCTGCAGAGAATGTGATGAAGAAACACTGCCCTTGTCAGACCAGCAGAGGATGGAGACGCAGAGGTAGAGAAGTGGTTTCCTCAAGTTATGCTTTGTTTATGGCAGAAATGAGAACCTGAGCCTCCGAATTAGGATTTTCACTTGACAGAGACTCGGGTGTAACGGGATGTTTCAAAGACTCAGAGCGACAGCAGGTGAGTGGTAAAGCCAGAACTGGCACAGTTAAACTGCATCCACATAGTCATAATGTATTCACCACAGTGTCATCAACTCCCATGATGTCATGCCTGAATTTACACACGGAAATCCATACTTAGTTACGTAGTGAAAACAATCTGGTATTTACAGACTATGCTTGTTCTTACTGGAGTCATCGGAGCACCTTGCCCTAGAAAGTGTTATAATTGTAAGAAATGCCTTAAGATCAAGGGCTTTTTCTTTGTTGGTTTGTTTTTTTAAATCAAAAACATATTTTAAACTTACTCCATATATTTCAGTGGTTAAGAATTGATTGAGGGACCTACTCTTGGTCTCTTCAGCTTTACAAATATCTTGCATATCTAGAAAAACAATGGTGAAATCTTTGGGAAAATCTATAAACAATGGGTTTTATGAACAAATTTCTAAAAACATCAGGCAAATCCCTGAAGTTTTTTCTATAAAAGGATAAATAATTTACAACTTCATATAAAACTATGTGTAAAATAAGGAATTTTTTTTTAAAAAAGGAAATTGTTTGAAACCTTGACAAAAATTGTTTTGCAAAGTGAGATTATGATAAACATATCCATATATGTAGTTCTCCTATAGACAGGGAAGAAAACATAAAGTGAATACTTTCTTCATTTCACATGGACATGGTTTAGGTTGTGTGAGGGAGCAAGAGATTTACGATGATGGATACAGCAAAAATACCTCACTGTTTCTCTGAATTTTGGCAGTTCAGAATGTGTTTGAGAATATGAATTAAAAAATACTGATACATGTCACAGAGCATAAAGTTTTTAGTAGAAGGAGTTTTTAAAAACAAATGAGAACAAAATTGTGTGTCATTTGTCATTCATACAATGAAGAGAGTAGTGGTGGTGATGGTGCCTCTGTTAAAATTAAAATACATAGTAGTGTGCTAATGGAAGAGATTATAATCTTCTGAGGGGAATGGGATATGGAGGTGTACAACATATGTGTCTCCTGTGGCTTACTTTCAGAACCTTAAGAAGATTTTGATGCTTTAATTCAGCATCTCCCTTTGGAGAAGAATAATTTGAAGAACATATAAATTCCTTCTCCAGTTATGATTTCTCTGTTGTGATCTTCTTACTAACTTTATAAGAAATGCAGGCAGTAGAGCAGAGGAGGAAGTAGAAACTAATTCATGTCACCAACTACTTTTTTAAAAATTTACATAGCCTTCTATTATAGCTTATTTGTTTGCACATGTATGTTAGAATTATTCCCCAAGGCCTTGCTCATAAGGCTCACTCTGTGAATCTAAGTCATTACATGTGGACAAGAGGTAAGAGGAGATGATCTATTGTGAACACAGGAAATCTGTATACTTCTGGTAATCTGTGGTAAATCCACCAGGAAGCTAATGAAGTCAGATCTTGCATTACTTTTTGGGTGGCTACTATCTGGGTATGAGGATGCTCTCAGAAGGAGCGTAGAAGACGTTTACTCTTTGAAATGCTCAGATACATGGCTTTCCTAGGCAAGACAAGTCCTACAGTCTGCCCAGATCCTGCCTTACCAATTTATGCAAGTTATATGGAGGATCAGAGAAGCATAGCAGAAGTACTGTTCTCCCCAACAAAATTGTCCCTCTTGATTGCTTTTCCATCACAAGGGGTGTGTGCATATTCTGGGTCTCACTAGGATGTTGGGTTTGCCTTTTTTCCTGCTCCCCCCCAGAATAATATTGAGCGTATGGTACTTGAACCCACCTACATTTGTTGGATAGCCTCTTATAAGCCCTGAAAGACTGATTCAAGTTTGTCATATCTCTGTGGAAAGTACCCTTTGATAACACACAATATCCATGCCCATGGTGCAGGCATTTTGGATCTTGAATACAATCACCTATATAAAAGGGTTTTCACATGCATCTTTTTTGAGTGGCTCTTACCTTTGGAGCCACAGTCTGTGCAGTTTCTCCTGACAATAAGCACTTATGGCTCTCAGCTCATTGATCATGGATGTGGCTTCAGTCAGTTTTTCCTGGAATGGAAGAGGCATGGCTGAAGGCCATTTGTGTGAATGTTCATTAGCCATCTTCATCACCTACTCTCAGGGCCTTTTCCTGGCTTCAAGACTTTTATCTTGTCTCTCTCTTTCCTTGTCCTCCCTTTCAAATGATATTCTCCTTTTTGTTTCTCCTCTTTTTTCTCTTAGCAGCAAGGAGTCTCTCCCTTGGTTCCTGTAAGAGCAGGCTGCTGTCAGCAAGCAGACTGACTCTCTAGACCAGACCTCTATGTCTTCCTGACTCTACTCTCCCTTCCTTCTTCAACCTGAAAACATTCTTCTCCCCCATTACTTGAAAAAAAAAGTTGAACTTCCTGTAAAACTACAAGTAAAAATAAATAAAATCATTCCATACTGAGTACCAGACTCCATCATTATTCTACATCAGAAAACATACTCCTGAACTCACTGTCTAGGGTTTATGGATGTAATTTTCCTGAACTTTTGGAAGAAGGTGAGCAATGGGATACTGCTCCCAAGACATCATCATAAACATCACAGTACGTCATGCTGGCCAATCTTCTGCTAGTCTTGATCCAAGAATACTACTGTTTTGTCTGACAGAAGCCATTCCTTACACTAGTTTCGAAGCATGACAGAAAAATGCACCTCCTAGTCAGAAGCAGCACAATATCTCATATCCCTGATCCCAGGGAGATTATCTTTTGCACTTGGCAGTCATCTTTTTCAAAACTTTCTTTGGAATGAGATTGGAGACTCCCAGGTCTTCTGTAAGAGACCATTAGTCCATACCTGAATGTGCAGGGGCTCCCATCTCCTGGGATCCGAGCACGTGCATGCAGATCTCATAGGGAAGACAAAGAAAACAGCAGTAGAACTAAGGGTAGTCCCAAAGGACCTTAAGTCCAGAGAACAAACACATGTTTGAAAGCACAAAAATATTTAATTGTTGTCAAATGTATAAACCTGATGTGCAATTCTAACCAGATCAGGCATTGGGCTGTTTGCCCAGTTATTCATAAGAAAGTGTCCAGAATGGATAAGATTGTGAGATTCTCCTGAGACGCTGCTTTTGATCTGGTTATTTTTTGTTGTGTTTGATAATACACAGTTCTCTGCCAGAGAGAATTCTGGGCTTACATCCGTGTTCATCCTCATGTTCAGACAGCATTGATAGAACTAGTTATGTATGTGTGTTGTGTGTAAATCAAGAGTCCCTCTGAGCAATGGTGAAATTGTGTGATGTCTGGTCTAAAAGTAATCAACTTCACTCTCCCTCCTTTTCTACAGAATGAACACTGTCTTGATATTTTCTACTGTAAATCTGCCTTAAGGATGTGATCATCTTGCTTCCTAGAAATGTTGAGTATCTTCCTTGGAAAGTTCTGAAGTGGAGCTTGTGGAGTAGGGAATCAGCAAAAGACAATTGTTCCTCCTCATCAGGACTAGGGGGGATAGTTTGCATATATCCCAAATGGGTTTTTCAGATGACTTAAGTGTAGCAGAACTATATCCTACACAGCGTGAGAGAATAACCAATCTCTGGCTTGTGAGTAGTGCTCACACATATGTGATGGAAAAATAACTTGTAGATGCCTAATGGAAGAGGTTGCCAGCCTGGAAGCATGGTGCTGGGCAGTGAATATCTTTGGGGTAGTTCTCACTGCCTCTAGCCAGTGATTTCAAACAAGCTAAAGAGTTTGCCTTGCTAGGTTGGAAAGTCCTACAAAGTAAATGGGAGGAAGCGGTCACTCACAGGCTTCTGTGCTTCGCAGATGTGTTACTGTCTTTCTCTCTCAAAGTATCCTTTAGGGGTACTTTCCTAAAGTGTCCTTTAAAATATACTTTAGGGGCATCCTTTTCTCCTTTATGTTTTGAGTTACTAGTTTGGAGATCTGTCTTCCCATCTTCCGTTCCAAGAATAGAAGGAGCTGCACAGCAGTCTTATGATGGACCTCCTTATACACAGCCTCCTTCCAATCAGAGTTACTGCCTTTGGCTTGTAAGGCTCCACCAACTTTTCTTCTTCATGTGTCCCTGCTTTCCTCTCTGCATTAAGTTGGCTTGGTCCAAATTGTCAGTGATCTCCATAAAATTAGAGTTGCTGCATCTGACTTTCCCAGACTATGCTCTAATAAACTAACTCTGTCCAGACTGTCTCCTGATTTGATGATTTCTCAGTGGTAGCATACTGTCATTTGCTTGGGTGCCATACTTAGAAATGAGAGGCACGTGTGTACCATGGTTTTTTGAAGAGAGACATTCTATATGCAGAAGGGAGGAACAGAGTTATGGCATGAAGATCTCATGATCTAATTCTGAAAAGTCTTGTGAGAGTGGATAGACTTATGTACTTCAGGAGAGGCATTACAGAGCACTGGTATTGAGGCTGTATAGGGGTTATATGCTGGCGGTATTGGATATTTGCATTGTTCTGTCCCACACGTTTCCCTGTTCAAGTGACAACATGCCTACCATATGCCAAGAACATTTCAAAAGTACCCGGAAGTAGTAAGGGAATTTGGTTAGGAAATTTGACCTGGGGGCTGCCAACAGAACCACAATCCAATAGGGCAGTGCAGACATGGCTTTCCAGGTTTACATGTCTCCGTGTACTAAGAATAATTAATATTTTGCCTAAAAAAGGAGGCATAGAACTTCAGAGACAATTCATGCAAGGTTTAGGAAAGTTATGGGTTCAAGACCATTTTGGCTCTTGAGAGATACTGTTTGAACAGATTCCATCATCTCAAGTGTCATTCATTCATAAACAAATAGAGTTCATGGAAATAGTAAACTCTATTTTAGGTTCACAGAACTCCATAAGTACACCCAGATTTATTGCAGCAGCTGAAAGACATTCAGTGGTAATCCAATGTGCAAGAATTAATATTTTATACATTTTGTTTGCTGTGCCATCTTTACTCACGCAAGTAATGTGCAAAATACAGGAAGCATCACTGATTTCCAGGTGTACTTATAGGAGTTCAAATAAAAAAATTGATCCCACTAAGGTCTCAGGAGCATACCTTGCTGTTCTAATTTGTGTTACAGTAACAATCTTACACAACTGTTATTTTTTAAGATGGAGAAGTGAGAAGTTTTAGGTGACTAATGAGGATAAACAGGACATTTTCCCTACATTTGAGGGAGTATGTGTATTTTCCCACTCTAGAAATCATGATTTGAATCATTTTTGGACAACAGCTACCACTGGTCACAATGATGTTCCATATATTTAAGGCTACAGGCAGAGCTCGTAAGAACTGCTTAATTATGTGATATATTAATGTTCTATTGATTATGTTATTGCCTGTAAATCCTGTTGCTTAATAAAGCTGCAGTCATTTTGCAATAAAGCTGTGTTTGCAGTCAATTAATGGCTTTCTGGGGGCAATGGACAAAGTACTAGGGATATTGGTGTTGTGTGGAAAGCATGGTACTGTGGCTTCCAGTATTAAACTAGGAAATACAAATGCGTGGTTTGAGTAAAAGAGAGAAAAAAATTAGCTTCTGTTCAGTACAATAATTCGCAGTTTTCTTTTAGGTCCAACAGAAAAAGCAGCATTGTGCAAAGCATCTGCACATGAATACAGGGCAGGATAATATTTGATTTAAAAATACAAGTAAATGATAACTGCCAATATTGAGACCATGTGAAGGCAAAGGAACAAAGCATACTTTCATTGCTAATCATGTTAACATCAAAGTTTGAAGAGTACATTCGCGTATTCAGAGGAAATGCCATCACACTTCTGACGATCACATCTGCCACTAATATCATCCGGCATGTGGTCAGGTCTCTGTTCTGACTTTTATCTCTCTACCAAAATTTCATGTCTTGATTTTAACATCTGATGCTAAATTCAGGTCACTACAAAATAAGTACAACTTTTATTTCTTTTCCACTTTCATGATATTTTCAAGAGGTACATCTTAAAATCAGTATATATATGAACTATATGTCAGTTTTAAATTTTTTACAAAGCTTTTCCAGGATCTAGGAGATTTTTTTTTTTTTGGGGGGGGGGGGGGGAGTTGGGGGCAGAGGGAAGGCAAGGTTGTTGTGTGTTTTGTTTTGTTTAATTTGACTTAGAAAACTTTGTTTGCCTTGTAGGAAGTACAGAGGTTTTAATTTATCTCTAAAATACTCTACCTTCATGCCAGAAAACGGTGAAGTTTCATCTCTGTATGACTGGAGTAAGATACTCACACTTCATATACTTTTAATCCATAGGGTCTCAAGATCTACTTCTCAAGTCTATAAAAGCCTGAATTTTTACTTTCCCTGAAGTTTTATCCTAACAACATATATCTGGCTAAATATATGTTGATGGCAACATCACATAATTGTATATGCTATTTCATAGCTATTACTTTTCACCTATGTCCCTGACGTTAAAGGTTTCTTGCTTTTGTTGATGGGATAAACTACAGACCTTCTCCTCTTACTTTCAGGATGTTTAAATAAATAGAAAATGTTTCCACAGATATAATTCAGTATCCCTTCAAAGACCTTTTGTATTCTAAAACCTGTTACAAATGGAGCCTTATAGCAGCTACCTAATTTAGGAGGAAGGGTGTTCCCTGGTTTTAAAATTGTGGTGGGACTATTCAGAGATTTCTGAACACATAAAACAAAGGTGTATGTTAGTAGATTTTTCTTTGCTTGCCCATATTGCACTCATCTTTAGACTGGAAAGTAATAAATTCTCATTTCAAAGCTGAAGCAACTAAGTGCTGTTAATGAAGTGGAAGAATAGGGAATACTGTGTTTCTTTATACAGTAAAGAAATTCTTCCAGATTTCCCAGTGTGATATTAAGCATATGTCTCGTCTGGCCCTCTAACAGGTTCCTTAGGTGGAATTTAACAACCCTGTACTCCTTTTCAAAGCAGAGAAGGAAGTCATCTAGCATATGGGTCAACATCTTCTCAAGAGTAAAAATGGATTATAATCAGCAAAGTCTCTTCATATTTTAGTTTTGTTAATGACACGCCTTTTGGTAGATCTACCTTGACAATCATTGTAGTATCAGCTGGAATAATTACAAAGAGCTGTGAGCAAAATATCAGAGAGGTAAAAATGCATCATAGCACTTGCTTCTTTGATGCTTCCTGAATTAAATTTTGTCTTCTTGTCAGGTCTTTTACCATATCTTTTTTGGGCAATTTCTTATGTTGTCCCTCCAGTTCTATGCATCTGCACAAATAGTCAAAAAAATCCCATGGCTCACAGAAGATAAACACTTCTAGTAAAGGCTATTTTCAGTCCCTCAGATAAAATTTGTTAAAAGAAATGGACCAAGATATTTTTAAATTTTGTGGGGTACTTTTTTTTTTATTTTTTTTAAATTTTTTTTTCCCCTTCAAGTACATCAAATACAAAATGTACAAAGGTTTATCACTTATTTTTTTCATCTGCTTTACATACCAGTGTACAGCTCACACACACATACAGAGATCTTTTTTATATAACTGAAACCAATGAATATAAAAATTACATCTAAACAATGCTAGTTCCTAGTTGCAACACATTCAGTGGTGTTGCTTGTTGAACAACTAACATGTAACTAATTTCATGTAGACAGTAAATACCTTTGTTTTTCTAGTAACATAGAAAAGCTACTTCTTGATATAAGCTTATCCAAGATGGTTTTAGTAAAAAAAATAGATCTTAATTCTGTCAAAAAACGAGATGGAGTGCTACTGACAACCACCTGACTACACTAACTAAAAGGTCAGATAATAGAATGACAGTTTCTCTTGCCAAATCCCTGTATTTAACCTCTATGGCTGTAAGTAAAAGTACAACTATAGTAACTATGATATTATAGTTCTGTTATTGTTAGTGTGACAAATTTATCATGAAAGTTTCATGGTGTGTTTATGTGAAAGTGGTTTTTCAATCTTCTGCTTCTTAGCAATGATGGAAATGACAGTGTTACGCTCCTCTACGTAATTTAAAACACAATTCTGTGAATCTTTTCTGAAGTTCAACTCTAGGTACATAACAGGTTTTAAGTGGCTAAGTAAACAGCATGGTATATTAATCTAAATTTTTTTCATTTGTTGCAATTTATTAGGATTGACTTCTGTTAGTACCTTTAACTGAACGTAAAACAGACTATTCAGTTTTCATGAAAGAGCTATTCAACACTACTTTAAAGAAGTAATGCCATTGATCTAAAATAGCTTAGATATCAGACCACATTTTCAAAATTATTGATTTAAATAATACTATTAGTTAAATAGAGTATACCATAATATTAGAAAAATGGCATATAATTTTGGTCTTGTGTAGTGTTGAAGGTTTTATAAATTACTTCTCAAAAAAGGAAGGAAGTCTTGATCATGAGTGATCAGCATTTGTCTTATCAAGAAAAAGCATGTAAAGTAGACAGTAAAAAAATTTTTTAAATGGTGATGAAAGTTGAAAGTAGAATTATTGAAAATATAATTGTAAAATATATTTCACTTTAATGTTATATTTTCACCCTTGCACAGAGATCTTAGAAGAGACATGGAACAAGTACTCTTTCTAATTAATTCTAAATGTTAATAAGAAACTTATCTTTACTTTCTCTCGTTTTCTTTTTGTAAACTCATCAAGTGTGAGAGAATGATAAACAAGAAATTTATGTGCAAGCTTTCCCACTGAACTGGGATGAAAGTTTCCTTGGCATACTGAGAGATTTCCAGACATTCCTGGAGAAGCCACTCAGTGAGTTGGCTTTCATGGAAGACTTCAAATCCTGGAGTCAGGAAATAGAAGTATGTATCTCTCAATAGCCCCTTGCTGTCACCAGCCACCTGACAGACCATACTGGGTAACCTGTTGTACCTTAAAAGCCCTTAAAAGAAATCCAGCCACAGGACTACCTCAACAAGTTGCTGAGTGTGTCATATCTGTGATCACTGAGGGGCCTTGGAGCAGTCAGGGGTGTAAGGAAGAAAAGGGGGGTTATTGCCCGCTCTGATTGGAGCATGAAGGATTTTACATCAACCTTCTGATGAAAGAGGATTTCCTCAGAGCCCAGTCCAGCTTGGAGAAGATTGTCACAAGCCTGCCCCCTGAACTAAATCTTTCCACAAATACCTGATGAGAAGTGGCCAGACCAACAACACCCCTGGGAATCTGCAGTAGACAATCCACTCCTTGCTGGAAAAGTGGTTCTAGCTCCTTTGCCTGTCAAGGCTTGACAAGCTGAAGGGAGAAAGCCTGTAGGAGGAAAGATACAGAGAGGCAGGGCAAGAAATGAATGCATGAGGAGAAAAAATGAATGCATGAGGTAACAAACCAGTTCTGCTCTGACGTCACCAGGGGCCCATACGTATTAAAGATTAAGATGACATTGAAGAGGAAATGGTGAGGGACCAGCAGGAGGTGCAGCCGCTGTCTGTGTACCTGGTTCTGGATGAGATTCCCTTCAGAAAGATGCAACAAACTTCCTGCAGAGAGAGCAGGCTGTGATCCGGCCTCCAGAGAAAGCAGTGTGGGATGTAAAAGCTTAAGCTACGGGAGCATAGGCAAAGGCAGAAGGGTGCTTTGAAAGTGGGTTGTGCACCACGGAAAGCTGTAAAGTGTGCAGATGGCAAAGAGCAACCAGGCCATGGGATAGAACTCTGGGGTTCTCCTTTGTTGCTGCTATGAGGTAGCAGGTGGCTTATTTCCAACCTGAAGGCTCGTGTTTCCAAAGGGGGCTAGGAAGTGGTAGCCATCATCTCGAAGAAGATGAGAGCTCAGAGTACCTGTCTTGGCTAGGCCAAACACGGACACTTTTGCAGGCAGGAGCATGGGAGAAAGAGAGACTGGAGAGAAATCAGCCTTAGGCTCACAATAACACAGGCCCTATGTGCGTCCTCTTGGTCACTTCTGTCCCGCTCAGGAGCAGGCTGCATGCTTCCAACCATGGCCAATTCTTCACTGCAACCAAAACATTTCTAAAGAAAAACTGGAGATAATTTCCCAACAAAGGGTGTTGGTGAGCTGACCAGGGGAGGTGCAGATCAAAGGAATTCTGTTCCCCTCTGCTCAGCTCTGAGAAGGAGAGATGCCTGGAGTACTGTGTCCATTTTGTGCTCTCCAGGTAGCGTAAGTCAGGCAGTGACTTGCCAGAGAGAGCTCATCAGAGGGCCACCAGGTTGAGCAGGGACTTGGGTGCAGAACACCTGCAGGGAGTTTTAGATCTTTGTTCATCAGTAGGAAGAGCATGTGAAAGGGAGATCTTGCTGCTGTCTCCATCTACCCAGGAGGATGTCAAAAACCAGATCCAGGCTCTAGCCAGAGCTGCACAGTGACAGGATAGAAAGCAATGGATGGAAGATACAACTTTTAGATATTACAAAGAATCTTTTCTCCACAAAGGTTTTCCAACACATGCAAGAATTTCTTGAATTCTCTGTGGAGATATCTAAAACTATGCTGGACACATCCCCGAGCAGCTCAGTTTGAGGTGGGCTTGTGTAATGATCTGGTTTAAACCCAGAAAAGAACAGAAAACTAAGTCTCTGTGTATAAACCGGAAACAACTTTGAAGGTTCAAAATATACCCAAAAACGAGATTAAAACCAAATGAGGTTAGATGTTGGTGCCAAAAAATTGATGTATTTTATTTAATAGTAAAAATAGAGTAAAAATCTCTTTTCATTTTACTATTTTACTATTAAAATTTATTTAATAGTAAAATAGTAAAATGCAAAGAGAAAGAAAGAGAAAAGAAAGAAAGAGATAGAAAAAGAGATGTGCGTGGGGGGTGAGGGTAAAGGGGAGAGTGACAGGGGTTAGGTGGAAGCATATCACCCATCCGAGGGTCCCAGTGACGTCTCGTTGCTCCCCTCCATCTGCTCTTCTTGGTGGTGAAGGTCCCCCGTTGCCGCTGCCACGCCACCACATGCAGAAGAGTACAGAATTCACTGGATTAACATACGCTTTGGGCCAGGTGGGAATGCCCACGTGCCTCCCTTGCAGGGGGCCAGTTTGACACAGTCCCTTGCAACACTGATGGCCTGTTGCATCATCTGCAGTGCTCCGGTGCAGGGTCTGGGGATCCCTTTGGGGGGCCCTTGATGGGCCATGTCACCCCCTCTGCTGTGGATAAGCTTCCCCGGGTGAAGGGGCCTCTGCATAGCTGGGCCTCCTCTGCACATCGGAGGATGGGCGTTCACTGCGCCTCTGACCAGAGGCTTTCCAACACACACCCAAAGCCTCTCTCCCGCCACGCTTTGGTGCGAGGGTCTGTGCAGCCTGGCAGCTGATAGCCCTGGGGCTGTGGTCTCCTCCCCGAAGGTGTTAGGCTTGTGCTTTGTGAGTGTCCTCATCCCTGACTTGTTACTTTATCTTATCTTCATCAGCGAACAGGCCTCTCAAAGCCCCATTCAGGCTGTGGTGGTGTTCTCTGCACCTTTTGTAATACAGTTCTGCTATAGTAGGCAGAAGTCTTTCATGAAAATGTTTAAGTCATAAACTATAATATTTCAGTCTCTGACACCTTGCAGGACGAGATCACCTCCAGGGGTTCTTTCTACTCAGTTATCACATGACTCTATGAAATACATTGGAGCTGTTTTCACAGTGCCAGAATTGGATACATAAAAAGCAGGAGTGGATGGTAATGGCTAAATTATCCTTACCAACTTACAAGCAGTGGGTGACTTTACCTAGTGTTTATTTAATCACTGCTATGGTCAAGAGTACTGTGCAAATTATCTACTTTTTTTTCCTTAAGTGGTAGTATATTGATTGTTTTTACCTCCTTAGGAAGCACTGTTATAAAAATCTTTATACTCCCACAAGTCCTTTAGTAAGGAGGATAAAAATCAAATTTCACAGCTGTGCTAACATTAAGCCCAGACCATTTTCAGTACATATTAAATAAAAAATGCTAAAATAACATTAAAAGCCTAATTTAAGCTGACAAAGGCAAAGAAATCAGAATTTGGATGAAGAAAAGATGAAAAGGAAAGCAACCTTTCTCTAGACATATACACACCAACTTTCTAAAGTTTTTTTAATAATATTTATATTTCTTTTGGAAAAAGTCAAATGTCCCTGGGACTATTAGGGAACAAATAACATGGGATCTTTTCCAAAATAATCTATTGTAATTCAGGATTTTCATAAATGTTAAAATATTAAATATAATTACTAAATTTTAGCATATCGTATTAAGGAGATTGGTTTTTTATGTTCCAATTAAATCCTTTGGATTTGTTATATTGGGAATATTGCATAATAAAAAAAATTAGAATAATATGTGCAGTTAAATGCACTTCTACAAAAGCACTTAAAGGATATTCAGAGCAACTTCTTCTCAAATGCAAACAGATCACACTCATTGTTTATTTTGGGGAGAGAAGTAGATCAGGAAGTTCAGCTAGTTCAAGAGTATTTTTAGAGAAGGACAAACTTTCAGATTTTCTTATGTCAGTATATCGGTCAGAGTTACAGGGGCATCCCATGACTAGCTTGCAGGAGAATTAGAACAAGAGTGAATTACTGTAAAAATGGCATAATTATTATGGGTGGCTCTGTGTATAATTTCTACCTTCTAATCAACTCTGGATGAACCTATATGTGCTGCAACAGTGTTCTTTGTTTTGTGTTGGATGATTATTCTGTAGATTTAGCTGGAAAGGTGGAGCAACTATTTCCTGTCTTATTTGTGCACTGCAGATATATATGCATTGTGAGATGGTTTAAAATTCCTTTTGAAGCTTACTTTTGTATTGAAAAGCATTTACAGTAATGATGCACTCCATACATGATTACATACAGTATAGGTTTGGAATAGGGTGTGCTAAGGAGTAGTTGAAGCTTGGTCTGAGGTCACCAGGTACAGACATCTGCTGAGTAGTCACTGGTGTGCAACACTGCTGAGTTTGCTCAGACACGTAGGATCTGGAAGAGGAAGCTGAAGTCTGAAGTGTCAGGCTTTGTTATCACAGGGTGAGTGACCTTTCAAAATGTATGATAAATCAAGGTCTTCTAATAATTTGTCAATGCAATTGACATTGTCTCAGAATTCCCCAGCTGATCTCGGATATTCTACCTTGCTGTGTCTTTTAGTCTTGTGGTTATAGCTTTTTCCTGCAAGAAAACACCTATTTTTATTTTCAAACAGAGGCAGACAGTTTTTAACTGAGAGGAAGAAAAGTAACTGCTAACTTTATCTTTAAAAATACTTTCTGTAATATATTAATGTGTGACATACCTACATTTAACATGGAAACTATCCATATTGAAAGAAAACTATGCTAAAGATAAAAGCTCAGTATAAAGACTGACAAATACTCCAGCATTCTACTTTAAATGGCTCAGCCACAGTCAATCCAAACAAAATCAGTGGATTTTTCTTATTATTCAATATAGGCCTTAGGAGATGAAAGAACTGGTTGCAAAAGGTAGAAAAAAAGGTACTGAAGTAAAATAAAAATAAACTATGAACCAGAAAAAGCCCATCCCTCTCCTGCTCATCTGCTACTTGCCCTTGAAGGCCGATGTTCTACTTGAAAATTGTTTTGCCACCTAGAAGAGGTCACCTGATGTCAGCTCCTCTCTAATGACTCTCATGGTGTTATCACAAGTTTTGTGTCTGTGCACATCAACAAGTAGCATGCCAGTGCCAGCTCTCGCAGCTGCAAGGACAAGGATCAGTTTAGCACATCAAAAGAGATTTTGGCTGCAGCTCCAGTGTCCCCAGCTAGTTTGTGCACTGTGTTTTTCTTCAGCCTTATCATGGTCATTGTAGTATGAGATATTGGTCTATGTCAGAAAATCTAGAACCACTTGGATACAATCTGGAAAGCCTTTGCTTCTGAATTTGATACTGTAGTGAATGACTTAGAGATATATTTTTTTTAACAATTAAAAACCAAATCAGACAAAACCAACAACATTTAAAAAAACCCTCAAGCACCCAAACAACAGGTGAAATGTATATATGAATTAGTGCATATGTAAGTTTATTCAGAGGGGAAAATAAATTAATGATTTAAAGATCTTTTTTTAATAGATATATTCAATAAAAAGACAGAATGTGTTACTTTTCTTCTACAGTTAAGTATCTGAAAATTAAAGTATTTTATTATGGCATGACATGAGATCTATGACAATTGTTTTCTGGGTTTTTTTTTTAGTCTCCCTTCCCAATAACCCACTCCTGAGAAAGTTTAACAAAACCCAACAACTAGAAAAGGTAAATCTGCATAACAAAGTCTTGGATAGTTTTAAGTTGTCCACAAAAGTGTACCTTGTGTGGTCTGATACGTAGTTCGGGAGGTAGTTTTCAAAAATGTCAAGCATGCACATGACTTATAAGCACACATCACTTTTCGGTTTTGACAATTTTAGAGTAATCAAAAGGCCAAAGGCCAGAAGAGCAAAGAACATTCATACCCAGCAGAAAATGTATTTTACAGTAAATTTATCTTATGGATGGAAACCTGTTGAAGCTATGTTCTTATAGACAAAGTGCTCATCATTTGTTGGCAATACACCAGTTCTGTTTTATGGAAAACATACATATTTATTTAATAAGCTCCCTTCTCTGCATTAGTACATTGCTACATTAAATCACTGTTTTTTTAAGCACAGATATTACCATTCTTTGTCTTGTACCAAAGATGATTTAAACACACATAGCCTAACATTGGCTTTGATGAAAACCTATTCAGCAGAGGATACCACTTGGTCATCCTATAAGAAGAATAATGTTTTTATAGCTTTCTATATTTTTTTTTTTCTGGGGGATTTGGGTCTATCTCCCTTTCTTTCCGTTCTCCATGCTCTCTTCAGCTTGCCTATAGCCACTGTGTGCTTCACACAGTTTTCCCACACAATAATTCTGTAGAGCAAAACACAAAATTAGGAATAAGCACCTATACAATTGTAGTCTAGGAAATTCTTGCTGTACCATTGCCTACCTCCTCATTTTACAAAACTTTAGCAGCAAGTCAGCAGATTTATGTTTTAGATAAAAGTCACCTAATTGCATTCCTTGGTTTGAGAAAAATAAACTTACAAAAAACTCATCTGTCTTGACTACAAAGTGAGTTTACAAAAGAACTTTAGTACAGAAAAATACTGGACAGGGTTCTGAATAGTTTTCTTCTTGCAATATTTATATAAACTACTTTTAAAAGCATATGGACTGTTTTCCCTCTTCATACGTTTATAGCATAAATATCATCAGTGGAGGTAGGAACGATATGCATGTTTGGACAATAAACCCTTTAAAGACTAGGACTGAAACATACAGAACTAAGAAAAGAATCCCTTAAAGAAGAAATGCACCAATAATGAGTGCAGCAATCTAGAGTGCTTTATGAGCATACTGCTAGCTCACATTTTTAGCACATCAGTGGAGACAGAGGTGTAGTTACTAACTTTTTAGTCATAGTTATCATCATGCAATGTTAGCAATATTAGTTTAAAATTTAAATATATGTGGACGTCTCCTAAAAATACAAAGAAATAAAGAAGACCTCTTGAGTAATTTTCAGACAATGCCAATGTCTATGTAAGCAAAGAATTGAATTAAACGTATTGCACTCACAGAGGTTTTGTATAGGGACTTGTATGTTTGTTTAAATCAAGCTATTGTTCTAGCAGAGATACATGTGATTTGATTGCTTTATTTTTTTTCCTGGCAGGTTCTGTTATCTGTATCTACAAAGGACAGGACACTGGAATTTAATATTAAAGTAAACAAATGCATTTATTTCAACTGAATATTCCATCCCTACAGTAATAAATACCTTTTATAGGTTAGACATTTATATTAAGGCTTACTGAAAGCAAAGGAATTTGCTTTTGGAAAATTCTAAATTAAAGAGTAAGCAGGTAAGCCAATTTCTTGAGACAGAGTATTCTGCAGTGACATCTGTGTAGCAGTGACACTGTAACTTATTAGCTAAGTGTTACTGCCTTTAAAAAAAGTTGGAAAATTTCTACGTTCAAAATCCACACTGCTAAATCCTGAACGCTGATAAAATAAGCAAATTTCCTATGTTTAGTCTGTAATAAGGATGATGGGCTCCTCTAGAAGTAACAGGGTTAAAGCTTTCAAGCTGTTTGTATGAGGCAATCAGAGAGGCCAAACCTGAGAGGAAAAAAGCTGGATTGCAGAGTGGTGCTAGTGACAGTTGTATGGCATGATCAGCACATGGCAGGATGAGGCTTACAGCATAGTCTTGTGAGAACTAAATGAAATATAATTCCACAGGAAAACCTTCATTCTGTTATCCAGTGCATTGACCCTGGAAAATTCATAGACTGTCTCATAGCACCTTTGGTCTAGATCACATATAAGTTTTACCCTTTCAGTTATGCTCTTAGCTATTGAACTCTAGATCTTTCAGTCACGTGTCAAAATAAATACTATCTGACAGCTAAAGAATACCTTTATCATTCCCCGTTGCTCACTGACTTCATAGAAGCATACCTTTAGTCTTCACAAGAAAAAAGGAGGCTGTGATCTCAATATTTCAACACTTTTATTTACCTTATCTGTAATATAATTAATAGATGACTGCATAAAGATCAAGGTGGCTATCAAAGAAAATGAGACAGCTTCATATGAAACTTGCTCTTTTGAATCAGTCTAGGACTCTATCAAAGCATGTGTGATAATTTCATGTAAATCCCGGTGTTCTGAATCTGTATCTTTTAACCTGTACATACCATTTTTAACACACTACATTTCAAAGACATTCAAAGCTGATCTAATTTGTATTACAGAATTACATTATAATCTGCAAGCAGCACATCATACTGATTTCTTAAAATTAATGTGGAAGCTCATTATAAAGACATCTACAGAGGGCTCATGTAGTCTTTCTCAAAAATACTGTGACTTAAACCAACCACATTCTCTATTTAAAGTACACCTTCTTCTAGCCAGTCAGATCTTTCTCTGAAGTCTGGATTTTGAAATTTTGTACTTTGAGCACAAACCCAAGAGCAAAATTTTCAGCATCATCCAGGATTTCCATTTGTACACCACCCTGAATTTTTGGTGTTATAATACATAAAAATGTTTTCAACTTTTGATTTATGAGATGATAAATTAAGGACATTGTTCATCAGAGTGGAAATAAATGCATGTGATGGACTGAAGCAAGAAGCAGTAATACTAAGTAGGGTTGCGTTCCTGCTACCTTGTTTATGTGAGACCTAAATTGACTTTTAAAAGTGAACCTAATATTATACATTCAATAAACAGACAAAAAAAAGAGTAATGTAATCCTTGTTATGACAAAATAGCAGACACTTGTTTACCAGAGAACCATTCTAGATGGGCTACAGCCAGGATCTGCCCTTTTACCATGTTCCAGGACAAACCACTTTTTGGAAAAACAGCAAAAGTAGTGTAGATTTGCAGGTCAATCTATTCAGACAGATTATAAATTGTAAACTGACCACTCTCTAAGTCTGTTTTTAAATTAATACTGAGTCATTACACTTGAGAACTCTCCCATGCCAACATTGCTTTACTCGCTAACCTTCTGTCTGCCCAAATAAGCAAATTACATCTGCCTATTTTTATTCTCTTTTCCAAATTAGCAGGAACTAGCCACATTATCCAAGATAATAATACCTAACAAAAACTAAATATGGAATATACACCAGGTAAATAGCTGACCTGCATCAAGGTTCATCAAATGATGAAAAAAAAAAAAAAAATTAAAAAAAAAAGGAAAAGAAAGGAAAGAGATCTCTCTGGAAAGACCTTGGCCCTTAAAGCCAGTTCAATATGCTGAATACTGCAACTGAAGAAGCTGAATTATAGCTATCAGCTTTTAATCCATGACAGTGTCTAAAATTGCAGTCAGATAATCTGAGCACAGAAAACTCCAAGACAGCTGGATCATACTTCATGCCCATGTTACTTTCTAATGGAGTAGGATCAAACCAGGTGTTTATATCCTTGGTCTAGGTGACAGCATTACTATGTGTTCTTTCAAGAACATGTCTTTATAAAGGGACAAAGAGAACTGATCCTATTCCTACTTACTAAATTACTTCCATATAAATTGCTGGAAGTCATAAACCCCTAAAAAGAATCAAAATTTACAAGCCCATATAACTTGTATTAGCTACAGTTAAAGGAAGCCTTGAAAGTCTAAAAACGTACCAAGCAGACCTTTTGTTTAGAACATATAGGAAAAAGGACTAGAATAAACGTTTTCCAGTTAACTCCACAGATCTAGCTCTGCTGCTCTCAGAAGAGAAAGAGGATCTTCAGAATGTCTAACTCTTGGTGAGCACAACTCAGCTTGACACAGCTCTTTACCCATTGTTTCAGAACACTCAGCTTCACAGCAAGGCAGAGCTGTGAGGTTCAGAGCTCATGACTGCCTAGTAGCTGCCAGACAATCCAGGAAAAGCAGTGTCTGAATAAAGGAAAAGCCCACAGAAAGCAGATGAATCGGAAATCCTAAACAAAGTTGATCCACTGTATATTTTAAGGCCATCTTTCTGCTTCTTCCATTTGCAAGTGGAGGGTGTTTGACTACTGGTTTTTCTGTGAAAGCGTCGGTATCTTGGGTTCCTACTATCAAGCACCTAGGCATTTTTGACTAATTTGGAGCAGGCAGAGGTTAGATTTAGAGCAGAGGATTAGATGTGGAATATTCATTTACAAGGCAACAGGAATAAGGGCTGTACAATGCACAGAGATATGATGGCACTTTTCTTGAATCTCATACAGGCAATCACAGCTGCAATTTTAGATTTTTTTGTTCATCATTTCCAATAAATTGGCACAAAGTTTTTGGACATCATGATCACATAACTGAGGACAACATTTCACTCACTACTTTTAATTGGAAGAATGTGCATGCCAAGGAGAAAGCTTGGTCTCTTAATTCTAGAGAAGGCATTAGCAACTGTATAGAGCAAAGAAAATGTGAAAGCTAAAGCCCATGAAAGCTTCCTGTTTCACCAAGGGACCCTGCCAATAATACACTTTCTCTACACTAAAACATGATCATCCTGGGATATATATTAATTTTGGCTTGAAAGAACAGTAACTTAATGTAGTATAGAAACAAACCTGTTACAGTGAAAATATTTTGCATCCCATGCCAAAAACTATTTAATAATTTGAATGAATCTTTTAGACAAGCAGAAAACTAAAGAATGATTCCACTGTCTGGATGCCATGAAATCTGCTGGCCTTTCTTAAGAACTTCTGAAAAAAAGCCCTGAAACAACAATTCCTGTTTCACCTCTTCCCCAGAGAAAAAGAGTCCAAACAGAGAAATGATCCCTGCTAAAAACAAGTACTGACCTGAAGCAACTAGTGATGTTTCAGCCTTGAGTTCCTGACTTATTTTTCAGGAAATAACTTAAATCCAGTACAGATTACAGCTATGAAATAAAAAGCAGAGCCACATCTGGCTGTCACATCTGTGCAAAGCAAAGCTTACTTTGTTTAGCCTTTCTGATTTATGAGTGTATCTAAATCATCTCAAGACCATTTAATTTCTCATTTGCATAAAGAAAACAACAATATTGTAATATTTTTAGTTGCTATAATGTGCAAACAGATTTTGGGCCATGTCACTTCACTGTAGTATCTTTGAAGAATATCTAAGCCAAGGGGAAAAATTGCACAAATATGTTTCCCAAATTTCAAAACAAAACATAAGTATTGTAAATGAATAAAATGTATGTTTAAATCTACAACTATTGCAAACTATAAAATTAGATATTCTATTATATAATACAAAATATATGGGGTCTTTTTAGAGATACTAAAAATTATTAAGTCAAATGAGGGAAAACTGCTGCCTCATTTTTATTACAACAAACTTTGGTCAGATTTTCAGCCTTGTAAATTAATTACATGGATTAATGGGTTCATTGTAAGGTAATGAACCCATTAAATTACAGTCCTTAAAATTAAGCTACCAATCAAATGCAATGAAAATTTTTAAAATATTTCTGGTTTTACAGTGTTGAATGTGGAAATAAAAAAAATAAAATATTATCATTTGAAATTCCACTTGAAATATTTTTTTAAGAAATTGTTAAGCTTTTCTTTGGGTTATACTTTTATTGTTACTGCCTATTTTCATATTCTATCAAATACATAACATTCATGATAACTGCATTTCATATTTTTATGTACATATTATTACTAATACTTTTAAACACGTCAAGGAGAAACTTCCACGACTCTGATGTATTACTGAATTTAACTCAAGCTCTGCATAAATCCTCACTATGGGGATTTTCTATACTGTTATCACGGATTTAGTTGCATAGATGTCACTATGGAAAACTAAGGTTTTATATTGTAAACTGTTACACATTTGGTTAAATTCGCACACATAGCCTGCTCAAAAAATAATGAAAACACACAGCCAAACTTTACACAAATGTTTCAGTCCATTCTTACTCAACAAAGAAGGTGACAATAAGCACAGTGAATTAGGTTCATTAACTGATCTACTAAAGTTGAATACCTATAAACATAAATCCAAATAACTGGACCCAGAATAAATGTACTGATCATTTAACCCTCTTATAAGAAGAAAGGATCTGAAGGAAAATGTGAAGATCAAGAGAGAAAGAGTCACAAACAAAGCCTGACAAAAAGAAAATAGTCATTTAGAATTTCGCAGAAATTCGGTTTGCTTATTACAAAGGGGATGGAGAAAAAGATAAGAGAAAAATAACATAAAGTTCAGACATTGATAGATACAGTATATGCAGCTGCAACACACAGTTGAAAGAATGAAATTGTAAGCGAAATACAAAAACCTATGGTATTTGTTGATTGGTATTAGCTTAAGATATTCACTGTCTGTAATGGGAAAATGCTAAGAATTATTTTAAAACAAACTTTATAGTTTGGAGGTTAGATCAACACTGACTTTAGATGTCGTAAATTGTTATTTCTTTGAAGAAACAGGATAACATCAAACAGACAATCTACACAGTGAAAAAAAACCCTTGGGATTAATACAATGGCATTTATAGCAGAAATCCCATATTTAGCAATATTTAGAATATTTAGACATTTTCTCATATCTTATGAGACAAAAGTCATGTACATAATAGGGTTTTATGATGTATTCTCTAGAAAAGGGCACATAATATTTGCATATTTGTTTCATTCACACTGCAAATATGTACCATGAGCCTCATTTCTCTGATGCTGTGATGTTACTTTCATTCCCTCCATGCTCCGACAAAACTATGTTGAAAGAATATACTTTAAAGTGCTAATCACATAGCAAAGCTGCTCCAATAATTTGAAAGTATGTGGACAGTTTTGAAAAACATCGAGATAAAACAATTAAGTTTAAGAGATTCAAAAGCCATACAGTTATTTAATGCAATATGTTCTTCATGTGAATGGTTGTTTTCTTTAGGTCACATTAAAGATATGGAATGTTTGACAATAGCCATGAATGACATTTGGACTGGATTAAAAGTGTATTGGCTTACAAAATCAGATTCAGACTGCAAAGACAAGATACGGGTTATGTAATTCAGAAATGACAAACAATTTCTAGTGTGATACAGTTGTTGTACTTAGTTCTGTTCTCAAGTATGGTAACTGCAAATTAGTAGGATATTTTTCCAACAACAAAGACATTTTACATAGAGAAACATGTAAAATAGTAATACCCCCAAACCTCAAAACACTCAAACCCTAACCTATGTAAAATAGCCCTCAAAGAGTTCAACTTTTAGAATGCTTATTTTAGAAAACTGTAAGCTCTGAAAATGAGGGTAATAACAAAGTAATTTTCCTTGAAATTTCAGATGTGATATATCTATACTGAAAACACGTATTTACATTTCTTCAGAGATCTCAAAGATAAAAAAAAGAAAGCAGAAAGAATAAATTGCATCTACCTTCGAGCTGTGAGCCCTCTGGTGCAAGAACTATTCATTCTTCTGTTCTAATATAATATTTAACACAGTGAGGCTTTGGTTTTGGTTAGTTCCTGGCAATAATACAGTAAACAAGATTAAATTGAAATAACAAGAGCAATTCAGAGGTTTTGGTTCACTTTGTTTTGGAAGAGACGAGAAAGCTCCTGTTCAGAAGATCAGTGATTATGGTGTAATTCCAGTAGAGCACTTAAGCGCCACTTAATCTGGAGGACTTTGGGAAAACCTTCGTGTTACACAGACCTGGTATTCAATTTTTACAGAGTGGTGAATTTTATCCAGTCCTCTCAATAAGTTCTTCCTCCTTGAACTGGTTTTGTCTTTCCCTCCCGCCATTCCCTCAGCAGCTGGGCAGGTAGATACATAAGGAAAGTGAGGTAATCCAGCCCATGTCCTTGATCTCAGGTTGGTGTTGAAAATGTCTGTCCCATCTGCTTTTAAAAACCAAGATTTCTAATGTCTCTCTGGGAAATCGATTCCTGCTCTTGTCTAGTCTTCCCACTAGGAAGTTTTATTCCTAGTCTGGAGCTTAATTTCATCTCCCAGTTTAAATCTTTAATGTCTTCCCTACCCACACTCAGTGTGGAGAACAACATATTTCCTCTTTTGTATGACATTTGCACATCAGATGCTTACCACTCTGTATATCTTCTCCAAACTAGATTACCCCTATGTTTCAAATGTTCTTTGTAAGCACCCTGTCTCAGACCTGTTACTGTTCTTCGTTGCCTTCTACTTATGAACCTTATGTGGTCAATGCCCCTCATTGGAAACAAGTGCCTGTGCTGGCTGAGGCCTTGCGCGTGCTGGGATAGGACACCTATTTATCTCTCCCAGAGTGCTGCTTGCCTATTGGAAATTGACAATATCTAACGTCTGGTTCACTAGTGAAAGTATGATTGCCCAAAATATTTCAGCACACTCTGTCCTCTGGTTTCTTGTCTTAAAAGTGTTTGCATTTTATTGACATGAGAACAT
The DNA here is from genome assembly GCA_013397755.1 of Cnemophilus loriae. Taxonomy (NCBI): domain Eukaryota; kingdom Metazoa; phylum Chordata; class Aves; order Passeriformes; family Corvidae; genus Cnemophilus; species Cnemophilus loriae. The sequence continues at coordinate 802,122 of VZTF01000151.1, forward strand.
TGTATTTCCACACACAAAGGCTTCTCATCTTGTAGAAGAAAATTAGACATGTTTAACTGTTGTCATGGCTTTTGTTCGTGTCCATATTATCTTCCCTCTTTCTACAAATTTTGTAATTAATTTGCATGGGTGAAGTTAAGGTGACGGCTTGTAATTCCTATTTTTCTCCTGCACTTTTAAAAGTGGATGTTATTTTCGCTATATTAGTCTTCTGGAACTTCACTTATTGTCACAAATTTTCCAGAAGGACTTCTAATGCCTCTGACATTAGTAAAATCATTTTTTTTATGTGCCTTGGAGTGGAAATGGGCATGTGCAGCTGACTTACAAGTGTATAAATATTTTTAGCAATCTCAGGCTTGTTTTTATCCTTCTATAGCTTGACTCATTCTTTTGTCATGAGCATTAGCTGTATTGCCTGTTTGACTGAACTTGACCTTTTAGTGAAGACTCGAGCAAAAAAGACATTAGGTATACTTTCAGTTTCTCGATATTATATGCTGATAGCTTCCTGGTCCCTTGGGAGGTGTCCAGACCTTTTGCTGGTGTTCTTTCTATTCGCATCTCTTGCCAGCAGTGATTGCTTTGAGCTTTGGTTCTTCTATTCTTTTCCTTATGCTCCAACTATTCTTTTAAGATCCTTCATAAATTACCTAATTTCTACATCTCTATTCTTCGTTCTTAAATTTTAAGTGATCAAAAAACTCATTATGACCAATTTCACTTTCTATCTTTCGTCTGCCACTGTAATTTACACTTTTGCCATTGATATAATTTTTAAAACAATAGCTAAGTTTTCAGAACCCAGTTTTTTACCTCATCAGTTTTATTTTCCACAAAAGTATACTTACAAAGCTCTGAGTTTACTGGAGTCTGCTTTTCACACATTTTTTTGGTCTTACTATTCTGTTTTCACTCTCTTTCTTCTTAAGTAATGAATGTTGTCATATTGTTGGCAATCCATCAGAGTTGCCTTTCATCCTCCGATTTTCATCCAGTTGTCTCCTGTTAGAAGTGAGTCTAGAAAGTCATCTTTCCCTGCTTCTTGTTCTTTTCACTGTTTGTATTCCAAAGATCTCTGAGAAATTTAGTTCTTGCTTTCTTCGTTTCTCAGTGGTTCTCTGAGTAAAGGCTTCTGTCACTCTCAAATTTTCATGTGATTCTGCTAATTTTTAAAAATAAAAAAAGCGTCTCAATTAGTTGATTTTCTTAGGGGGTTGAGAATGAGAACACCTAGTAAACAAAGACTTGGGACCACAATTTTCCATCTTATGAGAGGCCTGTGTTTCCTTTACAGCCAAAAGTGCATGTCAGAAATGGCATTTGACAGCTTCTATCACTCTCTTTCCCTTCCACACATTGATTTTCACCTTGTTCAGTACTTTAGCTTCAATTAGGCACAAGGCGTTATGCCTGAGACCACTTAGATACCCATCAGAAAGGCTACAACCAGCCACGGCTGCTGTAGAGACCAAGGACAGAAAAACTGATCTGGCTGTCAGACCCACAGAAAAAGTTTTTGTGGTAGCTGCAGGCTAAAAACATGAACTATAAGCAATGTAATTATGATGTAGATGAAAACAAACTCCATGGTTACCCAGCTCCCTCATTATGATCAGATCACTTGGCACATCACTGCAGAGAACTTTGCTTTGGAAAAACATTACATTTTTCATGAGCAGTTCAATAAAAGAAACTATTTTATGGGTCCAGGAGATGGTTGAGGGGTTCAGAAGGAAATAATTTGCTTTTATTTTGCTTTAGAAATTAATTCCAATTTTTATAGCAATTTACAACAAATTCCTGCACATTAAATACAAAACACTAAAGCAAAAGTTACAAACAGTATGTATTAGTATTTTTGGAATGAAAATTAAAACATGCTGCCACTTCTGCAGTCCAAGTCATTATGTTTTATGGCTTAGGTTAACATTGTGCTATAAAATAGAGTAAATAACTGTTAAAAGCAGTCATTTGCTCAGAATTATTATGAGTTTCATTTTGGGAATGATTCAACTTACCATTATTTTTTTTTTCCTGTATAAATGGCAAATTTTTGAATTTTACTGCTCGGCTCTTAACTCTGTCCTGTCATACTGAGTGGAGATACCATGTTAAGAAGTCAACTTTAAATAAGCCAACAACTACTGTGTTTGATGTCATTACTCCATTTGTAGAAAACTGTACTTGGTAAGATATATTCCTATTTTTAAACTATCACCTCATATGGGAAAGCTATGTTTGTTCAGAGATCATTCTTAGCAAAAGAGGCTGACAGGGTGTTTTTTTCTAACCAATGAATGTTATGTAGCAGGAGTCTCAGCATGAGATAATAGCTCCAACTTTCGCTACAATCTCTTTTAAGTCCAGTCTTTCACATCTTCTCTTAGTAATCAAGTACAAAAATAACAGCCGTTTATGAGCCATATTAAGGTTCTGGAATGTTTTGGGTATATATAGCCAGTCTGTTAAACAAAGAAATTAAATACTAGGACTATAGGTGTCCTGTGCTAGTCCAAGGTTCTGTGCATTTCTTCTTTTGATCCAGTACCATATTGTAAGATAGTGAAAACTTGCTTGTGCTGTGTCTCTATTCTCCTTAAATACGTGCTGTTTTGATTTTCATTTACTATTATATTACCTCTATGTTAGGGTATTTCATTATCCCTCCAGGTCCTCTAACACTTCATTAAGAATTTTAAGCTATCCAGCATCGTTGTACTGTATTTTTCTGGCTGCTGGTTCAAAGAGGTTAAACATATATTTTTCTATGTATTTCATCATTCCAGCGAGCCTGCATGACCCCTTCATAATTGCTGGAGGACAGATTTGGGGGTTGGCTCAGATTATGTTGCTAACTGCATATACAGTTTATTCACTTCTCTTTCTGAAATGTTACTTCTATTACTCACACTTCTTGACTGCTGTTGCTCTTTGCAAAGCTGTCTTAAGCCACCAGTCACAGCCTTCTACCACTTTTCTCAAATCAAGATGTCATTTTTTTAGGCCTTAATATAAGTTCTAGAGCAGCAAATGTTGTATTTTCCTGTGAAATGTCATTGATGTTGTGTATATAAATATAAAGAAACGGTGGGACACAGCTAGGCCAGCTGACCCAAATTAACCAAACAGATATTCCATACCACATGGCATCAGCTCAGATATAAAAACTAAGGGAAGGAGGAGGAAGAAGAGGGGGCATACATATATTACAATTTTTATCTTCCAGACACAAAAAATGCCTGTCATATTATGTGTAAATCCCACGTAAGGACATTCTGAATTTATACATGTTAGCAGTATGTTAACAATGTATACGTATTTTAACAATAAATATATAGGTATGAGTATACTAGGAAAAATAAGTTTTGCATCTTGTTGAAGATGTCCCTGCTCATTGCAAAGAGTTTGACTGAGTGGTCTGAGACTCAGAGTTCGAACCTTAGAGATCCCTTCGAGCCCAATATATTCTGTGATTCGATTTGGTGTAATAACGGAAGTTTTCACATTCTTCAAAGGTGAATTCAGCCATGAGCAAAGGGCATATTCACATATTCATGATGCGTTGCTTCAAAGTAACACTTTAGTTCTCAAAATAGGTATAATCAAAATGCAGGTACTACAGAGGAACTTACGTGGGGCTTATTCTGAGTTACTGTGTAAATTTTTAATAGTAAGATTTTCTTGGCAAAGCTCAGACTTTAATATTGCTGGAGAAAATGGCAATATTTCTGAAAGAAGAACTTGATTATGGCCTCAAAAAATAGCTATGTACAGGCACAACTATAGAGTAATGAATATAGAGATAGACTAGACTTTAAGGTCAGAGGAATATATTTATCTAAATTTCATTGAAATAAAGATTCAAGCACTTTGATTACCTCCAAAAAACCCTCATATCTTCTAGTTCTAGAACTACTTTGTATGCCAACTTATGTAGAACAGAGAACACTAGAGAAACAAAGGAAGCATCTGAAAACTTTTTGTCCTAGACCCAAAATGAAATTTAGGCATCTAATTAGAGAAGAGCTAAATCAGAATTTAGAATTCTAATTCTAAATTTCGGTTCAGCCGTGCTGAAAAGCCTCTTCCATATTCACTGAACCCGAAAATCACCCAGATTCTAGAAGACATTCAGATTTCGGTACTATTTTCCCACATAACTACAGTCCTGCTTCTTTAGTTCTGCCTGGAGCCTTCTTGATGGTAACAAGTAAGGAAAGTGCCCAGAGAAGAAGCAGCATTGCAAAGAACTACTTGATTCTTCTTCATGCTGTTAGCATGATCATAGAAAGTTTTGGGGTAAATCAGCTAATATTTTACGTAAAGTCACAGCTTAATCTATACTTTATGTGTTTATTTAAAAGCTCGGTATAAGTTCTTATCCTGTTAAATTTTTTTCCTTGCACTTGTAACAGCAGCTCTGCAGACACTGTGGGTTTTTTGTGGGTTTTTATTACAGCTTTTTTCTGTCCATATGTATTTCCCTCCATTTATGGACCAGTAGCATGGTGTTACACTCTATGCTCTTTGAACTAGCCTCTAACACATGGTGATTTAAAATCTTGTTTCAGCTCTTCGATGTTCAAAGTGAATAAGTGTTCTCTTTTGTACCCAGAAGACAAATGAATGCCAACAACCTGTAACTGTCTTTGATGCTTGACCTCTATACTGAAAGTTTGTTATGTCACTCTGAAGAAATATAAACACAGAGAGATCATCTCAGTTGCTTCATAGCCCAAATGCATGCCTTAAACTGCAAACATTTCTCTGACAAGAAACTGAATTTATGTAACTGCATGAATTGTGTTGAAGTGTTGCTGCTGCAGGTTTGCGTTCAGGGCTTCACCAATAAAGATATGATGATATCATACACAGCTAAGGAGGGAAGGGAACTTTGCTTTTCTTGCAGCCTGAATACTTAGTCATTGGTACTTTTTACAGACAAAGAAACAAAACAATGTAATCAGTTCCTTACTGTTATGTAAAGTGGAAAATGTTTTATCTGTTTGCTTCAGAAGTATGTGATTTTGTGAAATCTGTGTTGCTTTTATAAATTAAGAGATTTGTGGATGGTTGGCACCTTAAGAGTCCCTTTTATTTTCCTCTGCTGCCATAAGAGAAATGGGTAGCAGAAAATTGTCCATTATTCCCTGTTTTTCCTGTTTATGTCATGAGGAAGAAAGTATAGGGCATGAAAGAAAAACTGTCTCTTTTCTCTCTGTCAGCCATGGGAGAGACAGTCAGCTATGGAGTCTGGAAGGACTTTTTTCTTTAAACATGCTTGTAAGAGTGAGCTTGCTCTGACCCTTTTGGTCTCAAAAAAGTGTTTGTACCATTGCTTTTGCCCACATGTTTTTTTCCCTAAAGAACTTCCAGGTGAGCTGACCATGTTTTTAAGGTACATTTCAATATCATTTTCATTGCTATTGCAGACAGAGCTACGTAAGTACACCAGCATTGGTTAGGACTTGTTCCTGTGTGCTTCCCATGTCCAGCAAATAAAGCACAAGAGGAGATAATCCCTTAAGACAGAAATTTTTCATGGAACAAAACTAATACTTCATCTTTCATAAACGGCAGGCTTAACATCTAGAGATTCGGTCTTGTGAGACTGTGAAGCTGTACAGTGTTCATATGGGGAGGGGGATGTGGAATGAATATGCCCCAGTAAATCCCAACAGGATCTTTAAGGACCATGTACAGATATAAAGGTTTGCTCTGCTCAGTGAAGGTGCTGAAATTTTTATAACCTCTGCCTCGTGCTACCTGATCACAAGAAAATGATTGATAGTGCATAGGAAACCAAAGTTTATTTTGAGCAGAACTAAACAAACAGAAAATGCACATACTAGAAAAGTTTCAGTTTCTATAAGAATGTGATAAACATCCTACTGAGTGAGGCTAGTTTCCTACACCACACCCTGCCTCTAACACTGGCAGTGGGGGATGGTATGTAGACAGAACATATGAATTTGGCCACCTGCCTTTTTCCTTGCCTAGAATTCACAGCCATTGAATGCATGATAATATGGATATGGGATAGAGTGTATATCCCTGCATATACTCTCTAGTATTTTAGTCTGATCTCTTTTTGAGGGACTGATACTATCTGTCTGCACAGTCTCCTGTGACAACACATTTTAAAAGTTCATTACCTATTCAATAAAAAAGTCTAATTTTTTCCGTCTGTCTTGTATGATCTTATATAAGATTCAGAGCTCTGAAATTCCAGATTTTAGGAATTTTCTATATAACAATTTTCATTGATCTTCCTCCATCATCATCATGATTATATAAACCTCATTTGTATTTCCCTTTAGTCTTCTCTCCAAAAGTCTTATTTTATTTTTCCTCTCAAGGCAGCTGCTTTATTCCCGTAGACGTTTCTGTTGTGTTTTCTTGTACCTTTTCTGATTTCACCTTGTCTTTCAATGAATGTTGAATGTCAATCAGGGAGTCCTGGTACTAAGCATCTGAAATGATTGCTGAAGAACTAATGAATTGAAACCTCATTCTGTTGATCCCTTAGCTGTGTAATATTCCTCTTCCCATCAGGAGTCACAGCATAACCTGCACATTTGCTGCCTTGCCAAATGTTAATACCATTTAGTGAGTGCATGCTTGTGTGGGTATCAGGAATAAGCAAAGCTTATTAAAAAATTCACTGTCACTAAAAGTCCAGCTCAACACTATTTCCTGGAAAATATTCCTTCAATACTTAGTCTTTTTATTTCAGTTATTTTGTTTTATTTCTACAAATAGTTTTAGTCGAGAGATTTATTATAGAAATGTTCACTGGTATATAAAACTTACAAGCAAATATTGAAGAGTATTATTGTAAAAGGATTTTAAAATTCACATACATGAATATTTGGAAACTGAAGCTGAAATTTTGCACAGCTGACCTAGAGCAAAAATAAGTTCAGTGAAATATTGTGCAATCATGGCCCTATAGTTCCTTATTATTGCAGATTTCCAAATAATTCTTTTACAAGTAGATACAGCCATGAATTCATTACATGAATAATTAGTTGATTAATTTCAAATAAATAAATCTAGGAAAATTATCAGCTGTTCAAAGACAATTTACCAATAGAAAAAGGAAAAGTTTATCTTATAAATTATTTATTATGTATAATTCTCCCAACTCTACATGAGTCACTGGTGCTCTGAGCATCCATTATTTATATGCTTTTTTGTTTTGTTTGTTGTTTGGTTTTAGTAAAATCACTAAAGTTAGAAATGGGAAAATTTAAGGTTGCTCAGTCTAATATATCATCTGGAATTTCAGCCAGTATGTCTGCCATCTTTCAAAAGTTCAGCTGACTAAATTTCAGCTGTGATCATCACAAAAGCATGGCTTCAATTCTTTTTCCCTTCAGTGTCTGCCCACACCAGTCCCAGGCCACTTTACTCACTTGAATTTAGATCAATGACACAGGAAAATTTCATAGTTATAAAGGAAACCTTGAAATTTGATAGAGTGATAGCTGTAATTTTCAGGGATGTTAAGCACACAAAGATGCTATCATTGTTACCTACAGAAGGAAAATTTCATCCAGTACTTCAATAAATGGTTGCACCAAAAAAGCCCTGACAATTTTGCGTAACCCAGGCTTTATTGACGCGTTCCTACTTATGAACAAGATATAAATTAGATTATGAATGATAGACTCTGCACAGACCTAAAATTTTTTTCTTGGTCAAATTTAACATAAGAAAAAGATCATGACATCTGTCATGCTAAAAATTAATTACAGGTGGGCACAGCTTAATGAAATGAAGTGAAATGAAATCGAATTAAATGATCTGGACCTAGTTTTTATTCCTGATTGGCGTCTACCAGAGCACTGAGGAACTGTAGAGAAGATACCCTCAAGACCAAGACAATATATTCCATGTACATGATTCTGCCCTGTCATCTTTGTGATGGTTATGAAGAACTTTTCTGGGAGACCTCCAGGGCTTTGGCTTCCATTCTCTTGACCTTCTGTTACAGTACCATCCCTAACTGTGCTCCTATTCATATCATGGTGCTTTTCTGATTCTCTGACTTGATGCAGCAGATTTGGTGTCCTTGGAGAGCGAGCTTAGAAATCTGAATAGCGGATCCAGCAGTGGAGAAATAGGGGAAAATATTCATGTGTGATCTAAAAGTCTTTTCCTAGTTGTACATCTGGATTTATCATGTGACCCTGCATATCAGTGTGTCCATTGCTCATGACTGCAGTCAGGATGAGCTCTTGACCTGCTCCCACCTCCACACAAGCTGCTTTCATTATTGTCACTCATCCTGAGGAAGCTGCAAAAAGGTTACATTGAAGCATCAGTACAGAGATGTCCAAGCTTGTCTACGGAGCCATCTTTAAACAGATTATCCACCAACTCTGATGCCAGCCGTCAGCCTCCCCCTATCTCATCTCATGTCACACATTTCTCTCACGCTACCCAGCTCAGCCTGTGAACCCCTCATTCTCATAGTGATTATCATCTAGTGCCAAAACAAAACCTCTCAAACTTGGGATTGAAAAAATGTCTGTGAATGAGGGGGTGCCTCTCACTGTCAGCCTTCAGCTCATCAGATGCTAGAACTCATCCAGGCAATCTTTCTCCAGAATGGAGCAGAATGCATTCCCTGGGAACTTTGCTACCAAGTCAATCACTTGAAGGTGAATTTTCTTTCATTAAAGCCATCCATAGAGGTAAAAACCTGCCCTGCAAAATCATTGGTGTTGGTTTATCACTGCACATGTACAAAAACAGGACAACTACAAATCATTGCCTTTGGCAAATTTCAATATATTTCATGATTACACACCAAGCAAAACCAGTTTTAAGATATTAGCCTAACAAGTACAGCCTGCAATAACAATAATAACTCCTTTTCCAGTCAGTGAGATTTATTAAAATATGTCTCTTAATTCTTTAGAGTGAGAAATGCAGGTAAATGATTCAAAAGATACTTGGAAAGTGATTTCTTTATTATTGTTACCTTACTGAGTGAGACGTCTGGATTTGTGAATTTTTCATGGTCTTCATCTGAATCCAGATTCCAAATGCTCTGTCGAGTTTTAAAATTCAGGAAAGAAGTCCATTACTGTTCTCAGTAGGTGTCATTTACATGTCTCTGCACTGCATCTGTCAAGATGAAAGAGCAATCAAAAAAGTGTTCGGCCTCATATTTGCAGTGTTCCTCCATGGTGCAAAAAAGAAATTCTTAGGCCAAAGTAGTAAACTAGATATTAGTTATAATGATACTCCCAAATAATATCTTTTCTGGAGAAAATTCCCATGTTACCATGCACATGGGTCTCCAGAGAGAATGTTGTTTCACTTTTGAAAAAGGTGACAAAAAGTATTGAATTGCAGAGGACCTAATGGAAAACGCTGGAATCCATCTTATACTATTTGATTAACCTTCTGTGTTAGTAGTATACTAAAGTCATCTGATTTTAAAATTTTATATGTTGTCTGATTTATAAATTTTATATATGTAAAAATATATTAATATACACAAATATTTTCTTGATCCAGAAGAAATATATTCAAATACAAGGAGAAATAGGCTATGATCACTGAAAATTACCATAACCATTTAAAGCCAGGTTTGAGCTACTATACAGGAAAAATGCTACACATTGCTTACTGTGTTAATTGTTAACTTCATTGATTTTGCATATTCAGCCTTATCTGAACTCCAGTTATTTGTTGCAGATTGAGTTATCAAAAAATCAAGAATAAAATATTAGGAAATTTCTTATCCCTTTTAGTGCTGAGGTTAAATTACAGGAGATCTTACTGTTCTCTAAAAGGATTTTTTATAATTATAAAGATTTCTTGGCACTTTAAGTAAGGTCTTGGTTTTTCCAGACTTTATAATAGCACAGCTTTAACTCCTGGTCTGACACCTTTGCATTCGAAGTGCCCAAATTTGTCTGATGTTTTGGTATGGAGCAGGACAAAAGGGAGGTGAGAGAGGAAGGTGGAGCAAGGCGGGTATGGGAGTGAGAATTCAGCCACCCGTAGAAGTGAAGCTATGTTTTTCCCTTGCTAAAAATTATTTTTTTTTTAGTGCTAAAAATGAATGTGATGACCTTCTCTGTGTCATTTCCTCATGTGGAGTCCATTTTCTTTGGAGGAAAGCCTTGAAATTTGGCAAGAGAATATATTTGTGTAGACATATTCTTTGCCGATCCCACTAAAATCTACTCAGATTTGGCCATGCTTTTAAGCTTCTTTTAAAATTAAAATGTTCTATTCCCTGCCATTGGCAAATATCTGTGAAAAGCATCTCATTCTTATTCAAGAAGAAGGAAAAAGAGTCTCCATGCATATCTGTGGGCTCCCTTGGTAGTGTTCCATTCATAGTCTGGGCCAGCTCATCAGCAATGTGGGGATGAAATACCAGCCTCAAAATAATGCCATGGAGTAACAAGGGAGGAGGAGGAGGAGGAGGATGTCACTACACATTTTGAAAAACTAAAGAAGTACAGTCAAAACTACTCTGAAAAACATTATTAAGGCTGTGAAGTCGCACACTGAGGTTAGGTGCTACCACACTTGCAGCTGCTTGAGCAACCTTTACTCAGTTCTCATCCATATACTTTATAACACAGAACTAAAAGAGCAGTTAGACTAAAGTCAAAGTGGCATCATGTTTTAGCACTTGAACTCTGCTTTGGCATCTAGGATGAAGGCATTAATGTTCATTAAGTGCACAGGGGAAACTGGATACGAACAGGTTGTCATATAACAGCACTGGCCTCGGGTTAACTTGTTCTTGGAGATACTCTGGCATTAAGGAACCAATTCATACAAACCTCTTGCTATCCTTTTTAAGATTTTATAAATATTTACAACTTACTTGAATGTACAAAAGACTTAATTATGAGGAACAATTCTTCACCACCACTTGTAAAGCTTACCCAATGATAGAAGTGCAAGGCATGGGAAGAAAGATCTTGAAAGAGAAATATACAGTTGGTTAAAAAAAGTACAGAAACAGCATAGGACCCCATTGCAAATTGAACTCTCCAAACATGCAGCTGCCATCTGAAAGATAATTAATATGAGAATTCGAGCTTTTTATGAAAGTAAATGAAACTACAGATAAAACTGAGGAAAATCAGATTTTTCTCTTATTATTCTTATTAAGCCCATGACATTAGATTTGCTGAAAAGTCTTCCATTAAAATGATCAAGAAGAAGCCAATTATCAGACAGAGCTACAGAAATTAAAAGAATGTTACACTGGTAGTGAGAATGTACATAAAGAATTAATCTCAGAAGCGGAGACATTGGCCTCTCATTAATCACCCAAAACGAGCATCATGTACTTTGGAATGAAATTCAAAATGTTTTCGTGCTGAACAGCCCAATTAGCATCTTGTTGCCTGGAGCTAAGAAGCGGGAATGGGTGGGAACAGGGGTGCATCCTAATTCTTGCAGTTTAACTGCATTGTTATGAGCAAAATGGGGTATTTTTATATATTGAGATAGCACAGCTCAGAGCCACCTCATGGAGACAGGTGACTATATATTATTTCCAAAGGAAAAAAGGGTCAATACTTTTCAAAACCAGCCAGAGAAGGTGTTCCTTCTGAATTTAGAGTTGCTTTTTGTGAGAGGAGATAATTCTGGGGCATATTAAATGTGTTTTGAGAGCACTGGCTGAGGCGAAGCTCTGGAGGATGAAAGCAGACATGGCTTCTAGATACTAGACAAGAGCCTCGGCACGAGCTGGTTGCTGAGTTGCCCAGACTGTAAAGACTTGGCATGCTTTAATGCCTGTGGAGCTCTGAAGTTAAAAATTATGAAAGAGAAGGTAATGAAAACTTAAGTACCTCTAAGATTAGCTGGCAGCTGACAGTACATTCCTAGCATTTGTAGTTTTGGAGGCAGAACTCCAAACTCTTTATCTTGAATTCAGCGCAGGGTTAGTGTGGCAGACTTAGGTGTATTCTTTCATTATGTGGCTGTTTGCTGTTTTTCCAGTGAAGGTCTTTATTTGTGACACAAACAACCAGGGATGAACCAATGTTGTCATTAATAAAGCTGTTGTCTCGTTCATTCCCATGTTAGTGCAGAAACGAGAAGGAATTAGTGAATGTATCTTGTAATTACAGCTGATGATGAGAGGTAATACTGTCTTGCAATTGTTTCATCCTGGAGAACCAAATTCTTTACTGCCCTGTCCTGATGTTTAGCAAGGTCCTTACACCAGATTTTTCACAGGGGATCTCTAATTGTATGTTCCTCATTTTTTGTATACCTGGGCTCACCCCATGCCATGATACAGGGAGAAGCTGTAATGATGAACAAAGCCAATTGAAGCTGCATTGTAGAGAATACCTCTGGTGTGTTTTTGAAAACCAGTTGGGTAAGGTATTTCAGACTGGATCCTTAAAATAATTGGAAATTTCTGACTTCAGTGTCTGTGTGGTTCAGCACCTTGTAAAGTGAGGATAGCTACACCTCTCTACTTCACATTGTTATTTTGAAAAAAAAAATCTTTTTTTACAGTGACATGGAAAAACACCCACTGGAAAAGTAGAGTCGTGTTCAGATTGGGATTTGAGCTAAAGTGATCTAAAGTAAAAGCTGTGAGAGGCACACACTGAAGACAGCCCAGTATCAAACACTGTCTCAGGATCCCATTGTCAGTCATTTTGCATGCTGAATGAAGTGGTAAACTTCTGTGGAGAATGCTATGTGATTAATTAACTGCACACTATTTTAAAAAACTCTCACAAGCTCTGAACTAAAATTTTACTGTCAACTTTAATAGTGACACCTCAAAACTTCAATGATTTGCTTTTCTAAACTTTATTATATTCTACTTTTTTTTTAGAAGTTTTTTATCCATATATGATGGTGTAATGTGGAGGCTGCATAACTAAGTATTTAAGAGGTTTGTGGGTTTTGGATTTTTTTTTTTTTTGGATGAATGGTGAATAAACCCATCCTGACAGTAAGAATACTTCTTGGAAGGAATGTCTTGCAATATATTTGATTATATTTTACCTATATCACATTTTGATATAAAGAATTATCTCTTGAAAGTTGGTGATTTTTTTGGTAAAGTATTTTAAAGAAAGTTTTCAATAGAACGCAAAGAAGTTTTTTTTGTCTTTCATCTGACTGACTTACTATGATCAGTTCACCTGTGTAGCAGGAACAGGAAAAACTTTTCTCAAGGGTTTTATAATGGATGAGTCTGATAGGTTTTCCTTTAAAAGCTGATAGTCAATAGTATTCACCCTGGATCTTTTAGTGTGAAATGCAGGTGGGGAGAAAGGGAAATGCTCTGCCATATTTTGTTTCCATTTTAACTGGAAACTTTTAATATACTGGGGGTGTTGAAAAGTTAGAAGTAGACACAGAGGTGATGAATTAGTAGGCATGTTACAGGTAATGCAGTAAAGTTACTGAAAAAATGCACTGCAATATTTGTTCTGTGACCAGTAACAGTAATTATTCTCTCCCCACAATACAGTCTCAGGAAGTTAGGAAGCTTTTTTTTATTAACACCTACAGTTGCAACTGTTTTACTTGATGAGTAGTCTTTCAATGGAATATAAATGTAATATTTTGTATCCCCGTCTTCATTAAAAGGATGCAACCACTTGACAAAGTGGCAGCAAAAGTGATTTTACTGCATGCAAAATTCATCTAGATATTTGTGAGCCAGAGATCAGTGACAATTTAAAAATGCATGTGTAAACAAAATGTAGTTATTCCACTTGGACCATAAATATAAATGTCTATGTATCTCAACTGATGCATTTCTTTCTTTCTAGATCTTTTCTATGGAGTTTTTGGTAGAGTGAGGAATGTGAATTGCAGCTATTTTTAACTGTTACAAATAAACAAAATGGATAAAAAGTGATAGGATGGTATGTTTCTTCCAGGAATGCATACTACATAAAATGTGAATAAGCAACTGAGAGAGAAATCAAATTCTATCACAAAAAATTTACTGTCCTATTTATTTATGTTTTCAGCCTTTTTCTTGTTTGAACTATATTTCTTTTCTTTTTAAAAGAAAAATTTGAATTATATAAGGAATTAGCTGAAGAAAGCAAAATCTGAATTTCCTACTTACTATTGGAGAGCTAGATGGTGAGATATATAGGATACAGCCATTCAAGAGGCTGACTGAAGATCTACAAGTTCTAGAGTTAAAAATGTGTCCAGAAAAAACTTTGAAGAGCTTCAGGTGAAGACAGAAATAGGTTTTGTACTTCTGTTTTATTTTGGATGAAATTATGTCTAGAATAGAAAGCATCAAAGTCCAGAGGAGAAAAACTCCACAAAGTGTTCAGAAGGTACACCTGAAATAATGTTGAATCTGTGACATAGACAGGAGGCATGAAACATGTAGGTACAGGCAGCAGTCAGAAGATATCAACATTCCCTGGTCAGGTTAGAGTCATGTACAGTGGAAAGCCAGAATTCAACAGTCATGAGTTGCAATAAGGCCCTGAACAATTAATCTTGAAGCTCATTCTGGTTCAGCCAGAAGATTGGATTAAGTGGCCTGTGGAGGTCCCTTGCAACCAACCTTTTCTTTGGTTCTACGAGTAAGAATTTGTCCTGATGGGCTGAGACATGAAACCTGTGTTTTTTCTTGGGATATGGAGGTTCGTAAAACCTTATATGGACTTAGAGTTTGATTTCATCAAACTTGTTTAAGTCATTATCTGTCTTTTTACCTGTAAAATTAATAGTTGTGGTTTAGTTAAATCTATGGATATAAAGCAAGAAACTCTTTTTATCTTATATTTACTTGTATCTAGGATGTGAGAAGAGATGGCACAACTTTCTTGTTTTAATTTCATACGAGATGAAGATTGTGATTTATATTTTGACTTAAAAAACTGGGCTCTGTTTTTGCAATGACTACTCAATAAAAGTGCATGTCTAGGGCAAGATTATAGCCCATAGTGTTTAAATATCTTGAACTATCTAAATGACAAAGTAAAATAGACACTTTTAAGGGGAAACAAAATAATATTTTTCTAGAGACTATTATGAGCTCTTCCTAAGAGAGAATTTAAGCAGAAATTAACGTGTGAACTGTAAATGTGATGGTTGATTTCTGAAGTGTGACTATGTAACGTGCTGATAAATTAAACCTAATAAATCAGAGAGAAAATCTAAAGTTTCACACCTATTGAGAACACTTGAACTTAAGGGTACCTTTTTTGCTAGTCATTAGGAACTGCAAAAATCCTAAATAATACGGTATACACCACATAGTGCTGTAATCTGATGTAATGTAATTGAGGGATGTGGATTTTCTTTCTTCAACTGTAACTATTAATTGTCATGTTCATCTGTTTGCTTTTTTGCTTGCTGAAGGGGCAGTTCTGTTCTCAGCCTTCATAAGGGTCTGCAATTATAACATTCATAAAATCAGCTAGTCATAAACATGTCACATAAAGTATTTCACAGAGTTTACGTGAAAGGAAATTGAAGTCTCTTGGAAATGGAACTGAATCTTGTCCAAACAACCTTCGATATACTAATCCAACTTTATTGTTTTTGTATATTACAGGCTTCTTTATCCATGCATACTATCATTAACCATACAGTATGTTTTGATAAATGTTCCCCTTCCTGGAAACTCGTGCAGTTCTTTGACCGCTGTCTCTGTTGGTGGTGCTTTTTCATTAAGTCTAAACTGGAAAAAGAGATGTCATATTTAGGTGAAAGAAACGGATAAAATGAAAAAGTAATTACCTCCCAAGGTGTTTGTGTGGTAGAACTATCTGTCTGCACTTTAAGACTCCTAGATAATTGGTTAATATTTGAGAAATAATAAACAATTATACCTAAGGCTAATAGCACCACTTAATTCTTATTAAAGATCTACAATGGCCAGGGTCACCATGTAATTTGAATTAGTCAGGCAATAATACCAAACAGTGCTCAGGATATGAGTTATGATATATTTTGAGGGAGCAGTTCCTTTATTTTAACAAATGATGAAGGGAACAATAAAGAACAGAAGAATTTGTGGTACAAATTTCAGGCTACCTATACTTCTGCCTATGCATATTTTGGTTGTAAAATCCACCTAAGTGTTGCTTTGATCCATATCATAGTCCTTCAGGGTTTTTGTTTGCCTCACAGGCAGTTAGTTATGTGTAAATTGGGCCGTTCAGATTTGTGTGCCTCTGGTGCTGCTCCTGGCCAGAATCCACGGTGTGCGCTCATGGGGGATGGGTCAGGGAGTAGCCTCAGGAAAGCGGATTAGTCCTACCCTCACTCTGTTCAGGAGCATGTACGTGTGTGTCTGCATCATGACTCAGTCATCAGTTCACCGTTATCTTGAAGTTCAGCCTTGCATGTGGTTGTTGCTGTCATGCACAAGCACATGCTCAAGGAAAGAGCTAGGTCCGGATGTGGAAGGGAAAAGCTGACTTGTGTCCTCATCATATGTGCATAAGGTATCTCCTCTACAAATGAAATAGGTTAGACTGTGAATGGAATAGCAGGCAGTTCAAATTTGGCTCCAAGTGTTAGAGTAATGATTTCAGTCTGTTATAGCTGCTTAAAATCCACCAAGAAATTCAGTAAACCTGTGGATTAGGTCATGAGTAAATTTTATTTTAATGTCTGTGTTACTGAAGCATCTTTATCTTATTCCCCTGAGCTTTCAGACCTGTCTGGTTCTGTCTGTGATGCAGGCATTTAGTCACAGAGTACATGGCTGTGTGCCCATGTGCACTTTTGTCACTGCAGCTGATCAGGCCAGTGGGCTCCTATGTCCATGGATGTAAAGACCCAAAGCAGGTAACTCTGGGGGCTGTCAGATCACAGTCTGTGCTATGCTCTGCTCTCTTTGGCTGTTTGTCCCTCTTGGGGTTACGAACACCGTGTTTAATGATGTGTGTGAAGTATGAGACTGAGGTCTCAGTACCAGCAGCAGCTCTGATTGTGTTTATGTAGAGGAGCATACACCATTCACAGGATCATGGTTAAAAAGGAGCACGGTTTAAGCACCAAGTAACTTCTTCTGCTACACTGAGATAAAACTTCTAAACAGAGGGGTTGCGAACTTCTGTGATTAGTTTGGGATTTTGCTGTAGCAAACCCAATGCAAAGTGAAAATTCTAACAGAATTCTCTTCTTGAAAAATGTTTTGATGGTATAACTGACCAGATGCATTTATGAACTCCAGTCAGGGAACTTTTGAGAACCTCTCACTAGTGTCTCATTCTGCAGGGGGAGAAGGATATCACTGGTGGTCCTGCACAGATTTTTCTGACTGATATGAGGTTTTGCTATAGTGAGTCTTAGCAATTGGGCCAAGAAAAGATATTTTCATCAGCATTTTTCTGAGAAAGCTTTGTTCAGGATCCAAATGTGCAAAACACTATCTCCATAAATTTTTAATTTTTTAAGAATTCTTTAATGGAAAAGTGAGGAATTTCCAGCTGTTTCTACTTGGGGGTGAAGGAAAAGTTCAGTAGAAATGCAATTATCAATGGAAAAGCGGGATGACAAATTTTTCAAAGATTTAGAGATGATGATGATGATGATGATGATTATTATTCCTCTCTCTCTTAGCCAGATGTGGGGTATTGCTTTCTAAAAAGATGATGTCTGACATGTCTTGGTTACTTTCAGTTGCCTAATTGAGTCTGCAAGAACTGGTTGAGTATCTGTTTCTTTCACGTTTGATACTAGTCGACCTTCTTCAAACGGTCTCACTCTTAACACTGGAAATTACGGAAGAGAAAAACAAGCTTTAGCATTTGTCACAATTGGCACAAAGTGGTGAAGCTTTGTGACAGAAGGAACACAATACTGAGAAAATGAAGTGCTGTTTGGGACGAAGGGCATATAGCTGACTCTTGTTTTCACTTTTCATTGTGTTCTTTCTCACCTGTTTGAAGGTTTCTTCTCTATGTGTCACTTCTGTGCTGTTAGAAGTTATGTCTTTTGTTAAATAATTCAGAGCTTTCCAGTCTGCCAATCAGGGAAGGATTAAAGCTATGGTGTTTGCCTTTTCTTTCTTTCTTTCTTTCTTTCTTTCTTTCTTTCTTACTTACTTACTTTCTTACTTTCTTCTTGCTCTGTGTTTCTTTTACGAAACAGAAGGCAAAATGAAAAAAATTAATATCCATTACAGATGTACTATAGCTGTGTTAGATTGTTCCTGAAAGAAGTAAGAGGCAGAGGTCACACCAGGAATCATATTTTACACTGTGCTCTTTTGTGAAAGCAAATATTCTATTAAATCAAATTACTATTTATGATTTAAATTTTTAATTCTACCTGGCTTTCCTGCCTTTAATTCATGACGTTTTAAGTGAAATCTTGTGCATAAGGTTGAGAATATGAAACTTATTTAAAGCTAGAATTTGCATACAAAATTATGAACCAATTTTAAAGTAACAGAGATTCGATTGTTTTGTGCTTGTCTTCATTAATACGGAAATATAAAAAGTCTTTTCTTCAGGCAGATCACACTAGGTCGGCTTTGAGATTTTCTTGAAATTGTCCTCTTGCGTCATGTGTTTTACCAAGGAGAGCAACAAGCATATAATGAACTCCTCCACCACTGTGGAGGATAATCTCAGTGCAGCTGATGCCCCAAACACTGTGAAGCATACAATAATCTAGAAAGATTTTAAGTATAAATTGCTGAACTCTAGCCACAATATTAATGATTCAATTTGGCTTCCCTTCTCCCAGGCAATATTCTTGAGAAAAGAATGCCAGCAAGCCATGCATGGTATCAGCTGACAAAAGGGTTCTAGGCTTGTCTTTGTCCAGTGGTTGCAGAAATTGATAAATATTCCCAGAATTAGACAAAGGATTTTACTAATTAATCAGTTGTTTTGTGGATAATCCACTATATTTGGCCACAAGCCCAAATTCATGGCATGGGAAGGGTTGTCAAAACTACTTTAAATTGGCTTTGTTCACTCTCATCACAGCTGTCAGAGGGTTGTGATGGGCAGAATCTCCTGAAAGGCCCTTTAGAACCCTTCAACTCATGAAAAAAAAGAGTACATTTTCTATTATGCTATTCAATCCTATTGTTCAGTATCAATGCAACACCATAAAACAGGGATTTTATTGACCTAGATGCACAATTTCCAGACATCTGACTGTTCTTCTTCTCTTCTCACCCTCTGCCATCAATGTCATCACCTAGTTGCCCATATGTTTGTAAGAAATAAGGACCTGGATAAAACCCAGGAGCCTCCAGATTAACTAAAGCATGAATAAGGAAACACATTATACAACTGACAGACAACAAGTTGAGAAAGTACTTATCTACTGACTCTCAAGGAATGAGTGCTTCGAAGGTCCTACTGCATTTGTACCTTTACCTGTATGGTAAAATAGCAGCATTCACTACTGCACACTTTCCTCTTTTCCTTTCCCGCCTGTCTGAACATTAAACATTTGTTTCAGTGAGATAAAAAGCTCATTTGTTTGTCCTAAAAAACGATGCCATTTTCTTTTGGAAGTATCTCATGAGTGAGCTGTGTGGAGTTGCTTCCATGAATGTGCTTAGACTTTCTGTAGTAAGGATGAGAAAAAATGGATCATGTGATAGAGAGCAGTGCTTTACGTGTAGCCAAACGAATTTTGATACAAAATGCTCAACTAACTGAGTTTTTTAGCTTTTCAGAAAGCACACCCCTATCCTTAAGCTCCTGCCTGCTGCCAGTGCAGAGGCTCTCAGCTGAGGCAAGCTGAGCACAGTACTGTTAATGCGATGGCTGGGCATGGCCTCTTATGAAAAGTGTTAGCATCTTTGTCTCTTTCCTTTGTCTGCAGAACCAATTTAGTCTTCTGACATCCACCAGTTTCAAAGTTCACTTGGTAAACTTGATTCTTCATGAGGTATGCCTTAGATCTGTCTGTCAATGTAGCAAAGTTTTATTCTCATATTCAAGTTTTTCTATAAAGAATGTGAGGACTGGAAATAAGCATTTTTGTAACTTAAATGCAGAACTTTAAACTGATGGGCTTCTCTAGAAGCTGGATGCAAAAGATCCTTGTACCATTTACCTTCTTATTTTTCATGTTTGTAATCATAATTAGAGTACTTAAATTGTACTGATTGTACACACTAAGGCCTGACAGTGTTGTATTTGTACACATTGTGTTTGAGTTCTGATACTTGACATACAAGTGGAATACTCAGAAAAAGTGAATATTTTGGTAATTCTGATCTCATTTACATTCATATAAATATATGTAGTCATAGACTACTCATGAAAAAGAACATACTGCAAAAAACATATTTAGTTATAGCTAGTCTCATAATCTTTTATGTAGTTTTATTTTCTACTTTTTACAGTTAGCACTTGTGTAAATCTTCACTGTTCTCCAAAGAGAAACCTGTTTTGAATGGTATCTGATGCAGCAGTAACACAAATCTTTCATTTTGTTTTATAGTATCATGAGTGAAACAGAGCTACAGAACTTTAACATAGAGATATTTGTTTTGGAAAGTGGAAAAATGCATCTGAAAACAATCTGATCCTGTGCCTTATTTTTGCTGCATAAAGATTCAGCTTCATGAGAAGCAAAGTCCTCTGTCTTTCACTCCCTGTGACATCCTGTAAGGTGATGATTCCAGCTAGTTCCTGACGGGATCACTCAAGCCTATCTGAGTGAAGGAAGAGCTAGATCCCAAATCTAGACATGGTTTGTCTGGAAAATGGACTCTGTGTCTTGTGTCTGGAGTATTTGCTGCACATAGTCTATGAAGATATTCTGTCAAGGGTTTACCATAACCTTCATGAAGAAAGCGCAGATGCTCTGTCTGCCTCTGGATGACAAAGCAGTTCCCTGAATCCTGTTTCTCATGTCTGACTGGGACATGTGCAGCCTTGTGAGCCAGGCTTTGCTGTGTAACTAGATAGATATATTAGCCCATAGGAAGGAGCTGACTACTTGCCTCAGGTGCTTCAAGGTTTTGCTGTTACTTGGACATAAGCATTCCGGATCAGTCTCAGTGACTTGCTTCCCAAAGTCCAGCCTGGTTAACTCGATCACTTTCTGTAGAGGTCCGTAATAAATTAATCTCAGAAGTGCATCTTGAACAGCTTATTACTTTGTTTTGCATTGCTATAAAAGGTTCCTCAGGGCATATTTCTAAAAACAAGGTTTAGCACTCTGCTTTGCTGCGGGGTTGCCCGCTCTGAAGTGAAAAGTCAAAGATGCCACTAATGAAGAAAATTAAGTTTAATTTCACTAAGGCAGTCCTACTGGCCTACATCATTAAAATAATATTTATGATGTATTTTGGAGGCAGGTGTCCTACAGAATCCAAACCTTACATTAAAAAAAAAGTTTTCATTGTCTGTTAACATACAAGATAGTAAAAACTTGTGAACAAGGTGAGACAAACTGCCTGAAAATGAACGTTTTTATGTGCAAACAAGTGAACAGCTACTCTTGGCCAGATTCTTCAAAGTTGCTTCAAACAAAAATGTCACCTTTTTAGTGCCTTCCCTGTCTCAACAGTGCTGGTTGCATATATTAGATTTGCTTCAAGGTGATTTGAATGTACATGCTCCGTGTTTAAAAACTTCTTTTTTTTCCATTCATGAAAGATCATTTATTCATATTTGATTTTATCTCCCTTGTCTTTGTCCTTATTTGGACTTCACATGCCTGGAAGATACAAATGTATAGAAAATAATCCATATTGCTTTGTATTGGATTCATGTATATTACAAAGGAAAATCCCCATAGCATTAGGATTTTGTGTGTATAAATTCCTCTTAGAAGTGTACCCTTAGTGAGAGCAGCATATTAAGAAGCTAAGACAGAAGATGAATTTCAGGATAGAATAGTTCTGATTCCTCCAAGAGAGTTTGGGTTCTAATGATCCTGATTAAAGAAAGAGGATGCTAATGAAGAAGGCACAGGTAAGTATTCCATGTTGCTTTTTGATGTGTTATAGTCAAGGCAAGATTGGTAAAATCTTCACTTACAACCAGACAACACAGAAAATTTAAAAAACAGAGATGGAATTAGCCTCAAAATAATAATTTAACAATTCTTTCCATTGTTCCTCCAGTTTTTAATTTGTATGACATCAAGTAGCAGAAGGGAAAATGGGTGTTAATTTATAACACCACATTTAATTTTTTTTCTTCAAAAATTAAGGTTGTTTTTAATTAGCTAAAGAAACAGTTCTGCAAGTTTACAGTGATTTATACTTCCCTAGGCCTTCTCAATCCTTTGTACAGGCATCATGACCATGATTTTAATACTGCTTTTTGAAAGACAGCCAGTGTCCTGAGCGATCATTGCGTTCTGCTTGATTATGATCCATTTATAGAGAACTTTTTGTGTTTTCTCTCTCAAAAAAATAAGGACACAACACAGTTCATTCCCTCTAATTTTAGAATAAGAAGTTCAAATGTTTCAATTACATTCAGAGGTTTTTTTTGTTTTCTTTGCATCTTTGGCAATCGTGTAGGGGCAGGGGACATTACAAAGAAAAGCATGGAACAAATTAACCCCTTGTCTTTTATATAATATAAGTCTAACTGTGTGATGTTCCCTTCAGTGCAATCTTGTCTCTTGGAATAATCTTCCCATCCGTGAGCAGATGAAGATGTCAGTCTGTAAGTAGCTGAGACGAGAAAAGGCAAGACCTACAAAAATTCTGTCTGTTGAGGTCACTGAAGGTGGATGTGCAACCTCTGACACACTGCAAACCAACCCTGTTGAAGTCCTTCACAGGACTTAATGCTGATGAAACCGAATATCTTCCAAATCAAAATGGAATGTCTTTGTATTCTGAGTCACTGTGGTTTTATTTTTATTCCAATATTATCTTTTAAAAGTACTGTGTGACTATGGATTTTTATTATAATAATATAGCACATATGATAATGCTGTAGCATTCAAAATAATCCATAATAATTTGAAAATAATGAGATAATAATTGCCCTCTTTACACATGGTACTTATGTAATTATTACAGGATAAACTGATCTCATTTAAATTACCTATTTGATTATGTAATGTATGCTTTGTGAGATAGTGTTACCCAGTCCATTTATGTGTCCATTTTGATTGACATCACTTTCACACTAAATACTTTCCTTCTGTATTCAGCTAAAATAGACTAAATTCATCATGAGCTGAATGGAAACTTAAGAATAAGTGTTTAGATAATTGGGCATCAGGGATTCTTCGAAGTCTTTATTATGTGAGAGTGCCCAAATAACATCTGTTCCTGCATTCCCGTTATTCAGAGTTGCTTTGTAGTTATTGGGTCTTCAGGGACATCAGAAGCAAGAAACAAAGATATGCTGAATAAAATCCACTTTATGTAAAGCCTTTTACACCCTTCTAGTTAGTGAATGTGGCCTGGTTTAGGATAAGACTGAATATCGGTAAAGAAAGGCGTGACTGGTTTTTGATACTCAAAACCAGCCATGTGTAAGGAATACAGAAAGAAGTTGTTTAGGAGAGTACCAATGCCTAGACACTTGGTGAAACAAAAAAGGAGCCAACTCCTTCAAAACTTGTTTCAACATCAGTAATTTCCCCCCAAATACCAATAATTTCCAGTGTATTCTCTGGAGAAGGTCATATCACAGGTTCAAAGGAAATGTAATTAAAGCTAAAAAACATAATATTGAATTGTTTGAGAACAAAGGAGTAAACAGGTATGGCATGAAGGGCCATGCTCCTCAGAGATTAGAAGCAGCTAGTCGATTGTAAACCACCAGTTTACTGGAATTATACCTGTTATCTGTCCCAAACCCAATTTATTTATAACTCGGTTCCTTCCACAGACTGGTTTAATGGGGAATTATGGCAGGATAAGTGAGAGATTTGGCTTCCTAGTTGACTGAAAATTAGTTTTCATCATTTCTCAATATTATGCATGCAATCTTCTATTTCTTTTTCAAGGCTCTACTTTTGAACAGAAAAGGTTAATAGTTTTGATTTAGCATTGACTTAGCAACCACTGCTGATATAGCACACTTTATTCTGGTTGTCCTGGGGTGACAAACTGTGTCGCAAACCATGACACTCATGACGTCTCAAAAGCCAGCAACAGGTATTTTTAAGTGTGCTGTTCTCAGAAAGTTCACCAGCTTTTGTATCTTTTCTCCATTCTGTTAAAGAGATTTGATCACAACTTGGTTTTTACTACATACGATGATACCTGGAATTCAAACCTAGATTTCTTTCTGTGATGTGTTAGCCAAGATAAAACTGATGAGAAAGGAAGCACAAAATTGGGTGTTCTCTGAGAAAAATAAGGTGTATGACATTGTGCTGCTATTAGCATTTCTTATAGCATAACTTTAAAATGAAGAGGAGGGATGACTTTGGCATAATTTAGAAACATGTTCTGTGGCAATGTATGGACAGGAAGTTGACAGTCAGGGAATCAGTGGTTAAAGAAATTATTTTTCCATGTGTTCCATTTCACTTTAGTGATTTTCAGCATGATCCACTTCTATTAACTAATGTTTATACGGAAGCTTTTATCTTTCACTAGTATTATCTCAGATGATTATAAAATGAAGCTGTACTTAAAAACAGAAAGGAAAGACAGAAATGTTTAATTATTATTCATTCTTAAAGAGCAGCAAATAAATATATATGAAATTAAAGTTCACAGGCTTAGGAATTCAGAGGATCTTTTTACTATTTTTTTTTTTTTAATAGCACACCTCTTTTTTTAATTAATGAAAAATTAAAGCCTAATTATCATTCCAAAGTTAAAGTATTGTATCAGACCTCTTCATGCCTAAATTATAGTTTTGGATAGTCAGAATACCAAGGCAGGGTTCTTGGCATTTTCAGATGTATATTACCACTTATGTTCTGGTCTCTTGAGTGCCACTGGAGAGTTTTGCTGCATTTCTGTGCCTTATTTTTTTTATCTGTAGGATGGTGATGACAGCACTGACCTCTTTAATTGTTTTACACCCAAAATTCTCCAATTCATCAGAGTGAGCAGTGGCTGGCAAAACTTGCTCACAGTTGTGAAAGTAGGGGGCTGTGATTTAAGAGTGACCTTGAAGACTGTACGGGGCTGATGTGGGTCTGTGAGAGCAGCTGAACTCAGGATTACGTAGATGCCTAAAACAGATGTCTATATGGAAGTAAATCACCAGCATGAAAGCTTGGCAGCAATAAGGAAGCTAAGGAAGCAGCAATGAACTGAGTCTAGAGCTGCTCCCAGCTCTGTCAGCCTGTGCCACCAACTTGCTGGGCAGCAGAGAGGCTGTGTTGGTGTAGTGGTTTGAGTTCGCCAATCCAACTTAAGTGCAGTAATTTAAATTTGGGTCTATTATCCAGGGTATTTCCCTCTGTGAGATAAGGGTTTGGAGAAGCAAAGCAGGCTCAAACTTTAAAGAATATAAAGAAAGTTTTATTAACAGAACTAAACGGGAAAAAAAAAGAAATAAAGAGAACCAAATAATAAAAATTAGATTAAACCTTCAGAAAACCTCTCCTCCCCCCTCCAAACTTCTCTTTCAGATATTTCCCCACTGCCAATGCAAAGACACAACATCTGATATTTCTCAGTCAGTTTGCCACCTCTAGAATAACCTTTCTTCAGTTCACTTAGAGAGCGGAGTTTCTCTTAGCCACGCTACGGAGGTTCTCCACAAGAAAACAGTTCTCTCGTGGCTTCAGCATCACAGTGA
>VZTF01000151.1:828508-1001753 GCA_013397755.1 Cnemophilus loriae
AGGCCCTAAGGCCTACTCTGGCAAAAACCCACCCCCGGGTCCCCTGTTACCTGTTGGAACGCCGGAAGCCAAAGAGGAAGTTCCCAGTGTCCAGCTCCTTAAATACTGTATCTCGCAGAGGGCGTACCTTAAATGTCATTGGCCCACGACACCCTGCCACTCCACAGGACCTGGCAGGGTGAAATTCACCTAGAAACCTGTCAACCCACGACAGTTGGTCACAAGGGAGAGGGCAGAGGGGAGGTCAGCCCCCAGCTCTGGTTCCCTGATGGGGAACACGATCTCTTGACATCATTTTGTTCCTAGCAGTGGCTGCTCAAACTCTTCCCCTAACCTAACCTAATTTTCAGCATAGCAATAGATACAAAGATATTTAGAATTTAGTGCCCCCTGTCCCTCCTATAGGGCCATGTTATAACCTGTTAAATAGTTATCTAAATATACTCATTATCAGCTTCAGCAGTGGCAGTCATATGTCAGTCTTCCATTGAAAGCTCTATATACCAATAAATAAAATCTGCTTCTCAGTTAATTGTTTATCATTTTTTTTAGCCAGTATGGTATTGAAAATAAATTGGTGTTACTCATATTTGCTTTTATCACACTGGGAATGATATAACATGGGATTTCTTGGTATTTCCTCCCTAACTACTGTTATGATTTTTTTTGCTCACTTGCTTACTCCAGAAGATGTTTTTTTGCCTTTTTGCAATGGCTATGAATTTTGGTGAAATTGTTCCTCTCTGTTTTCCACTACTGTTTTCCACTCCCTAACTGCAAGTAAGGAAAGAAGGCAAGAAAGGAAGCAGAATTTAAGTACTCTTTCTCCTGCAGTCTGTCACCATCTTCAGTATCCACAATGTGTCATGAACCTCATAAGATATGAGAAGATCACTTGTGCTTCATGCATGATTAAAAAATGCAAGGAATTTCCTGTAATGAAATAACTATAGCTTTCTGAAGAAATTAATTTCTGCAGCCCAAAATTCAGATATGCTTTTGGATGGAATTCTGTGATCGTTTAATATCAAATGATGGTATGATAAGCCTAAGCCTTATATTCTTTGTTTTTTTGCAATAGCAATTTATTCTGTTAAGAAGTTGCAAAAAAACCCCTGTGAAATAAACAATATGATATGCTACATTATTAAAATGATTATTTACAGCTTCTGAAAACAGTCTGTTTTTAAATTCATACCTCCTACTGAGTTATTTTCTATACATTCAATGCAACATTTTCCGAAGATGTTTTTCTTTTTGTCTTTTGGAAGTAGTTTTTAAGACATTATTTCAAATCATTTGCCAATTAGACTATAATTATAGAAAGCTATCAGACTGCTTTCCATAATGCACTGATTTACTCAAAAAATCAGTTGCTTTGTATTTAGTTTCTGCTTGCAATTTGTACAGCATCAGTGTGTACAAATTTGCAGCGTTCCCTCTATCTGCATCTCTCCAGCCCTTCATAAGTGCCTCTGTCTGTGTTATTGTTAAAGGGAAAAATATTCTCTGCTGTCTTTTTCTTAAAAAAAAAAAAAAGTAATTCAAATCCTTCCATATCAGGTAGAAAATATTCCAGCCCTTGATAGAGGTGCTCCTACAGATAAAATCCAAACCAAGATCCACACGAACATTATTGGATTTATTGCTTTCTATCTATCTGATCTCCTTCCTTCCTTTGGATATAAAGGTATTTGATTGAGAGCTATAATTGTAAATATTTTTTGATATTCTGATTATTTGAAGGTTTTTCAAAGTATTGTGCACTTTGAAGTATTAAAAAAAAATTAATAAACTTCTAAAGATCTAATATTTAAATATTAGATATTTATGCTATAGAATTGTGTTATTTTCCAGTGAAATAGCATTCCATTAATCCTACGTTTACTGATCTAGTGGTTTTACTGTGATATCTGTATGATTTTAGCTCATACCTTAGAAATGTTAAAATGGTAAGCTGTAAAATCAGATATTTGTACCAGTCATTTGTGTCCTTAAGACAAAATGGTGTGCACATATATTTTAGCTTAGGAGACCAATGGTATCTCTTAGTAATTTTGTAATGTTGCAATTATTCTAATGCTACAGCTAAATTACAAGCTAAAGGGACTATAGCATAATTTCTTTATCTCTTTTAGGTTGTGCAAAATGTATCTAGTTCCTGATGTATGGAGTCCTATTATGAATTATTTTTGGACACAAATTCTTTCAGATCTGACAGGTCAGATTATGCATTAAGTACAATTTTTCTTGGTAGTCTATTATTAAAATAGATTGTCACGAAGTAAAGATAATGGTGGGTGTCTTCTAAATGCAAAATTATTTAACCTGATGATTTACAATAATTTTCTTTAACTTGTTCAACTTTGATTTCAATAAATAATCCTTGATGAAATGAGAATCTCTTCCATCTTCATGATCTTAATTATAGAAACTGTTCTTAAAATTTCCATTATAGATTAAAAAAATACTGAAATTAAATGACTGCACTTGACCAGATCTCTTCCAGTGTTAAAAGTGCATAGAAATGCTTCCTCATGTCTCAGAAGAATGCAAGAATTATCTCTAATAAATACCATCATGCCTTTAGAGCAAAGACAGATGGATTACAAACCAGTTTATCTCATGTCCATTCCCTACCCTAACTCAAAGGAAAGATTCTCATGCTTCGATTTTCAGAGTGGGCAGAAATGAGTGGAGCACCACACCAAACCACAAATGTGTCCTTGAAACTTTCTGCCATATAAAGGTGGCACTGAGGGCATGGAAGCTACTTTAATTTGCGTGGTGTTGCAGTGGTTGCATAATAACTCTTTCCCTTGTTAAAATGATCAAATGAAATAACCCTCCTCCATTCCTTTCCTGCTATTTTTTTCCATTTCATACTAGTGAAGCTGATAGAGGTGAGGATTTAGGCTTTAAAACATACAACAACTCAACCATTTCATCTTAAAACTCATCAGAGTAAAGAGGTGTGCATGTTTCTCCTTGGGAAAAAATAAGGTCCTAGAAGGAATGCTGTTTAGCTGCAAAATATACTTAAAAAATTTTCATAGTATCATAGAATGTTTTAGACTGTAAAGAGCCTTAAAGACCACCAAGTTCCAACCCTCTGCCACAGGGATGGGCACATTCCACTAGACCAGGTTGCTCGAAGTCCCATCTAAACTGGCCTTCAAGACTTCCAGGGAAGGAACATCCATAATTGTCTAGGCAACTTGTTCCAGCATTTCACTCCCTATTTTGAGTATATGGAGACTAAGTGTATAACAAAGCTCTATAGGTCTGATTCAAGAGATTACTACTCAGCATCAAAACCACGCTGATTGTTTCTACTTCTTTCTGCCATTCCTTAGAAACTGACTTAAAATATTTTCTTCTTTTTTATTAAATTGAAGTTGAAGGATGCAGAAAACTTCAGTCCACACTCAGTCTTAAAGTTAACACAAATCCCTTGTATTTGATGTGGCAGAGCTTTGACTGAAGGCACAATTAGTCTTTTTGAGCCCTTATTGTCTAAAGAGCTTGATCTGATCTGAGAAGCCAATAAGAAACTGATTTTCTTTATGATCTCGTACACCGAAGAAAAGACTTTGTTCATTTGCTTTAATTTTACACCATGTGGGAGTGTTTTATCTAGTAAGTATTTTTTCGTGCTTTGTTTTTCCAAAGCATTTTGAAAAGTAGGGCAGTTTTTGGCTTTGACAACATTGTCTCCTCAAAAGAATAAGGTTGATATTTGGGGAAGACTTCTCACACAGGCTCTTTTTCTGATTTTATTCCTTTGTGACTCCAAAACAAAATTTGTAACACTGACTCTGAGATTTCAGGCTCTGGTTAGCCTTGGGTGGATGGGAATAGTTTAAAATACTGAAATATTCAAATAGATAGAGCGGAAGTATGGATATATTTCACTGGCCAGGATATGCATGCTAGCTGAAATCTTCAAGCCTTACATTTTGAAAACTGTCATTAAACACTGGAATGTTCTCTGACAGGTTGCATAGCTTTCATGTTACTTATTTATATTGTTCAGCTAAAACTCCTCTTTGCTCTCAGAACCAGTGGAAGGAATAAAAAATACACGGAAACAGAAATGTTCCCTGCCAGAATGAAGGGTCAAGCAAAACTAGCCTTTTTTAGGCAAAAAAGGTGGGATACTGACAGTGTTATCAATTAAATTTCTCCTCCTTTCTTTCCTTATGTCTTCATAGAGATGGGAATAACACACCAGCATGACACCAAGAGAACCTCACTGCTGCATGCAGCTGTGATCAAGATGCTAATTTGTTAGAGTAACCACATATTTCTCAAGCCACTTAAATCCAAAGTCCGAACTTTGCAAAAACATATTCTATGGTAAACTTTTTTCTGTAAGGTAGAAGAAACTGAAGAAAAATTATTACGTGAACTGTAACTTATGTAAAGAGTGACAGTTCTTAATGCTCAGAGTCAGTATAGCAAGAGACTGAGATAAGCCAAATTTTACCAGGACATAATCCTTCAGAATTAATAGGAAATATTTTATTTCTATTCATGGCCTCTTTGGTGAGGTTTCTAATAACAAAGCATAAATACATATGCGTGCTTTATATTATGATCTGCATCAGATTATCAACTCATTTAACATATTTCAGGCACAAGACGCATATAAATAGTTATAATACTACAATAATAATATAATGTTTATCTTTATTAATATAAATTACTTATCTAGTTAATATTTTGCTGATATTGCTGATTTTTTAAAAGTTAACACTTGTTCAAACCTTGGAGGATTGGTAGGCTTGGAACTCAGAGAATATTTTTCTTATCTCTGACCACCTTACTGGGTTGTAAAAATCTTTTTCCCAATAAAAAAGCTTTCAAATATTGTTTGATTTTGAGACAAAGTAAAATAGATGCACATATTAAGAAAAATGAAACCCAGGATGAACATCTATAAGAATTGTACTGAATAGTACTGCATCACTCCCAGTCTTGTTCTCTGTAAGTTTTTGGTTTCTTCTCTTGATCAGATCCTAAGGTGAAATTCGTGTTCCAAGATTTTCTGGAAGAGATGTCAATGGTTATTCTCTGAGTGTCGATGGAACAAATTATAAGTGTCCTGATTCTCAAAAGTCCGTAGCATCCCGGTGCTCTCATTGATAGAAGCTGGACTTGGTGGGCTCTCAGCAGCTTTAGAAATCCTTCCATTAAAGTAGGAGCTTCTTTTCTCGCATGAAGAAATTGTAATTAAACCTGTGTTTCCCTTCGAATCCTATTTCTGAAACTGTGCTGTTCGCCATTCCTGCTTCTGAAACTGTAGACTTTATCTCCTCTAAGTCTGTAGTTTTAACCCTTTTTCCTTTTCTGGTTTCCACTCATGTTACTTCTCCAGCTTTCTCTTTGCCCAAAATGCTACATTTTGATGTAAGATCCAAGATCACCATGTTCAACTACTATTACCACAGCAAGTGTTTTGTCATGTTGTACACTGGAATCCAAGCTGTTACTCTGCCATGAGAGTCAACATGACTTTACCAATAGATATATCTTACCTACATTTTTTCCCCCAGGATTTCTTTATATACACACTGGAAAATTATCCTTTAGATGATGCGATTTCTTGCCTTCTCATATCCACATGCCCATTGTCATCTTCCCAATTCCCCATATTTCTCCAGTTCCTTTTTCTCTTCAAATGCTTTTCAGTGTTTTTGTCTGTTTTCTTTTGCTGATGCCAACAGTGATTATGTCTTCATAACTTTAGTACTGGAGGTAGTGTATGATGTTATTAAGTCATCAGGGGGAAGGATTTTGTTTTACAGAGAATTTTGAAATGCTATGGACTTTATAATTGTTATCAGTAGTAATAGTAAATGACAGTCTTTTCACCAAGACTTGCAGGAAATTGAAACACGCTAACTGAATTCAACTTGGTTATTTTAACACACTTTTCTCCCATATTGTGTAATAACTCATATTCATTTCAGAGTGCTGTTCTATTCTGCCAGTATCACTGTGAGAGTAGATGTTGGCCACCTTTCTGATGAGTCACACTTCTGGTTCCATAGAGCAAACAGACTGACAAAAAGAGATGTGTAGCACGTGTCTTTTTCTGGTTTATTTTGTTTCTGTTGCATGGAGTTAAAGTGCGAAATCAATGTAATTACAACTATATTTTGAGTAAAGGACTGTGTTTTTCTAATAGGAAAAGTCACGCTGCTCTGTTGAACATGTCAGCACAGGCTAGAAAATAATAGATTTTTTTGCTAACTACTTTAAATGCAAGAGATATAGCCTGATGGGACTCTCTGCTCAAAGGGAAGCTATGTGCAGTAGGACTCCTTAGAAGAAAATTACCTGAATTCTGAAGTTCAGAAAGAAAAAAAAAATAAGGCAGAGAACATGTAGGTGAACCACTGTTTTTATCTAGGTAGGTGCATGCGTATTTTACTTATTTGTGTTTACAATATATTTAGTTAACTTCCTAATAGCCTGAGTTTTATGTGACTTGCTTCTTCATATTCCAGAACAACTAAAAAAATAGATAAATAAATTAGATGGTGCTTTGACTGTAGCCCATTGAAAAGTATGGAAACAGGGTAGAAAGCTAAGGCCTTGACTTGTCATAGAAACGAACAAAACAAGAGATATTCACTGTTAAAGTACCACAAAATATGTACACGGTGTGTGTGCTAGAGGAACAAAAGACCTGAGCCCACAATTAGACAAGACTGCAGATGATTGAGATTCAAGTATAGTTAATGAATATCAGACCAGAGGATTCCATCAGAGCCCCAGCACTTTGCTGTCATCATAGTTTTTATGGAAACTATTGGAACACAACAAACAATACCCCACTGTGGTGTTTCAGAAAACCTTCGAGTAAACACTGTTTTGCTTTTCAAGTAAGCAACAGTTATTTTGTAGCGTTAAGCTGCATTAATTTATGTTGTGGAAAAATGATTTGCCTGTCTGCTCCTTCTGCTACCAGAGCTTGTTTGTCAAAATCTCCCAAAAAAATCATATCGACTCAAATTCAAATTAAATTGAAACTAACAGAAGCTTTCTTGTCAGTGGAAAAACATGTTAAAAAAGACCTGTAAAATCTATGTCATGAAAATGCCTTCCAGAGCATTTATCACTATGAAACCACAATAAGCTTCCATTACCTTTGCCATATCAATTCACAAAACCTTAACGGTGCTACTTATAAGGGTCTTGAAAGTTAATTTTGAATGAATCTTGGATGTACAGTAACAAAACAAAAATAACACACCACCAAAACTAAAAGAAATTCTGTACAGCTTGGGGGATCTGGGTGATTTCCATAACATAGTCTCAAAGGATGACTGCAGAATTGCTTCCTTTAGCCTTTTTAACTCTTCCTATGATGCCAGTAATTTATAGAAGGCATACAGGAAGTAGAATTGGAGTTCTTTGATATATTGTTCAGTTAGGTCTTAAAAATTATTATTGTAGGGCTTGCCTGAATTCTAAGCTTTGAAACAATAATATTGCTTAAGTTAGCTTTGATATTTTCCTGTAACCTTTGTTAATAAATTTTTCTCTACAGTAGTGTCTGTGAATAGTTAAATCATTGAAATTGATAAGTTTTATTGAATCTGCTCTCCTGTAAGAAACACAGATTTCTTTTAATTACCCACAGGATGGGTCCCAGATGCTTAGTCTGTGTTTGCTGTGCATGCAAATCCGATGTTGCCATCATTGGGATTCCAGAGAGAGCAGGAGCGCAGAGGAGATCCTCACAGCAGATAAGGAAGTGCAGTGCAGTCTGAGAATTTTTCCTTCAAAATGGGTAGCCTACTTGCAGGAGAAAGAAAAGGAAAAAAAGCCTTTTAGACTTTCCTGCCTTGATTGAGAGAGAAAGAGAACATGTGGGG
Organism: Cnemophilus loriae; assembly: GCA_013397755.1. NCBI lineage: Eukaryota > Metazoa > Chordata > Aves > Passeriformes > Corvidae > Cnemophilus > Cnemophilus loriae. The sequence goes on from VZTF01000151.1 coordinate 836,398, forward strand.
AGACAAGAAATTATGCTTTCTTTTTTTTCCTATTTTCTTACTCATTTAAACAACATCACGAGTTAATGCCACCTGGATTTGAGACTGCCTTGTGTGCACATCTGCTTGAACAGACTTTTATTCAGTACTTGTGGCTCTTGGCTTGAGCTGACTGCTGTAACTCACACCTCTTTAGCTGCATGGCTGTGCCCTGCCAGGTGTATTGCTAGTTAGCTGCATTAATAGCTGCATATTAGCGAGATCTGCAGAGTTAACTTTGACTAAAGAAATAGTTATATCCCTTCCTTTGCAGCAAGTATTAACTAAGGACTTAGGAGCTGTGGAATCTTATGGAAATTTTAGACTTTGACACAAATATTACTGTTTTCATTCTCTGTAAATTATTCTAGTGAATAATTGTCTTTGAAGAAATCTTGCTGAATTGTAATCAAAATAATTTGCATCAGACACCTGAGATTTAATAGTCAAGCTTATCTAGTTTAAGAACAAAAATGAGCTGTGTAGCTAATATAAATAACCTAGTTTTTAAATTAAATATTCAAAATAAACTACCTCAGAGTTGTTGGATATCTAATAAATTATCTGTATATTTTTGAGGAATAAATCTGTAATTCAAATAATTCAATAACTGAAGAATAATGTGTTCTGCTTGCAGATAATTTATGAACAGAAAAAAGAAATCAAATAAATCAAACACTATGTTTGCATTACCTGCTCATATTTATTAAGCATTTATTATAATATGAATTAAAGAACTGAACTGGGTTTCTTGAACTGTCTTGGGAAGGTTTTCTTTGTTATGACATATTATTATTAAATAGTAGACTTGGCATCTTTAAATTATTCTGTAAGTATAAGTCACATTTTGAAACTACTTGATAGGTATTTTTGAGGCAAACGTAATGAAATGGAATAAGTAAAAAGCCTGTAATTAGTAGAATGTTAGTGAATTAGCACTTTTTATGGAATAGGATGAAACATTTGGATTAAGGTTTTAAGTAAACTGTACTAATTTGAACTGCCTTTTATTACATCAGGTTTCTGAAATTCTCATTGAAAACTTAGCTGAGATTCTGTAATAGTTCTTCTACTACAATGTCCATAGATATCTGAAAATGCAATTCTAGCTTAATGGGCCAGAAAAACTATACAAATCTGAATGTATTATTTTGCAGTAATTTTCCCCACTAGCATCTTTTTCCTCAGGTTTCCATCTTCATGAATATAGAATTGTAAAATCATATTCAAACTTCCTGAACAAAATCCTAAAGAAGAAAATAATCAGTTCAAATTAATTTTTTTCAGACCAACAAATCTCTCCAAATCCAGGTTTTATGTTAGCATATGTTTAGACAAGTTCTGTTAAAAGATGTGTGAATTAAGATAATTTTCTTAACTTCATGAATTGTCTGTGGTTTTGTGTGTTCCTATGATCATGCTTTATATCTTACAATACTTCTTTTTATTGTAACTCATCTCAGCAGATGTGTTCACTTGTTTGTATTAATCTGCTACATTTAGTTCTCTCTAGTTCATGAGCAGACCTGGAAATCGTGGAAGAAGCCCTACATTTTAGAAGCGGCACTTTATATTCTTTCAAAAAGAAGGATTTCTTCTCAAAGGCCTCTTGCATTTCTTGTGAGAGTCTCACTAGTTTAAAAGTCAGTGACTATGTGGCATTTTGTTTACATCAGGTAAATGATGAAATCACATTTAGGAGTTAAAATACACTATATCCTAGCTAGTAATTTACAAAGATCTTGACCAGTACAGTGAGCAAACTGTTAAAAGGATTACTACAGGTTGAATAGGAATGAAAACACACCGTCATAATTTTATAAGTGACTTCAGAGACTGGAAGAGAAAGGCGCATTTAAAGAAAAAAATATCTGGAGAAGGAATACAAACATCCACATTAAAAAATCCTGAGGCAGAATTATGTATTGGCATTTCTTAACAGTAACATGTTGCTGCTTTAAGACTCATTAGAACAAAATCTTCTTGATGTTAAATTTCTCTTACAGAAGTGCCAGAAGTACTTTATTCTTAGACACCCTATGACTATTTAATCACAATTTCTATGAGAAAAGACTATTGTATATCATGATTCTAGCAATTAGGAAGTTTAAATGTATCTTTATATTAAACAGATGCTTTGCACTCTTTCCAACCTGTAGTCATCTTGAGAGAAATGTCATAATTAATTGCTCTGTTGACTGTTTTGAGGGGGAAAAAAGGAGAATCTGAGTGTTGATGAAACTGTAAATAGTCAAACTTTTCTCAGGAAGAAGAGACAACTAAGGCATTTCTTGTGTAAACTGCTAAATATATCTCAATAGGCTAGTCTAACGAAGTCCTTGAATAGCTAAGCATCTTGACAAAATGATAAATAGTCCCTTTTATCAAGGGGAAAATGTTGTAAATAAGTTTTTCTAATGCTTTTATTTTATGAGATTAGATTAATTTTTCATTGCTTTATTTTACCACATTACCTTTAACTAGGACACTGAGTATTCCTTGTAGTTTATATAATGTGCTTTTCTTTCGAGAGAAACTGCATTCCCATAGTAAAATGTGATACCTTTGTCCATTTTTCTCTTACCTTATGCCACTGATATCCTGAGTAATTCAGCTAGAACCAATGGACTTGCTCAAGATTTATAGTAATGTAAATGGGAATGGATTTGGGCTCTTGATGGTCTCAGTCAGCCTCATGTTCCCCCTTTCTTCTGAAATACCAGCCATGCAATTGTCAAACAGTTATTAGTTCACTAAGTGTTTCAGAAAAACAACAAAAAAAAACCAACAACAAAAAAAAACACCAAAAAAAACAAAAAACAAAAACAAAAAGAAAGAATATCGTCCTAATTTACTACTTTCACATGATACATTTGCCACTGCAGGCCACCGAGACAGTGAGCTGAAGAATTTCACTGTGCCTGTGTGAACTAAGTAATTATTATCTTCAGGCTTGACTTGCTGTCTCATAATTTTGGTTGTGCCTGGTGTCATTTTCTCATAAGACTATCTACATATAAACAGAGGGATGTGTGATGGAGGACCATGAGATTTGAATATGAATTATCTCTTTGTTGTGTATTGTATCTTATGCATAAATTCATGGCTTTACCGTTTGCAAGTTATCAGAAGATAAAAACATTTCATGGCTGAAAATTGTTCTCGTTACTCCATTCCTTAAATTATTTTCCTCCATTGTGGCTTTTAATTCACTAGGTTTTGTTGTTAATTTATTTCTAAATAGGCTTATTATTGAATATGCTATGTCAGGATTTAATAGAGGATACCCCTTGCCTGGTATTAAGTTCCTGTGTGTGTGGATAATGGTGTCCAACCTACTAAAAGATAAGAGTGCTTTTTCCATTGCACACATGACGTTTTAACTCTGGGGCTCTACTGATGCTTTTGGGAGCTTTTTGAAACCATACTTCTGCCAGAGTCCTTGTTTGGATTTCCTGTATCCTGCTTTACCTGAAAATCAAAGCTGCTGCAAATGGGGTCAGTTTGTGGGATTCATTGCACCAAACCAGGACAAGGAACGTGTGCTCACTGCACAGGTTTTGTCTATTTACTGCAACGTGGCTAAATACACAAATTCGTATAGCTGTCATGTACAATAGATATTAGGTCTGACCTCTTGGCTAAGATCAAGAGAAATCACTTTAATATCTGATGTGTTATCTCGCATCTGACTGTGCCCTATTCTTGTAAAGAAATGGACTCACTAATCTGACAGGTTGTTTCCTTTGCCAGCTACTTCTAGGTATACTAAGAGCAGATATAGAGGGAAGTTTGTGGAACCTGGAAGCAGACGCTATGTTCTCTACCTTACTGAGAAATGGTCTCTTGCTGGCTTAGTAAAGGGTGTAGGTTATGGCAAGAAAAGCACTTTTTGAATCTTTCAAGCAGAGCAGCATGTTGACAGAATTGATGGTGGGTTCATGGCTGAAGAATTTATGTCTTCAGTTTTAGGCTGTAAATCAAGATCTTTGTAAAAAGATGTAGAAATGACAGGTAGAAATGGTAGATCGGATTCTTTTTGGGAGGTGATTATCCCTGCCTGTGTCCCTCCTGCAACAGCAGTTCTACTCCATCAAGCTCCATCAAGATTTAGTGCAGACAATGGGGGAGACAGAGAAGACTCTTACTGCCTCCCTTCTTCTGAGTCAGTGGCACTTGAGATAAATAATAGATATAAACACAAAATTTTCCCCTTAAATCCACAAAAGTCTAAAAAGATGGAACCAGCCATTTTTCGCCATCTGTATGGCTTTAAAAAAAAAGATATTTAGCAAGTATACACCTACATAAGCCACTAAAGTTCTGGAGCACCTAACGGGGCAATTTAGAAGCAGAATAAGGATAAACTGAAGAGGAAAACAGGAGGTCGTGTGTATTCCTTTGCTTAGCATCTCACTCAGAGCTGTGTACTAGTTTTTCTCCATTAGGACTCAAAGGATGTGATTCAACCATCTAATAAGTTGGCTGTGGTTCACGCCAGCATCCTTCCCTGATCACTTCACTGCTGTTTACTCTTTCACATGTGTAATTTTGTCACAGATCAATTAGTCCCTTCCAAGATAGAGGTAAGATGGAGTTCAAGCCAGAAACCTTTTACTATATGCCATCTTTGCTTTACTCCATCTACTTATGGAGGCCTTCAACATTCAAAGAATCACAGAATCAAAAGAGCGGCTTGGTTGGAAGGGAGCTTAAAGATTACCTAGTTCCAAACTGGAGGTGTATTATGGTACCTGTCCGCAGTGTGCCTGTGGTGGTGTCCCAAATACCTGTTGTAGCTGGATCATTCTTCTGCAGGACACTCATTACTGAAGTAATGACCCTGAAGTTACCCAGGGTTACTGAAGTAACCCTGCTGGGGTGACATGAGCCTGCAGAGGCAGGGAAGGGTCAGTGACTATCAGGCCGTGCCCAACTCTGAGCAATTAACATCTTTAGCCTGGTACCAAACGAGCGAAAAAATGGACAATGTCTGCCCAAATGGTATTTGGTTTAGATAGGGACATAGTGTAAAATTATGCTCTTGGAAGGCAAATCATTGCATAATTCTTATGTCATGATTTTGTAAATTATTCCAAATGAAAACTCCAGCAGCCAACTGGCTAGCTGCATGTCTGCATGTTATTTACTCTTAAAACAACAGCAATATAAGTTAATGCAGTCAGAAACCCTTTTTTGTTCCAAAAAGCACAGTGCACTTTTAATAAACTTCAACCCTTGTTGATATGCTTTTCCTTGGCATCTGTGTAGTAGCTGTAGACCACTATCCTCTGACTTTTTCCACTGGCACTCTTTCATAAACAAGACTTATACCAGCTAATGTTTTTCTTTAATAATTTGTGGTCAGGCACAGTGCCTGTCACATCTGTGATCCAACTACGCATGGAAGCAATTAAATGTGATTGTCTCCATTTCCAGAATGGGTGTGCGGCTATACCTGGAGCTCCAACATTTGCAGTGCAGAGCTGAGGGTTGTTTTGTTGTCCATCACTGCATGAACAGTCTGATACGTATTTCCTTCTTGAGAAGGAAATAACTCAGACTCGGAGGTACTGACAGTGGTGCGTGCATGAGGAATGGAGAATGATGGCTTCTGGATTATCTTTTTATATTTCCCCTTTCAGACTTCTCAACTTGCTGTTTCATTTAACAAAGTCACCTCCCAAGCAAAGCTAAGCTCTGTTCCTTAGCACAGAGTATTTACTACACAGGTGAGGCTTTTTGCTTTTCTGTCATTCTAGCTAGTGTAAGGAAGATGTTTGCACACAAGTGTAGTACAATAGATGCAGAGAGATCTACCATATTACAAGGAATCCCTCAGCTCAAAGGGGTTGGACTTCCTCATCTTCTCAATGGGTTTTTCCAGGGAGAAGGAGAAGCTGTCTATCAAGTTCGCAGGAAACAAACCTCACAAACTAGTGAGGACTGCAGCAGCTCCTTCTGTAGAGTATAACATGTGAGAAGCCTTGCATTTAATTTCATACAACAATAGAATGTTTGGTGTTGCAAGAGACCATAAGGATGATCTGGTTCCAAAACCTCCCCAACGATGGCCAGGGATGCTGTCCACTAGACCAGGTTGTTCAGAGCTCCATCCAGCCTGGCTGTCTTTTTTAAATTATTGTCTGAAACTGGTTTCACATTTAGAAGACACTGACATTTGCTTAGAAGAAAACACAGGGTGTTTTTTTTCCATAAAGCCAAAAAAGGAAAGAAAAATACCAGTATTTCTCTAATGATGTTGGAAAACAAGATGTTGGAAAAAAAGACATTGGTAAAAATGTATTCTGTGACATTCCAATTTCCATATCATATTCAGACCTTGAAAAGGTACTCTCTTTTTCTAAAATACTTAGTGAAAATTTTCCTGGCAAAATAATATCGATTAGATCACAAATAACATTGATACTTGAAGACTAAAAACTAGTAGTGAAAACTTGAACTACCTGAAGGCCCACAGTGTTTACTATCAATTTCAATATAATTTCTTCACCCAAAATAAGGGGGCTTTTTCTTTCCAAAACACAAGTTAACTTCTGAAATTAACTGGAAACAGCATAAGCATTACTGAAAAGCTATTTTCTTGCTTAAGCTATGAGTATTGTTTCTGTAGCAATTTCTCTTTGGGAGAAGAAATATTTTCCTGAGTTCAGTGTATTTAAAGGCAGGCACGGTCATGGCAAGTGCTGGTTTTCACACTTGAGTCAAATTAATATTTTACTTTTTTTTTTGCATTACACAATCTTATTACATATAGTGTAATCTTGAAAAAAAAGTACCACTGCCTGATTTCTTGTAGCAAAAGACAGAAATGTGATAGCATGCAATAAAATATCTGAATGACAACACTGTAGTATTTTCTACAGGGAAGGCAAACCAGGAAAATTTGTGTGTTTTGCTGAGAAGCTGTGTTCTGTGTTTTGTCCTCTGTGCTTACATTCAAATCAAATAAAAAATATTCACAAAAATATGTTAATACTGCCTAGTCATTTTGCACTCTCTAAGAGCCCTTTTATTGACCAAACTCCAACAGCTAAACAACTAGTTTATTGACTCTAAAAAGTCTTTGTTCAGTTTAATCCATGCTGTATGTCCTGGATGAGCCTGTATTTACTAGCTGTAAAAATAAACAGAGAATACAAGGAAATAATAATAATTACAAAAACCCCGTAGGCTGGAGCCAATGATAATACAGTAATAATAATACAGCATGTGAACAAAGGATTCTTACATTACAGCTCGCATTGTGGTCTTTTATTTTATTAAACACATTTTAAAGAGAGAATAACTCATCAGTAGCATAATATTTTCTGTTTACATTTTCCAGTGTTAGGAAAAGTGCAAGACTCAGGCTTGTTCCACTTGTCTCCAACAGCAGCGATTGTGCATAATGCAAAGGTTAGGCTTTGGAAGATAGTGGCCTAAACTGGTATTATTGCTTGCAACCACATTACAGCAAACTAATAAAAAGTCACAAAACTGGGAAAGACTCCTATTGATTTTTTTTTTTCCAGGCATTTTTCCAGAGAAATCTGGATCAGGCCCTGGGTGAAAGATGTTGTGGAGAGTTACTGTTTTAAGATGGATTACTACTCATTACCTACAAATTGGCTGCCAAAAATATGACCAAACAATAAAATGCAGATGCTTGGTTATGGCTAGAAATTCTTTGGAATATTTATAAAAATACAAAAAGTCAGAATGCACAATTATGTAATTAAGTAATTTTTATGTTTCTTCTGAAATTATAACCAGCATACAGGCTATGTCAGGATGTGGCTCCTATTCACAACACCCACTGTCTGATAACATCACAACTATTTTCAGCTCTCTGAGCTAATTGGAAACATCAAATCTGCTTTGCTATAATTTAGTCATGCTTCATTTGAAAGTTAAAAGCAGCTCCTGGGAGGAGGAAGACTCTTTATTCAAACCCTTTTTTATAAGCAGTGTGGTTAGAGCTGGAATATTTAAATGCTTGTTTCTAAGCCTTGCTTTAGGCCTCAACATCTTTTTATTTTAAGGGGGAGAAACGTCATGCAGTGCTAGTAAGAATTAGACTGTTTTGTTATCCAAATACTGTGTTGACATCGGGCAGTGCATTATCATTATGTCAAATGTTTTTATCTGAAGAATATATGGAGACAAGATCAGTGTCTTCATATTTCTTTCCAGAAATAGGATCTGTTGGCATGACATTGAGGATTTTAATAGTAGCTTGCCAAGAAAACCTGTATTCAACCCTGTAAACCTGCATATTCATGCAATATACGCATGCTTTTTTGAGGGCTATTCCAGTCGCAATAAGTATATGTTACCACAGAGCCCTAGGTTTGGATTCTACAGAGCTGGTAGTGAGTTAGTACTTACAAATTCTTTGCCAATGTGAGCTGAGAGTCTCACCTGAGATGGAACACAAATGTTTGCTGTCTTGGGCCCATCTACGTGGTGACACTCTAGCTAGTAAAAAGATGTCTTATAAACCCTAAAAATTCATAAACATCTATTTATCTTCAAATGTAATTTTGATTTTCTGATTCTTTAAGCCTTTCTTTGCAGAAGCTTCTTTACAAATAATCTACAGCAATGGGCCTTGGAAGAAATAGAACAGCAAAAGGTGGGTAATACTATCACAAATAAATATAGAACCTTTATTATCCTTTTTTAATGATATTTTTGCATGAACAGTAGTTTTCAACTCCCTTTTCAACAATGGTCTTTTGACAAAGGACTCAAAATTCCTGACATATTCCAGGTGTAATTAATGCTGAACTTATCTCCCTTTTTTCAGCATGCTGTGCAGCACTCACATGGCTGATAGTCTGCAGTCAGTAGTGAAGGCAATCAGTGTGCTTTATTCTCTCTCTTTGTTAGATACCTGTATGTGTTTGTAATCTCAGTGGGCTTAGGTATCAATTTCTTTTCCTGGTGCTCAGGAACATCAAGAGGTATGGGCACAAGAATAAAAATAAAAGGCACAGGCATCACTGCATTAGGACACAACCAGACCTGTGATCCGTGGTGGCTTTAGGAGAAGAATTTTCTTGTGGTCAGGTTAGTTTTTAATTCTTCAATAGAACTGACAGACACATGGAGTCTTTTGTGATGACATGCCAGAGACAGACATGAGAGAAGTAATGTCCACTTTTCATATAAAAGGATTCTTCCCTTCTGCTGTGGTAAAACTGATTTTCTTCTGTAGGGGGAGGAGCTGGAAAGACACACCTCCTCACCTGGGACTGCTGAGGATATAATCTCATCTAATCTCATCAAATCTAGGCATCTAATAGCTCATGGGATACATGGTCCTGAACCAGTGAAAAAAAACAAAAGAAAAAAATATCCTAGGGATTCCTCTGCGATTAGTCAAGAATTATATGTCATTAAAAAGGGCTTGAAGGAAGTGTATGTGAAGTTGTAGTAAACAAAATTCGTAAAAGGTCTTAGAAGTGTCCAGGGCTGGTGTATGAGGAAAGCCTTTTTAAAATGTCACAGTCAGTAGAAAATGTGAATTTCATTTCCTAAAATGCTCTTTTAAAATTCTTCAGCACTGACAAAACCCCACATTGTTACAGCAACAGCGTTGCAGTCAATGCACCTGTGAACTTTATTTTCCTCAGGCTTTTATGCTGTGTAGTTTCTAACAGCTATTGATTGCTTTCTTCCACCTCTTTTGACAATGACATCGTAAAGTGGCATGGAGTATAAACATTTCTAAAGGAGCGATGTAATTGTTTGAGGCAATAATATAGAGTACAGCTTTTGTTTAACCTTATAAAACTCTTTAAAGAGTCACAAATTATTCGGTAAGTCCTGAAAAGTATGATGTATGTTCACCTTAATCCTTTTAACTCGAACTCGTAGTCCTGTACTTCAGCAACACAGATATTACATTATGCATCAGGGTAGATAATGACTCACTTAAGTAGTTTCAGCAAGAAATACACTTTCGTGGATCTCATTAAGGGGTTCTCAGCTTCTTCCACAAGACCTTCACCTCCTGCTGAAAGAGGGACTGAAAATCACTGGCTTCCAACCAATGCTTGCAAAAACAATCAAAACAACCAGAGAGTTCCAGCCTAAAATTCTTCAGTAGTGCCTACAATCTGCTAGATATTATTTTGATTCTCGGATAACTCCAGGAGAATTAGCTCTTAAATTTGAGATTAACACCATTGAAAAGTTACTTTTTCCCATATAAGAAATTGCATAGTTAAAAGGAAAGGAAGAAATATTTTTAAAGTTCTATTTAAAAGTCTATATTTCAATTGCTTATCTTATTTTTTAAATTTTTTTGCATACTTTTAAAAAGCAGCTAAAATTTTCTCTGTTGTTCTGGGTTACTGGACTGAGGACCTTTGCTCCTGAAAACCTTCCCATTTTCCAAATCTTGTTTGAGATACAGTAATAGAGTCACAGTAAAATCATCTGCACTTTCTTATATCAAAGTAATTAAAACAATGTCACTGCACAAATGAGAATCCAATATCCATTTAGGGCAGAGAGAAAAAGGGATCCTGTCTCTGCTGCCTTGTGATGGAGGGCTGTCACACAGGAGGTCTGAGGTCTGGATACTTCTCTCTTTGCAGGGAGCCTTTCTGCGGTTCAGAAACTGTCCAAGAAAATGTAACTTAACCACTAAATTTTTATAACTTACTTTTCATTTGTGATGCTATCAGTGATAGAGAACTTTTTAATCCAGATGTGGAGATTATTTTTGCAAAGCAAAAATAAAAAACCCCTCTCTGATAGGGTTGGCTGTAATTGTATCCTTAATATATTTTAAGCCCCTGGTGGGGAACTTGTGTTCTCTTACACATGGAAACAGACATGTTCAATAATGTAGACAGATACATGGAGCTATTTGTCTTTTCAGTGTTATAGTGATTTGGTAGTTCGCTTCCCAGCAGTGAGAAGCATCCAGCATATTGTACAATTAAAACCATTCTTGTCCCTTCTGAGAAGGAAGTTGATCAAATTCTCTGTTCTCAAGTAAATGTAATACTTTCCCTCTTCTCAGGCTGTGTGGTGGACATCTCAGTTTTGAATATTTTTTCATTCAAATTGGTTGTGCAAAAATAGTTCATTCCTGCTGAGCTACTGAGAGAACTTGTCTGCCCTACCACTCTACAGGAGCTGCAGTGGAGCAGCTGTGAGATTTTAATGCTGAAGGGGAGGGATTTGAATCCAAATGTGATATGAAGAGGAACTGCAAGCATCCTGACATAGAGTGTGGTCTTGTAGCAATGTCACTTCATCTTTTCTGATTCTTACAGTCTCAGCACGCTTGAAATGGACTAGCATGCTCATAACACTATGAATAAAGCAAGCATTAGTGGTCCGCTTATAATAGTTCTCTGTGTATATCAGAGCATGAAATTTTATTAAAACTTCTGAATATGCCGAAAAGCAATTTTGTAATGGCAAATAGGTATTTTAATGTTTCTCTCTTTCAGCCCAAGTGCTCATATTTTGAAAGCTTTATGTAAATCCTGTATGTTTCCAAAAATCACTTAGTCTTCAACAAAACTGCATATTTTTCTGGTGCTTCTTTTTCAGTGGAATTACTCAGAAAAAAATCTGGAATGAAGCAGAGAGTCTTCACTTTTATGATATGACCATCATCTGCAAAGAAGGAACCACACTCAACTCCTTCAATATCCCTTTGCTCAAAATTTACTGACAGAAGGAAAGAGAATTCAAGATGAGACAATATGTCAACAGAGAGATTGTGTAAGCAGTTATATAATTTTACCCAACATTAGCAGGATTCCTATCTTCTTAAGAAAGTATATTTACAAATGCCCTGACTTGCATGTAGACTTTGGAGGACTACCCAGAAAAATATAGGTGCAACTTTAGTGTTCATGTGCTAACTTAATAACAAAAAGTTTGGGTGAATAGTTCATGTTAATATGAGCTCATGCTCCTCGGAGACTTGGAAAATCTTGTCTCATGTGCTTAGAACTTGAACTCATAGGCAATGACATTTACACCAAGCCCATTAGCTTTAACAAATAATACCCTTTGATGTTCTTTGCCACTTAATGGATTTCATGCAGATGAAGATAGTCTGATACTTGTGAGAAAACTAACCAGACAGTTTGCTTACCAGGATCAAATACTCTGACTGGCACAGATTTGCTCTTGTACTGTTTCACTGAAGACATTACAGCTCTGCTTGGAGTAAACTAAGTTATTGGTTCTTTTAATGTAGTATCTACCTCTTTCCATGCTGTAGAAATTTTCCTGGGTCAAAGAGCTTAGTCTTGAATAAGGGAGCAGTTTGTTGCATATTTTTTATTCCATGGTTTTCATTGAATTATTCTGTCAGCAAAGTTTTTTCACAATTGTCTACCAAAGCTTCTTGATAATGATTCCCTAATATTTGATATCTTCCACACTTCAAAGGCAATTTCTTCCATTAGGGTGTGAATGACCAAGTGCAAGCAAAGTCATATTATTCCTGTATGCCAAATGTTAGTCCCCTGAGCACAGAAGGTTCATGAACCTCCAGAGAGTGAGCTGTGCCATTTGGTGTATTCATATGTGGCGCTTCCCATTCCATAGACCTGATCAGCCACTTTCAAGGATGTGGGAATTACCAATAAAAAAAAGCAACCTCAGATTTTAATCCTTGCTTGGATGACCTATCTGAGTGACTTAGAGTCTTAAAATCAGGTCGTTTTGTCTGCCAGGTTAGCTTCCTAGCCACTTTACTTTCCAATATCTTTATTCAGCAGCTTAGAGTTTTTCCTCATTCAATGCGTTTTTCCAGTCAACTGCATTCATTTCATTCTTTTCTACTTGAAATGGCAGAAGACTATGGAGAGGAATTTGGATGTTATCAGCATTCCAGGAAAAGGATTGGACAATTTATTTGACTATAAAGTATTTGATCAGATGAATATTTTTATTAATAATTTTTTTTTTTTTTTAACAAAGCGTTTATTTTCAGTGATTCAGTGGATGCTTCATGAAATCATTTTTCAACTTATGGGTTGTCTGAAAGCTATTGGCAACGGTGAATTCATCCCTTACATGTGTGAATAGATGCAAAAAATTTAGAGAGGATTATTTGAGAATTTTGTGCACAAACACCTGTTCGAATTCCTAGCTGTGCATTCTGAAGAGTGCACATGCCACCTTGAATATCACTATTCTATAAATAAAAAATTAGTTTCTATAAAAATCATTTACATGTACAAAAGGAAGTTAAAGTAATTTGCAAGAAAACTTGCAGGTTTTTTTTTTTCTAAAAATATCAATATCTTGAAATATGTTATCTCAGAGCTACTATTAATACATGTGCACTTCTGCAAATCAGTACTCTCAATTGAGAGGTAAATTAACTCAAAATAAATGTTTGTCAATGTCCACATGAAAGACACTGTGTGTTTGCCTTTAATGATAGCATAGTAAAGAAAATTAGTCCAGGTGTTCTCGCAGTGAAGCCCGTGAAGGTTTGACTAACATTTCTGATATTAGCACAGTTGTACTTACTTTGCATTGGTGTAATTGAAAGCAATATTCCTCCTAATGTCATTAATTGCTACCGATTTTCTTTCATTTCCTTGAAAAAATATAGCAAAAGAGATAAAAGTGTAAGTCCTCTATCCAAGACCCTTATGGATTTTAAATATATTTGTCTTATAAATTATTTATTTTTTTAAAACTTAAAAATTCCTCTGATCATTTTGGATTATTCCTAAAATATTTACATCTGCTTTTTGGCTGTGGAAGTGTGGAAGTTCAAGAAGTCTAGGCAGTAAAATCTGCAGATGGTATTCACACCTGCTAATTCTAGATAACCCAGAACAACACAGACAGCAGTCTGGGATCATGTCTGAATTCAGAGATTTTATCTGATAAAAATATGGAAATTTTTTTTTGCTTTTGATTTGTGTGTCTGTATCTCTTTTCTACTGTTTAGTTTAGTTCACAATATTTCTAAGTCTTCAACCTTTAATTTAAATGTGTTAGAATCTCAGCAGCTCTTGCTTGCCTAAAAATAACCTATAGCTTTAAAATCTGAACCTCATATTATATATATTATTACCTCACATTCCTCTACTGAAAGCAGTTTTATTTTCCAAATGGTCTATTACTGAATATTTACCAGATTACAGCTTGCAGAAACTGAAGATTTTTATATGTCATATACATAAAAGTATGCATATGTGGATAATCTAGAAGTAGATTTTAGAACCATATATTGATTCAATCTTGAAAAGATTGATATATTTAGATATGAATATCTGAAATCCTGAATTCTGACTGCAATTTTTCAAGTGTCTATGGTAATTTTCATGCACTGCGTGGTCTGTTTGCTGTGCATCATCTAAAGATCCATTTGAAAAAATCTTGTAGATGCTTATAGTTTTGATAAATGTGTGCAGGTTTTCATAGCAACAGTTTTAGGGAGTCACACAATCCTTAGCCATGTGATTAATTGTTGTTGATGTTAACATCAAAGCTTTTGCTTAATTTGGAACATGTTTAACTTAATATGATTTTTTAACATTTGTTAAAAATCTTTTAGCACCATAAGTTTCCTGTATTGGAGATAAAGCTTTCGTCATTTGAATGTCTGTAAAAGCATACTTAAACTTTACTCATACTGAAGTCATGAAACCCACTGAAATGATGATACTTACTTACTTAAGACTTACATGCCTACTACTCAAACAATTAATTCCTGTTTCAATTGTATTATATCTTGAATAGTTATACAGTTAGTGTAAGAAAAAACCCTCACTTTTCCTGAATACCTCATATATTAATAACTCTAACAATTGTTCAGGAACCCTTAAGTAACATTGGAGATGTAAGATCATTTAATGGCTGTATTTTTGTCATAATTTCCTAGATAATTTAATCTGACGAATTCTATAATGCTTATAAAGAAAATTTTTCAGAGCCTTAGCTCCATCTAGGCATTTCATAGAATCAGTGCTACAATTTGTATATGGTGGGGTTTTTTTTATTCTGATTTCTAGAACCACCCCTTAATATCAACCTTAATTTCCAGTTTGAAGTTAAATTTAAAATAAAATGTTATATGGGAAGTATAAGATCAGAAGGCATTTTTAAGCAGTTCAGGAAACAATTGGATACTATCTTTAAATATACATACTTATATGAACAATATAGTATAAGAACAAGATACTAAATCGGGAACGAATAATTTTATTAAGGTTAATGGTATGATATTGTTCTTTAGTTGTTGATAAAAGATAACATGGAAGTAAATAATGAGAAATGCTCTATGACAATAATTTATTTTTTCCAGATCCTTGTATAATGCAAAGTTACACTTGGTGTAGTATATAGACAGAGTGGATGAGGAAGGGGCCGTCAAAATGGGGCGATAGCTATCACACCAGCGACTATTCTACTTGGATGGGGAAAATGAGGAGGAATCATTCTGGATGATATAGAATCCATGAAATGTGAAACACCACCTGATGAAGTACATTCCGTGTTCAAATCAAGATGGGAATCACATGGAATGGTTAAAGGCCTTGGTGGATTACAACTGATTGGCCAAGCTGACAATGCCTTCTGAACCATAGTCACAGCTAAGGAAATTTCCAAAAACGTCAAAGAGATGAGTAAGTGCTCTGCTCCAGGGTCAGATGGGATTACTTTGAGGGACCTCAGTAAAATGGACCCCAAATATTCCCAGACCATGGACATTTTCAATCTATGGCTGGCATCAGGAATGATACTGGACATGGTGAAGGTATTCTGGACTGTTTTAACACCTAAATCAGCCAAAAAGGAATGCCTAAGGGACATCAACAACTAATGACCTATCACCATCGGCTCAACCATTTAAGGACTGTTTTCCAGAGTAATAACAAGGCTGAGAAGGCAGCCTGTCTCCTGGCCCGCACGGCACTCTTCTGTTGTATGGTCTTAGTTAATAATAATATTTCGTGAGACTAGAAATGGACGCTGTGAATGTAAGGTCACCATAATCCAGCTAAATACATTGATGGATAGTAGGTAGACATGAAAAAGGTATTACATTATGATGTGTAACATATCAACAATTCAGGATAAAACTCCACCAAGTTTGACCAAGGTGGATGGGCCACCTACACATAAACTGGAAAAGGAACATATATAAATTATATATGTTTGATAAAGAGACACTCAATTTTTTTATTACTTTCCTGTTTTTTTTGTTATTTTTGATAAATAACACATCACAGCCTCCCAACTTAGAAATGTCTTTCTTGTTTGGTTGAAAGGCCATGTGTTTTTATGGGCATGAGAAGACAGAAACGTCCAGTGGTCGCAGGGCTCATTGTGCCATGCAGAGGGGCTAAACAGGAGTAGGTGAAGTGGCTGAGGAAACTGAAGTCTGTTTTTTCTCTTGCCAGTCATTGACCTCATTCAAGATCAAGGAAGAAGTCGGTCACTGCCAGGATCTTTTTTCCTTTGCCTGAAAAATGTGTTTCTAAGTACACCTGTTCTTGCACTGGCCAAATGAAGTGGGGAAAATAAAAACAGATAGAATTTTCCATCCAGACTAGATTTTTAATGTGTGAGCACATAGAGAAAACAATTATAAAGTATCACAGGTTGTGATGACCAAACTCTTTGATGGGCATGTATTATTAAGGGCTTCTACAAACCTAGGGACAAGATTTCCATGTTCTGTTTGTCCTTTTAAAGCAGAGTGGTGACTTCCAGGAGAACACAGTGTTAAGTAAATACGTTTCATTCCCTATCTGCATTTTGTGAGGTCACGTAACACTCCAAGAGGTCCACTTAAAGCCTTGAAAATCAGAAGTCAGTCACTCTTCTTGGATATTACTGTTTGCAAACTTGGGCTCTGTTCCATGTACATGTCCATTCTGCATGTGCTCTTCCGTATACCAGTTCTGGTCTGATTATGGTGCTCAGTTGTTCCAGACACTGCTTCTTTGAATGTATGTAGATTTATCCTTAGAATATCATTGAATAAAATTTTAAAAGCTCTGGGAGCAGGAAGCCAAAACCTTCATGCTCTCTCTTTTCAGGGGAGTGCCCTGATCTCTATGGGGCTGAGTCCAGCATCACCTTGCATCATCTCTGGTGGAACTCATGTTTCTTCTACTTCCATCAAGGCTTTTTCTGGCCTTCTAAGAGAAGATAAGCCTTGGTGAAGGAGGTGCTCTCACTAAGAGAGTTCAGTGCAGGTTCACATCTAAATAGGACCTAAGATCTATCCAGGACTATCTGTGTCCCATTCAGTAGAATTAGCACAAATTTACACTCTGCAAAGTGTGTCAGTTGTCTATTTCTAGATTGAAAAAATGTTTTAGATGAGGGTTATAGGCCCATCTAAATGCTTCTGTCCAGGCAATACAGAGGGTTTTCATCCTGAGAGCCCAGAGATTTCATATATGATAGGGCCAGGCAGTCCTAAGAATCTATGATGGATTTTGTCTGGAATTTTAAGTGGATTTTTGGTTCCCAAAATGTAATTTGCCCGTAATGACTTGAACAGCTGTATCAATCAGCTGTTGCTGGTATGTTATATTTCTGCTATACAGAAGGAATAGTGACAGCAACACCATCCCACTCTCCTTCAGCAGTTCAGTGCCTATCAGTTTCTCTGAGAACTTTCAAGTGTTAAGAATGTTAATGATTTTATTTTTTAAAGCAGAGGCACAAATTGTTGATTTGAAACTTTTATTTACTGCAAACTACTGCCTTAATTACGTTCAGACTGAGCTCCATGTAAGTTGCTTAGCAAGATACAACATATGTTATGCAAATAACAGAAACCACTGCTTTCCCTATAACTTGCCTAAAACTCATTAATAAGACAGAATTTCTCATTCCTAACCTGGTCTTACTTTAATCTTTTTCTAAAACCTGTAGGAAATAACTTAATTATGACAGCAGCTTACTGTACCAACACAAAAACCATGGGTAGATAAAAAAATGGCTTGTTTTCAAGGTTTTTAAATAGAAATAGTTGAGAGTTTTCATACAGAGGTCTATATTCTCCATTATCCTATTATTTTATACATTTTTAAGATAGTGTAGAAAAATACTACAGAAGTGCAAAAGAGAAAGAAATAATAGATTAAACTTAATTTAAAGTACTTGTTATAATGCAGAATGTATCAACAGAGATACCTCTCGGTGTTCTCAATGCCTCAGAAGCGTGTAGGAAAAATACTGGCAGTAAAAAAAATCTATAGGGAAGACCTCATATTGTTATTCAGGGTACTTGAGTGTATAACTTGCATGACTAAATCTACTCAAAAAAGTGCATTTAAATTTAAAATAGTTGTATTAATTTCTTGGACAACATTTTTTCAGTATCAGGGAACATCTAATGGTTAAATTATTTTAGTAGAAATTGTATACCCACCTGAGGGAAAGTGGAGCTGAGTACTGTGTTATAGTTTGTCAAACTGAGCAGAAAAATGTGAAATGAGAACAGGATTTCACAGGAATGTCTGGTGTAAAACATCTTGGTTGTTACTGTTCAATACTTATTGTGTTTCTTACTGCATCAGAATTTCTAACAGAAGAATATTACGCATTTGTACAATGTGTTTGAGAGAAAAAAATGATGACTATTCCCTTTGCAGATTAATTGCTGTTGCTTTGTTTTATCCTTTCTAGTATCTCTCATTTCTGATATAAAATGCTTAACAATGGAGAAAGAGGCAAAAATAGGGTCTAAATGTTAACTTACATCCTTCAGAATAAGAAGTTAGGATTTTTTAATGTCCACAAATATCACCTTTATTTGCATATACATTTGTGATATTATAGACATACTGCAATTTTATATTAAGGATACATTAAGTCTTGAAAGCATACATTTACATATCAATCAGAGTCCAGCTCAATCCATCATTAAATACTGACATCAGTCACTAGAAGAAGTACTAAAATCCCTCTAGAATTTCTGTAATTTTCCTTTCAGATGATTAGTCTCTGCTGCTTCTCTTTTTCTCTTTCTTTTTTCTTTTTCTTCCTTCCTTCCTTCCTTCCTTCCTTCCTGCCTGCCTGCCTGCCTACCTCCTTTCTTGTTGTTTTATTATATATATAGACATTTGCCTTATGAAGTACAGTTACTCACATTTCATGCAGCCCAACTTTTGTTGAAATTATGATTTTTCTTTAAAATCAACTGAGGGAACATGCTAGCAGTCATAATATATATATATATTTGTATTTAGATATCCTTTAAAAAAGGTAATTACAGAGATGTACTTTTATCTACACATATCAAAATCCCACATCTGATCACAAAATTAATAGTAGAGAATGAGAAGTCACTGAAAGAAAAAGTTTCTCATAGCAGCATGTGGTTGCCTGTCTTACTAATTTTCTTGAATGGCCACACTGATTGTATATTAAGGATCTCTTTGGCTTTGCCACTTTGACCTCTGCTTTCATATTTTCTGTTCCTTAATGTTCGCACCCTCCTCATTTGAAAGTGCATTCTAATTTATTATGCCAGGAAGCCACTCAATAAATGGACAGAAATTTGCTGAATCTTGAGTTTTCTCTTAAAGTGAAAGGAAAATATTCAGATAAGAAAATAAAAACTCTCTAGAGAAGAAGTGGTTTTGCTCCATGCAGACAAAATCCTAAAGGGTTTTAGGTACTGATACTACTGGATATTCAAGCCTAATAAAGGAAATGCATTAGAAGCAAAGGGTGAAAGATCTTAACTACAATTAATTTAGAATTTATACTTATATATTAGCATGAAACATATCAGAATATTAGTAATCTTTTGTGAAAGAGCGAAAAATTCAGGTCTCTGGCTTTCCATCAGAATACAAAACCACATATGATAAAAATGCTTTTGCCAAGCCCTGTTCCAGGGAGATGTATGGTTTTCATATGCAAAGTCAGGAGTTGGACAAAACAAGCAAAGTCCACGCCATGTCTGTTATTACATCCCGATCAAGAAAAACATCCCTAACAGCAGCATTCAACTTTCTACTTCTCTGTAAAGTGTTTTTTAAGCAGAAAAATATGCTGGTAACAGAAATGACATCTTGATTACACTCCATAAAATGAACATAATTTAAAGCTAATTAAGTAGATGCAAGTATATATTTGCAAATAGTGCTTTCTAGAAACTATCTTGACCGACAATACATTATGGATAAAATGAACCAGCCTATGTTAAATGAACTTTCCTCCCCTCTCCCAAATATTTCCCTTTTATTATGAGACAGGAAAAGGGAGATGGTTCAAAGAAAACAGAACTGATTGTCAGATCCAGTCTGCAAAATATGTTGAACATTCAGGCTAATACTATAGGAGAGCAAATATTTTGGGGGTTTGCTATGAGTGTCAGTACTTTAAGAGGGAAGAATAATTTCTTTGATTCTACCAGAAAAAGGCAGTATCAAGACTGTCAAACAGGAACAGAAATGCAGTCACTTCTAAAAATTTCAGAGTCTAACTAATTTAAAATCCATGGGATTTTCAACTATTTCAAAGAAATTTTATTAATAATAAAGCTGAGTGAATAGGTTGTAATGAATTATTTAGTTAATGAATGCCACATGTTTGGGTAAATTTTCTGAGAAAAAGTTTGAAATTCTCAAGCTATGCATTTTGAATTAAAAATGTGCTGTATTCAGAGAAATGTTCTTGCTGTACACACCATGCACAAGATGGGGTTCACATTTTCGTGATTTTTCAGAGATCGAGAAATACCCCTTTGACTTCTTCAGAAGATATGTGTGACTAATGAACAAAGAATGGAATTTAAATTGTGAAATCTTAAAAAGACACCAAAATTTGGATAAGTTCTCACTGAATGTGTTTAAACACTGGAGGCATGAGCATACTAATATTTTGTCCACCACTAGGTTAAAACTCCCTAATAAATATGTGTATATATAAGATTAATAAATTTGGGGGAATCAAGTAAAAGATTTTCTGATTACTCTGCAAAGCATACAGTTTAGGAAATTACCAAAACCTGAAAACTTATCATGTGCCCAACCAGAGTTACATTTAGAAGGAGAAAAATTGCAAAAAGGAGCCTTTCACTTTCTGCTTTGGCAGCTAATGAAGAGACTATTTGCATTTTCTTGTTTCTTTGCAAAATGTCTGACCTAAAATTCTCAAGTTGCCTACCACTCCCTTTAGCAACATATACATACAGTGTTGCTTTTCAAAGAAGTTCAGAAGTCCTCAAAAGCTTCAAAACCACAATAACACACAAAGGGAAACCATCCTTCTAGTCATTTTCTGTATAATTCTTTGACACAACACGTCCAAAGTGATATATCCAACTGTTTGAATGAGGATATTGTAGCACAAAGCCAGCATTGACTGAGGCCAATCTGCAAAGGCTAATTTGTGTTTTCTTATCCTTCAGACAGACCTCTCCAGTGTCTATAAAACTGTAAATGACCACAGTCTGCAGCTGGAAAAGCCTGATGACTGGCAAGGGACCCAATGAAGACTGAATAATCAAGCTGGGCTATTAAAAGGTACAAGACATCAATCCCAAATCACTGGGATGAGGCAAATCAGTTATTGTATTTTTTAATGTACATTCCTTTAACTGAAGAGCTTTGTTCATGCTTTGTTGCTATGTGAAGATAAGCCCGAACGGGGGAGAAGCCACATTCCAAGGGCCTATTTCTCTAATTGCTAATAAAATTTACACTGTCCAAGCTGGTGAGCAAAAGTAATCTCTGCTTCGCTAATTCTCTTCTCTTTCTTTCTTGTAGATAAAATTGGACAAATGCTTTGTTTATATATTACATTTAAATATATGGAACAGTCAAGCAAAGTTTCTCTGTCAAAGCTTGTGACAATCCCTTTTCAAAAATGTACACCATATACATGAGGCACAACTAATACTGTGATTTATTCTTAATCTGTTTTCTGTTTTTTCTTTGAAAGAAATTATACTGTGTGTGATCACTGAAAACTTGAATTTATGCTGGAAAGCCTGCAGGGTTCACAGAGGTGTGTGTATAACTAGGTGTCCTGGTTCTGGCCAAGGCAGGGTTTAATTTTTGCAGTAGCGAGTAGGGGCGTTTATTCAGTACTATGTGGGCTGGGGAAAGGGATTCTTCTCTGATCGGGGGTAGCGTGGAGGTCGTTTGTGTTTTGCTGGTTCTGTCACGTGTCAGTCATCTGCATTTCTTGTACACCTTTTCATTAATATAGTTGTACTATTTCTTTCTTATTTCATTGCTGTTTCTAGTAGATTGTTCTAATTTCAACCTGTAGTCTTTACCTTTTGTGCCTCCAATTCCCATCTTCAGCCCACTGCAGGAGGAGAGGAGGAGGAGGGGAGGGAGTGAGCAAACAGTGCATGGTTTGGAGTGTTTCAGTGGGAACACTAAATTGGGGAATACCATTCCTAAACAACAACACTAGGAAGGTTTTTTGCCCATGTACAGTTTCTCAGAGAAATTTTTCTATACATATGTATTGCATACACATGCAAAAAGTATCTGTATTATATACAGATAATAATTTATTGTAATTTTAAAATGAACTACAGTTTAAAAACAATTTCATTAATGTGACGGCATATGTTGCTAAGTATTGCACGGTAAATACTTGCACTGAAAAAAAATTTGCAGTAGCATAATGGACAGCAGAGAATCCATGAGCAATAAACCAAGATTTTCTATCATATAGCATTACAATAGATGATGATGTATGTGTAACAGATACACAGTCTAAAATTAAGTTCTAGCATTAGTGGATGTGTATAAGAAGAATGAAATATAAGGTTGTATGATAAAATCATACCAATGCATATAGCCTCATATCTTTTAAGAACTTTAACCAATAGCTCTAAAAAATAAAAAAAATATAAATATCATTAATTTAAGAAGCAAAAACAGTAGACTCACTCCTAAATGCACTAATTCTAAGTCAAGGTGGAGGTTGGTGATGAGTGGTATCCCTCAAGGCTCTGTCATGGGACTAATGCTCTTTAATATCCTTATCAATGACAAGGACATTAACATTGAGTGCACCCTCAACAAATCTGCAGATGACACAACAAGCAGTGCTGTTGACACACCTGAAAGACATGATGCCATCCAGAGGGACCTGGACATACTTGAAAACTGAGCCCACAAGAATGTCATGGAATTCAATAAGTCCAAGGGCAACCTGTGTTGGGGGAATCCCAGACATGAGTACAGACTGAGAGAAGCACTCAGTGAGAGAAGCCCTGTGAAGGAGGACTTGGGGGTTCTTGTGGATGTAAAGTTGGACGTGAGCCAACAGTGTGCACTTGCAGTTCAGAAAACCAACTGTAGCCTGTGCTGCAACAAAACAAGTGTGGCCAGCAGGTCAAGGAAGTTTCTCTCGATCTATTCTGACGTGGTGAGATCCCACTTGGAGAGTGCATTCAACTCCGGCATCCTCACCACACGAAAAATATGGACCTGTTGGAGCGAGTCCAGAGGAGGGCCATGAAGAGGGAGCACCTCTCCTACTAAGGTCAATAAAGAGGGCTGGGAGAACCTCTCCTATGAAGAGAGGCTGCGAGAGCTGGGGTTGTGCAACCTGGAGAAGAGAAGGCTCCGGGGACACCTAAGAACAGCCTTCCAGGACCTATAGAGGGTTTATAGAAAGAGGGACAGTGAGTCTCTACACGGGCAGGTAGTGATAGGACAAGGGGGAATAGTTTTAATCTAAGTAGTGAGGCACTGGAACAGGTTGCCCAGAGAAGTTTTGAATGTCCTATTCCTGGAAACACTGAAGGCCAGGTTGGAAGGTGCTTTGAGCTACCTGGTCTAGTGGAAAGTGGCTGTGCCCATGGGAGGGAGGTTGCAACTAGAAGATTTTTAATGTCTCTTCCAATACAAACCATACTATGTTTCTGTGATTCATTTCTGACTATCCAGTTCCTTTCCCAATACAGACCCAAAATCTTAGAAGGGGTCCTGTATGTACATCCAGAGACCACGTAACCTGCCAATCTGGATATTGTCCCAGCTACACTGATGTTTAGAACTCTTCTTCATGTAAAGATAAGGAACCCTCAGGGTCCAAACAGATGTGTAAACCAACTGGCTGCCATAATGGGAATGGATCCCGCCTGTCTAAAAATATCCTTTTTCATGGAACGTAAAAATATAATTAAATACTCCATTTCTTACTTTTCCTCTTAGTGTACTATGAATGTATGCTAGCAGTAGACACATCTACAGCCTTTCTAGTTCTTGTGTGTGTGAGAGAACACACTTTGTGTCGACATGGGCAGTCATATGCATCTTCAGTGGCAACATCAGAGTAGATCTTCTGGGTACCCTTTACCTGAAGCAGGCCAGGATATTGATAATATCAATGAAGGTGTCCAGGCACAGACCTGAACAACTGCAGCCCTTCATGAATGTCCTGATGCACCCTTGCTTCCTCCTGTCTATGCATCTCACTGAAACAGAGCCACCAGCTGAAGGTAACAACGTAGGTAGGAAGTCCAAACACACACACTAGTGCCAATCCTGCTCCAGGGGTGCAGGAATCAAGAAACATTTTGGATATATTCAAATTTCCTACAATTTTCTTTTCTGGATGGTAAAGGCAGCTCAAAATGTTCTGCATATTTTCCAACAATATCCAGACAGGCAACGACATCCATCTCAAAGTTAAGTTTTAGAGAAAAAGAAAAAGCTCAAATTACTTATTTGAGACAATAAATAGCCTAGTCTGAGGTTTTAAGACATATGTGCAACTCAACACATGACTTTGATAAAACCACTCGGAGACTACTTTTTAAACATAAATTTGGGCTATTTTAACATATTCAGATGACCTAGATTTGGCTGAGTAGAGTTGTTTGTCTCTCTCTTAAGGACACTTTTTTCCTCTTTTTCCCGTTTGTTACGTGGTCCATGAGTAAATGCTTCTCCTGAAAAATATCAATGTAAAAACCCCTTAAACTATGAGAAACCAGAAGTAGAAACTTCAGAAGGAAGGTCTCTGAGAGTGCTTTTTGTATAGTTAAAATCCATGAAGACAAGTGACTTGACAGGCACCAAAAAGCACTGTAATGTATCTGTTGAATCTTGAGCATTCTGGTTTCTTTTGGAGGGTTAAAATAAGGCTTACAAGGTTCAGCCACATGGAAGATCTGCCCTGATCCACTGTAGGCTCTGGACACTGCTTGCATGTAAGAAAGGTCTCTAGATGTCCTGTGTGTGCTTTGGGACAGAAGGTCTCAGAGGAGACATAAAGGGGGGACAGGTGGGTGGAGTAATCCCCAAGATACCCCATGCTCCTGGGAAATACCCTCAGCTAAAAATCCAGGATGTGGCAAGATTTTCCCTTTTTCCATTTGGCTAATTGTGGAGACAAATCACCATCTATGTCCAGGGGACACGGTTCCCAGTGCTGGAATCCAGCCAAACAAAAGGACCTATAACCAGAAATTCATTTAAAAGCGTTATCCCTTTGGAATCTATTTTTGGTTATAGAATCATAGAAGCATTTAGGCTGTAAAGACCTTTAAGATCATCAAGTCCAGCTATTAACCCAGCACTTCCAAGTCCACTACTAAACCATGAATTTCTCTAACTACCACATCTAGATGCCTTTTTACATATCTCCAGTGACGGTGACTCAACTTCCCTGGGCTTTATGCTCCCTCAGACTAATAAAGACCCCACATATTTGATAAGAAATGTCTTACTTTCTCACATAAACAGCAGGGAAAACAAATACTCAAGGAAAAAAAGAAGATAAGGGTGTTTTTTGCCTTATTGATATTTGGCATTTAGTTCCAGTAACAATTCATAGATGTACAGTTTTAGAAACATCTTTCTCCACAGCTAGTATACAAAAGATATGGATGTTTATATGAATTTAAAATGAAAAAATATGGATTATGTGATATTATGTAATTAGTCTTTGTGATAAGAGTGTGTTCTGATTAGCTTGTACTATTGAGTAAATCCTAAATGCTTTACTCCAGCACATTTCCTTTGATTTCAATAAGCAGACTGGCAGATAAAGATTTTGTTAAAAGAGCAAGTGCCTCAGGATTTAGCTTTCTTACGTGGATTTCATTTCTAATGGAGTATGCATTGCTTTATTAACTTCTATGTTTCCATGTTGATATGATTAAGAAGACACATTGAGCTATAAGAGTCTTCCTGTGCAAATTACTCTCTGTAAACAATTTTGCAGACACATTGGGGAAAACTATCAAATGTTATTTATTTGGCTTTTCACATATATAAAGCTTTTGTTTGCTTTTTTTTTCCCCCAGGGCTATGAAAAATGGAAGAGGACCAAAGCAACCTGTCACGTGGGAAATATTTTAAAGCACCAGAAAACTCAGAGACAGTTATTTCACCTAATCAGGAGGTCCTCTTATGTAACTACTGTGAAAAAAAGAGTTGTGGTGTACGAAGATGACCTGATGAGAAAATAGTCATTTACCTTCTTAAAGCATTGCTTGGTCGGTTTACTTTGGATGTACCTTCAATTACCTGTAGAGAACACAAAGTACCTACGTGTTTATTTCTATTATGTGTTTGTTCCTGCCTTCAGCTCTAATTATGGTGCCTAAAGTGTTTTGCAGATCAGTATCTGCCTTTTCTATTTTTGCAAAGGATGACCACCCTTTGTTTACTACAGCTGAGTCATTTGAGGCTTCCTGGTGATATCCCCATCACTGCTAGATGATGTTAGGTAGCTCACATTTTTAAAATTTTCATTAAGAACAGGGCATCAAAATATATTATTTGACTTAGTCTTATTAGCAACTTTTTATTGCAATGTATCAGCACTTCCTTGTTAATGTCTACAGCAAATTGTCTATAGTGAGGCTATACCACTGGTTGAAGACGGGTTTATGCTGACTTTTAATTTTCCTGAAGCTTATTAGGGTATTCTCCTCTCTGTTCCAGTTCACCATGTGAGATGTAATGATATGCTACTGTTCACATTTACATTAGGTTGCAATAGAGGAGAAAATGTGTGCTTTCTTGATTCCTCATGTTCTGGTCCATAATGATTCAGATCAAATAAATTTGACACAAATTACAATCTATATCAGCCTTTTTATTTTGGCTTTTCAGTTGTCACTAAACTATTTCATCTGTTGACATCCTGTCACCTCCTGGCATAATCCAAAATAACACAACGTAGTAATGGATTTTGATATAATAAAGTAACACTTTAAAATAAAATGGCTCTAAGGACTTTGAGGCTGACAGATGCTGATGAAAGTGTTGAAAAAGCAGACCATCTTTGCAAAAAATATGTGCATAAACAATGTAAGAAGGTGTCTTGTGCCAGCCACTAAAATGTCCCAGGTAGGATCTCAGATCCCTCATGTATGACAGGGACTCATATGACACACATGACTGATTGACTCATACAAGTTATTTGCTCCTTTTTGAATAAGTTTCTGCTGGAGAGCATAAAATACATTAAACATGGATTTATAGTATCCAAGGGGTTCATGAGCAATGTACAGGACACTCCTGTAAATAAAAGTTTTTAATCCACCTGCAAGTTTATTCTCTGTAGGAAGAATGAGAAAAAAAAGAAGATTCTGAATCTAGTACTAAATCTATTTCTTTACTATTTGCATTATTTACTGTTGTTTTTAAAACATGATAAGATAGAAACATAAATCTCTATCCATTGAAAAAAGCATAAGATCAAGGAATCAAGAAGTGACAGAAGATACATAAATTCAAGACATAACTAAATGTCAAGTTTATGTATCACCTTCCTTTTTTTCATCATAAATGTTATTTGCTTCAGCTTCACCTCTGTGATACTGAATGGTCAACTAGACAGATCTCAGCCTGAGAGCTGCACTGTTTAGCCCAAAATGAAGAGGCTTTTTAGACTATTTTTTAAAATGTAAATATATCTAGTCGTTGTTAATATTGAGACAATACATAATTGTAACTCTTGTACATTTTTTTGCAGAACTTACCTTTTTACCTAGATTTCAATCAGGACAGTGTGAAATAATTTTTTTAAAAACTGAATATAACTTATTTGAGGATGGGGTTAAACTCAGAAGTAGCCTTAAGCCTGCACAATTTGAAAAATATAAGGTCATAGGCAAAAATAAAAATATGATGGCTGAGTATCTGGAAAACACTATTTTCCAGAAGCTAAGTGACTTTCCATTTGACCTTTCTGTGAGTGCTAGACTGTCAGTGGGAGACAAAAGCAAAAAGGAAAGGCAAAAGTATCCTGTGCACAAGAATATGACCATCACAGCAATGTCCAGACTGGTCCTAACAGCTCTGTAGAGATCTTAAATAAGATGAGTTCATGCAGCCCCAGTGCTCATGTGAGTTTTGTCTATTGTATATATGTATTCAAAGACCTGATTCATTCTGTCACTCCACTTTCACACTGGCTTAACCTCCATGGAACTGTCAAAGTTTGCAATGTTGCCCAAATACCACAGAAGCATGATAGCCTTTGCACATATTTGGCTAAAAGTGTCAGGAAAATGACATATAAATATAAAATCCTGGCAGAGCATCATTTGCACTACACAGAGGCAAAGGTTGTTGCATTCAAGTCATATATCCCAGGAAATATTTGTCTGCATCTAATTATTTGGCTTCAGAAAGCAGGACGTAGAGGTTATGTTTCCAATAATCATCCAGCATGGCTGAGGCCCTCTTTTCTCAAGTAAGTCAGAAACAAAAGCCCCCAGCCACTAAAGTATTTGCATTTGTTAATAAAGAAGATGATCATGAAATTCTAAATGACTCAGTTTTCAAAAAAGGCTGTTCAGAAAAGATAATGTCATTAAGCAGTTGAAGTAAAGTTTTCAGATGCAACCTTCTTTAAAACGTTTTGTTTTTTGTTTTTTTTTTTTTTTGAACCATAGGTGATCCTGGCTGGATGTATTTTAAAATAATTTGAGTGATACAAGAGGCAAGCTTGTTCCTTTTACATTCAAATATATGCTTCACAAGGTACAACTCCATTCTTTCATCTGTTTTTTGATTCAGTCATATTTTATTGAAATTTTGTCAGTGTTTCTTTGTCACAGTTCCTGCCAAGAATACTCAAGCAGCTGAGATGAAAGGTTGAAAGAAAAGTGAATGAACAGAATTTTAACAAGGGACAGACAAATATCAGATGGTTTATTTCATATTGTGAAGCAAACTACCTGAATCCACCATCCCTTTGAACAGTTTATCCAAGCATTAATGGAGCCTTCCATCTGATTCCACAGTGGTATCCAGACTTACAGAGCAGAAGGTGTCTCAAGCTGTGCTGAATAATTGTGAATAACAATAATATTTTCAAAATAATGAGTAATTAAAGTATGTCTCTGACATTCTCTTGGTGTTGCTGGAAAGCAGACAAGGACTGGGGTTTCTGTGCTTACCTCTGAAAACAATGCCAGAACACATATTTCTGGTCTAGGCAAATCTAAACACTTTTGTTCACTGCAGTTCTTGCAGTGGCAGTGAATTTTTAATTGTCTGCTAAACAGCAGGCAGTCAATCTTCTTCAAGAATAGAGGTGTAAAGAAGAAAAAGCCAAATATAGTTAGAGGAGTGTGAAATCTTTTTGCAACTGAAATAACTCACATCATCATAAAAAATGCTGGCATTGGTCTAGTCTCACTGTTATAAAAAAAATCAAACCCACAAAACTGTAGACGTACAGTTTTGCTGCTTTGCTGGCCTCAATTAATGTTGTTTTTTGTTCAAAGAAGCAGTTTAAAGTAGAAAGCAAAGAGTGGAAAAGCAAAGCAATCACATAAAATCTGGAAATGTTAAAATTTGAAAATTCTCTGGATGAACTTGAACTTTCAGTACATTAAGTATATTCCACAGAGTGTGATACTTTCAGTTAGTGAAAAAGTGATTTTTATTTTACATTTGCAGTAATATGATAACCAGGAGAATGAGTGTATTTTTTTGTGAAGGATTCACATACTACAAAGGAAGATCCTGTGTGGATGGGAAGTGGCTTCATACAACCTGATGTGAATTTTGTGCCCTGGATAAGGATATAGTCTTATTGAAAAAACACAGTTTGAGTAAAGATTGTTGATGAGACTTTTACCAATGCAGAAATCTGACAGTCTTCAGAGTGCCATTAAAAGTCTGCTTCATAATACGTGTAGGTACTTCTGAAAATGTACCTTATATTATGAACACTCTTTGTAGGAGGCTATATTTAACATTACATGGATAACTTGCCTTCTGGCATTTCCTAGCTCTCAAGTGCTTCATTTCACAATTTAAATAACATTATTTTAACATAAGTGGGTTCAGTTTTTGTTTGTCTTTGGTAGGGTAAAAAGAGGTAGTGTTTCACTCTGTTTTGCACACCAGGTATGTTGAAATGACGTTTGTTAAAAAAATAGCAGAGCCATGCAACGAATTTTCACAGATCTATGATCAGAGCACCTGCTTCCTGCTCAGAAATATATCCCTTTTGAAACTTATTCTAACATTTTACTTTCATAATACTTTGAAATAGATGCTCTTTCAAAATCTCCTTCTAGAGGCATATCTCTTTTTTATTTTCTGCTCTGCTGAAAGTCACATGAAGATATCTGTCTAAGAAAGAGTAAGGACATGAGAAACTCAATTCTAGATCAGTAAGAGAATTTCTGAGAACTAGAATGCTAAAAACTTTCTATAGTTCACTAACCACTACAGAGGAACATGGAATTTCTCTACCAAAAGTAAAGGAAAATTTTTTTGCTTCTCAGCAGGACACAGACCATTTAATGTTCTCAAAGCATGATAATAGTAAACATTTGGAGTGATTTAATAATTTTGTAGAAAATGTTTATTCATTGGAATTCTGGAACCACTTTTGCATCAAGAACATTCTCATTTGGTAACTGTTTTTACTCATGCAAAATTATTGAGAAACAGCTATTGTGAAGGTAACTTCAAGTGTAAACAGAAACCATAATGGGTAGAAAAGTATTCCAGATTAAAAAAAAAAAAAACAGCACCAAAACCCACCAAACCTCTCAGCATTCACTAAATAGTACTACCGTTTTGTGGAGAGGATCATTGTAAATCTTGCTTATGAAATAGATGGGGATAAGCTGCATATATCCTGTTATTTTCATTGTAGTTTGTATCTTGCTGCCTCATGGCTGATGTACTAAAGAGTATTGTGCTGTTATTGTCTTTTACCATGGATGCTTTTAAAATTTACAGCATCGTCCACAGGAAATAAAACTGTGTTTCAGTGAAAAAAACAAAAATCCACTGCTGTTGCATTTCCAACCACATCTTATCTGTTCTATCTAAGAGACAAAGAATTTTCATAAGGATGAATTCATTAAGACTCATTTAAAGAGGTAGACCCAAAGTGCTTGGTTCTGTATATATGAATAGGTATATATTATTTCTTTAGATTTTGAAAATAAAAAATATTAATACAGTGATGCAATATCTAAAAGGACAAAAATAGAAAAATATTTTCTTGAGAAATTAAAAAAGTACATTCCACTAAATTCCTCAGAAATATATATGATGATGGAAAACAGTCATTATGGTGTGTGTTATATACCTACATGCCATACATACATATCATTCTTTTCCGTTGAGCTTTTATGAGTTAATCAATATAAAAACTGAATTAATTTCATGTGTATTACATAACTATTAAGGAAGAATATGGAAGGTTTTGAATGTCATATACTTTATATTACACAGCACCTACATTTTGCATCTTCTTTTGTAAACATAATGTTATTAACATTTCTTTTTATTAACCTGTTACAGCCCTTTCTTTCAGCTTTCTCTTCTCTGGAAGATCTACAATTTCTATAGAAGACTATTTAACTCAGTGTTGCTTTCAGATTGTAACCAAAGATTAACCAGGGCAGTTGAAGCTGTTTTCAGCATGAGTTCTTTTATGTATGGTGCTATCTCATCAGTAGCACAGTCTTGGAAGATAATTCTTGGTGGTCTCATTCAGTGGCAATTCCAATAGAGCTAGCAAATTAATGTGGGGTAGAGCTTTTCACAAATCCTTCATCCATTACAGAACAATTTTTCAAAATATAGAGCACTTTGTAAGTCAAACAAAGTAGAATTATGGTTTAGTGAACTGCAGTCCTGAGTGTGTTATGGTTTATTTTTCTGGTAAAAAAATAAACTATTACTTTGACTAATAACTCTCATGGAATGCAGGAAAAGATTACCATTAGGTAGTTCTTGCCAAAAGAAATTGATATCATGATACTTTTAAAGCACACCGAAAGGACCCGAATTTACTGGTACTTGAATAGATTTTTAGGCCTGGCATATGTCATTACTATAAATCTTTCAAACATTTAGAGTAGAGGAGAATCAGTTTCATCTTACTTCTGGAAAATGTTGCTGCTAATCCTCCTTACACTCTGGGCTTGATCCAGGGAGAATCTGTAATTCTCATTCAGCCAAGTTAAGCAAGGATCATAAGAACTCAGCACCTTTCTGGCTGAACTCCTTTAGACTGACTATCTGTATCTAAATATAAGTGTGCTACACATTTGTATGTACTACAAAGGGAAAGAGAAGGAACAAAACTTCTCATTTAGCACACAAATCCCACCTTGTCCAGCCCCAAAAACTCATCAAAATTTGTCTTTATATGAAATCTCTAAGGAAGACATTTTAGTATATTCTTGTACTGGTGGGACCAATGAAGAGCTTTTGCCTGCTGATGGATCAAGCCCTAGCAGATCACATTTTTGGGAAGGTGACATTCATCCTGAGTGAATATCTTGAAAAAATATGAAGCTGAAATTTTCTTATGAAGTGTCTGGTTTATAATTACGTCTCCAATAAAGTTTTGTCCTTTTACAGCTACGCTTATCCTGTTGTAACGCAGAAAGCACTCAAGCACTATTGAAAATTGTTAGGGATATTTATTTAGCTGCTTTAAACTGATTCTTGAATCAACAGCTACTTAGAAAGTTTTGGTCATTGTTTAAGCATCTGCATTATTGAATGATTGCAGGAAACTGCTTATGAATGCTGACAGCAAAAGGCAGAGGTCCTCCAGTGATGCTTGTATGCGAGAAGAGCCGGAGAGCATACGAAACTACAGAGGTTTCATGTATAAAATATAAATTATATAAAGATCAAACTGGTTAGACAAATAAAATCATGGAGTGTTAACACAGTGCTACCACTTTTCCCATAACACGTGTCTACACATATATGTAGAAGTCCCTTTAATCCCAGGGGAATCGTCTACCCTCATGTATGAACACAAGGAGTGAACACTACAGAGAAAACTGCCTCCCCCCTTTTGTGCCTACAGTATTTGCTCAATAATAATTACAAAATAAACATGCAGAGGTTGATGCAAATAGAAGGAAAATTCCTCAAGCTTCGATGACACTTAGTAGCCTTGGAGCTGCATGATTAGCAGATATGGCCCTGATCCAGCAAAGCCTTTTAAGCATGTATTTAACTTCCACCCTGCAGGTTGTTCCTCTGAAGTACTACACGCGCAGCTAAGGCTAAGCACATACTTAACTCAAGACCTATGCTAGACTGAGGCTCAAAGTTATTAAGAGTGTGAAATTTCATTAGAATTGCAGAATGCAAAGAAATACAAAGAATCATAATGACACCAGCAGTTTTCAGCTGTACAGACTGTACAGCTTGCATGGTCTGCTATAAAGTTACACAGATTGGGGTTGTTTTCAGGGTAACTAAGCATGAAGTTTCAAATGGTACTAGTAAAGCATAAAAGTAAAGATGTAATTGTCAATTGTGTACTGAAAGATTTGAAGCAACTACAGTAAATATTTGTTGTCTTAAATCTCAAGTTTTGTACACCAGCTTTGTTACTATGCTGTATTGATTGCCAAGGTTAAAACATGGCTGAATATTTGCACAGGAAAAATGCTGTCTTCCTTTGTTAGGACTAAATCTATATACTGATTAGTGTTTGAAGAAACAGTAGTACAGTGCTTTAAATTGTAACCTTCATAAATACTTTTACTTAAATAGGAACCTCAAAATCCTAAGGCAAACAAAAGCATGATTATATGTACAGCAATAATGCCCTTATCACAATGGGATAACAAACACAATGGTTAGCAACATTTGAATAGTGCAACAAGAGTGTTTATAATAAGATGATTAGAGGCAATATGCAATGGCCCTTTCACAGACTGCTTCCTGAGCATACCAAACTGTTTCTCACTTAGGGACTTCAGAACAGTTTCTAGATAATTCTTCCAGTAAAGCTACGTTTCAAAGCTAAGCTTTTCATAAGCTGTAATAAAGCACATCTTTCAAACTAGCAGTGGTAGTAGGGTTTAACATGGCTTGAGAACAAAAACATGTTAGAGACAAGGACAGGAAAAGGTGTCTTTGTTCAACTAGACTTTCTCATTTAACATCAAACTCCTCTGTACTTCAGTTGCCAGCTCCTGCTCTTTGTAATAAGGTGCCATTTATTCATATTTATTACCCTTCTTCACAATTTGCACTTTACAAGTTCATGGATTTGCTTCTTTTTTCTAATATGAACTTGCATAATTTTATATTTTTGTATGCTTTCTTTAACATCTTACTAAATTTTACCACTGATTTACAAGATGCTGGTGATGAGTTTCTAAAAATAGGAACTGTTTTATGAATTAAAAATGTTAATTGGCCTACATGGTGAGATTACTGAAATGGCAAATATAAATGTTCAGTGAGGAAATTATCTCTTCCACATATAGCTCAGTTCTGATCCGAGAGACCCCAATAT
The DNA here is from genome assembly GCA_013397755.1 of Cnemophilus loriae. Taxonomy (NCBI): domain Eukaryota; kingdom Metazoa; phylum Chordata; class Aves; order Passeriformes; family Corvidae; genus Cnemophilus; species Cnemophilus loriae. The sequence continues at coordinate 871,141 of VZTF01000151.1, forward strand.
TGCCACTGAGCATTTAGTGAAGGCGTTGGACATGATAAAGATTTGACTAATTCATTATTATAAGTGTACTTATTTCATCCTAGTAGTAATGTGCTAGAAGAATTATAAGCAGTAGCAAACAAGTAAATTTACTGAAACTCTGTTGTTCTGATGCTTTTGCATGTAAGCAAAGCTTTTAATTTTTGCTGCAACATAAGATGTTCCAGATTCTACTGTCTGTCTGTCTGTCCATTCCCAAGGCAATCCATTTGCACTTTCCATAACAGACACTGAGTGTAGCAGCAAAGACTGAATTGCCTGAAACTCCACTGCGGCAATTTCTGTCATCCCTTTATCGTGACAATACAATGTGTTTGCTTTTAAAGCTCACATTCCCACATGAATTATTTTCTTCTGTGTGAACATGGGACCAGTCTTGCAATATTTCAAAGTGAGGGAAGATGTATTCTCCCGAACATAGTAGAACTGGTGGCCAAAAGATCTTGAAATATGAATTGAAATCTGAAGAAGGAAGGTGGTTGTCCTTTCTGTACTGACATAAGAAGGCAACAGCTGAAGCTGCATGGAAAGAACAAGGAAAGCCTATAAAAAGTAGCCAGTAATGTAAGTTATTTCTGCATGTATTTTAATGGCACATTTGTTTTTGTTCTTTTTATTAAATGCCATAGGTTATGACTTTAAGAGACTATATTTTAGGGTGCCATAACTAAAATGATAAGCAAATGATTACCCATAATGACAGCATAAGTAACAGAAAATATATTACAAAAGCATCCAATAAAAGACAAAAAAAGTTAGCTAGTAGAGTGTAACAAGGGTCATAACAAAATTTTCTTCATATTTTGATGGAATATTTCACTTTAATTCCATTCCCAGTAAATGCATGCCCAGTCAACACAAAATTTGTTTTAATATTTCCCATCAGTCAATAGGAATTAAAAAAAACCCACTAAAAATCGATCACAAACTACATTTTCAATTGCCTATGGCCATTCAAATAAATTAAGGTTAAGGAAGAGTATGTGCCCGGTTTTGAAGACAGTTGCCGCACATGAATATAGCAGAAATTAACAAACGGGTTTATTTATTAAATTAATTACATGAATGTGGTATTTCATATTCTACAGGAGAAAATAATTCTTTATCATGAATACGGATGTGCAGCTGAGAGGCATCTGAGGTAGCTAGTTATGTGTTATAGAAACAGAATAACAGTTAAGGATTTTCTTTCTGATTAAGTACTTCCTTGTATTTTCAGTATGCCACAATCCAATGTTGTTTGGTCAGTTCCATGTGGTTTTGTAGGACTATTTTAAACTCATAGTATATCTCATTATGCCACAATCTTGTTCAATGCTTTAAGTCTATCTTAAAGTTAAGAAATGCTTCTCTAATAACAGATAGTCACAACGCAATCATGATTAGCATTCAGTCCCACCCCAGTGTCAGAGCTTTTTCTTGTACAGAAAAGGAAGAAGGGATTAGAAATCACTAAAAAACGTACTTTCTTTTTCCTATTCCTATATCTTTCTAAGTCCTTGTAGAGAAAACACAGATAAACAAAAGTCCCAGCCAAATTAGCAAGCCTGAACCACAAACCAAGCTTTTTCTGCTTACATTTTGAAAATCATTTCCACCCAGCTATTTTTGGCTGAGTGTGCTAGTTCTGGTTCAGTGAAACTGTCATTAAATCCTACACTATGATGTAACAGGATTTTATTTTTATTTTACTTTATTTTATTTTATTTTATTTTATTTTATTTTATTTTATTTTATATGCTTGCCTTTGTATTTCTATTAGAAATTCAATCATCACATTTAAATAAAATAAATTGCTCTTGAAAATTACATAAAATTAGTAGGAATTAAAACAAATCAAGTGTATAACATTATCATTTACACATATGAAGGAATAATTTTTCCCGAGTGCTTTAGATTATCATCTTTAATTTATGTGTGTCATGAATTAAGTCAACCACTGAAAAGTCACTGATAAGGAGATTTTTGCCATCTTGGGCCCGTACAGGGTTGCATCCATTTTTGCTGCTCCCTCTCATGGCTTGAATTTCAGTCCTCAAAAGCTTACTCTCACAGGAATTCCATAAATTCACATAAATTATTCTATAGGATCAACTGACCGAAGAGTAAGACCGAGTTGACAGCATTGAGTAGGATGGAAAGAAAGCTGTGTTGTTACTTTACTATCACACTGTTATCATTAGCTGCTTGCATCAATAACTTTGGCTTTTCCCTGCTTTTGAGGGTATGGAGTTACTGCCTCAAAACATAAGATTTTCATAGCTTTTGAAACTCTAATATTTTACATGAACTCTGTCCTACATAGGCCCTCTGTTCTACAGATTTTTCTATTTCATATATAAACTATTTATGTGTAGCAATTTATATGTGTGTTTACACAGTACAAAAAGCAACAGAAGCCCGATCTGCAAGAGTAAAGTCACTGAGTGTTATGCCAGTCATGAAAACTTTGCTTTGGCTGAGGTCACACTAACAGAAGGGATGTTGTGGATGGATCCTACTTTGTGGGAGGATTTCCTCTTGGATATGTGAAAGGGTGCCAGCAACTGCTTTTGATCTCTCAAAATATATCAGGATATGTTTTGTATGGCTGCTCTTACCTCACGTGTTCATGCCAGTCTGGACTCTTCTGGTACATTGTTCACACCTCATCTCAAAGACAGATGAAGAAAGGCCAGAGATTTTCTCAGTGCTCTGCCTGCCTCACTCTGTGGGTGAAACTGGTAAAGTATAAGCTGCCCTGGAATTTAATACTTTAATAGGAGTTTGAAAAGGCCATAAAGGACAGCATTCGAAAGCATAGGTTCAATAACAACCTTCACTCAGTACTCACACTCACACTCATTTATGGTGTGAAATGAAAATAAGCCGAGATAAGAAAACTCCCACCAAGTTGTGTGGTGACATCATAGTATTTGAACTTGTATCTTACCCCCAGAAGAGATACCACAATATTTTTACAATTCTGTGAAACGAACCCCATGAACTACAAAATTTAATGCAAAACCTTTCATCTGGTTCTGCCGAGGTGCATTTTTGGCGAGGAGCAATTTAGAATGTCAGTTTGTGCTAATACTCGGTATATAGTTTGAATTTGCCTGAATTTGAAATTAAAGACTGCCTTCTTGCCTCACATTGTGTATGTGCTGGCATGCCAAAGTTAGGGCTCCACATTTCCTAGAAAGAAAGTATTATTCTATAGATTTTTTTTTTTTTTCTGTTGAATACTCAAGGCATAATTTAGTTATGCTGCCCTTTTTGGCTTGTCTCTCTTGTACCTGTAGCAAGTTACAAGAATAACATAGACTCCATAGTGATGAGAATACAGTGGGAATTTAATGAACCCTCTTTAAGGAGACACAAATAAAAATTTTTTCACAAATATCAATGTTCATTTTTATAATTATTGAAAGTGGGTTAACAGTTTTGAGGCAATTTCAACTCATAATTCAGTAAGGTATTGTAGGATATGTAGATCTTATGATTTGATAGTTAATTTTATAAATTAAAAAGGCTAACAAAGTGATAAATATATTTTTGCTGAAAACTGGAGCATAAATATTTCTTTTAAATTAGAAAATTAAGGTGTTTAGTAACCAGTAATCATCATAGATTAGCCATTAGTAAGATGGCAACAGGGTTATACCGTCTCCTGTCTTTGCTTGTCCTACCAAGAGAATTAAATTCAAGCTTTGCCTCATAATTTCAACGCAGACCCCCCTCTAGGCATCAATCCCTGGTCAGCTTTATCAACAATATCAAAACTCTGACAGTTTGAAGCTTGCATCTGAGAAACACACAGCAAGTGGAGCTTTTTTTAAATCATTGACTTTCAAAACAGCTCTGTCTCTTGCATACAATCTTGATAAAGGAACTTTCCAATGAGGAATTTGCTAGCTGGATGTTTGATAGCAAGGTTGTCTTTTTGAAGGAAAATTATGGTCATCCTCAGTTTGTATCAGAATGCTATCATCTGAAACAAAATATGTAAGTGAATACCCAAAGTTTATTCTTTAGGAATAGTGCAGTGCTCAAGAAGATCTCTGACGTGCTCCAAATATGTCATTCAAGACTGAGTTCACCAGTGGGCTCAAAAAGTAAACATAGTTGTCCGTGGAAATTAAAAGCTGCTGCTGGCTGATTTAGTCTGCTGATGTAATTGCTTTTCACCGTCCTGCTAAACCACCTACATCCTTTAATATTATCTCCAGTGGACTGAATTAATTTAGCAGTTAGTAGGCAAAATGAGATATGCAACCTATTTCCATGAAATGACTATTTATGATGATTGAAACTGATCTGGAATTTGTTAAACCCATAGTAAAACCATGGTAAATTTCTTGAATTGACAGTTTTCCCTACATTTCAAAAGAATTTGTATGTGTATCAGTGTCGGTTTCCTGAAAATTTCTGACTGCCAGTGAACTGATTCGAACAATGAAAAGTCAAATCATCATGCCTTCTTTCAACCACTCATTGCTCTCTTACAGACCACAAGAAGACCAAAGTTGTCAAATGAAGAATATTTGCCTGGTGATTTACAACTTTACTGGATCCCTTTTTTCCTGTATGGAAATTTTCATAAGTGGTTTGGCAAACGCCTTTAAAATAACTGTGGTATTTGGCAGAAAAAAGGCTGCAGAACTTGGGCCTGCTGTTTCCATTTTAGTTCAACAGTGAGACTCCTCTCAGTGATATGAACCAAATACAGAATTCATAGTCCAAAGACATAAGTTATTAGAAACAAGTTGAGTAAAAAGAAGACATGTGGCTCAACCCACAGAAATTCATTAGGCAATGGTTTTCAAATGCCTGTTCCAAACAATTTGTCAAATCAACTGTTCATTGTAGTGCAGCCTAATACTGATTGCATACGTATATAAATTTACACATCAGTAGCTATAAAAGTGTTTATATTTATCACACAATACTGCTCATTAGAGATAGTGGAGCAGTGAACGCACATGTTAGTAATTTATACCCACAAAAATCATCCAGTTGTCCACATTGCAGAGGTCTGCGTATTATTAGGAAGAATCCAAATATACACACTTACTTTATCACTTTTTGAAAGGGCAGACAAAGGTCATAAGTGACAACTTCCTGAGTTTTATTTGCTTTTAATTTCAACATATGTCACCAGAAAACATACTGAAACTCAAAGCTTTCAAATGAAAGGCTAATTTCACTGCTGTTTCTAACTGATTAATACTTAAAATTGCCTATAAGAGGTGAATTGACATTTTGTCATACAGATGCAATCACACGCTGCCCATATAGGATTGACTTCCGAAACACCCATGTCGGACTCCAGTGAGAATATTTAGTGAACAGTGTCTCCCCAGCCAGACGGTGGTGGCACCAGCTACTGTGATCTGTTGGCCCAGGAGAATTCCCCAGGCACCCACACTAACAGCGTGTTTCAGGAAGGTGTATAGGTGGAACCATGACTAAGAAATTAGTCAGGGTAAGCACTGGACCTAGAAACAGCATGAATGGACTCATAATTGATAATGATCTCTGCAACTAACCACCAACTTCCAGGATCCTGGGGGGATTTCTCTGAGACACAGGGCCACCTCAGACTAGTGTGTTTCATTCACAAGAGCTGGTTCCATGCCTAGAAGCACAGACTCATGCCAGCAAATACACAGAACAGCAGAAAAGTCCATCTTCGGAATTAATTCATAGCATGTATCTACATCAGATCCACTGAAAATAGGGAGTGCTACTCTACAAGGTGCATGGAAAGCCTCATGTTGATTTCAGAATAGTAATTTCTAACGTTTGGTAGGTAGTGATCCTTAGTGAACTATACTTTTTAGTTTTGCATGATTAACGTATTGATTTAGCTATGTGAAAGCCATCTCTTGCCGTATCCTATTGAGACAATTTGAAAGCACAATGAGCTGGGAGACAATTGGACATTTTTTTAAGGAGGGAAGTGATGCAAAAGCAATTTACACTTGTGAGTTCAGTTTTGCAGAATGACAAAAAGCAAAGCTCTTTACTCAAGGAAACAAACAAAAAAATCTCAAAAAGTTTGTCCCTGAGACATGGTGACAGAAGCACCATGGTATGAATCATCAGGGCATCATATTCAGGCAAACTGTCAGCATTGGTAGAGGTCCTGCAACCTTTCTTAGCGAGAGGTTGAAGAAAAGAATTTTGTACCATTTCCCATCGTGCTGAACAAGAATTTGCCTGGAAGCCTTACTTGACAGATTGGCCCCTATTCCCACTATGATTTGTGCTACTGTGAAACAAGAGTGTCTAATGCATGGGCCGTAATGTAGTGACAGGCTAGCTTCAGTTCTTCTGAAAAATGATACAGAGATGAAAGGACGGGCTCTGCTCCACCTTTCGTGCTTTTCATATTTGCATTTGGAGTGTACACAGGCAGGACCCCAGACAGAACTGACAGACAATTAAAAGGCCACTCAATACAAGCAAGTATATCTGTGTGACACATGACCTCTGTGAGCTCACAGTATCATAGGGCATAAAACAACGTCTTGCTATCAACCTGATGTCAAAGGAGAATTATATTAAGCCCTGCCAAGAGGTTAACTTCTCTGCAGCAGGAGCTTTGTTCTGACTGTGTCTTTCTTATCAAAACTTTAGGATTCCTTTTTCCTGAGGGAACTTAATCTTTCAGATTTGGGTCAGGAGGTATAATAAGTAACACAAAGAAGTAAACACTATGAAATGCTAAGGGGCAAGTAGGACATATTTTTTAGAATTTAGTTAAAGGAAGTACTGTCTTTTGTGAACTCTGAGAATGCAAGCATTGTGGATGCAATTTGTCCTTTGAAAAAGTTGCTTAGAAAAGTAGTAAAATAAAAGATCCTTGTAGATTTGTGTACCTCGTAATTGGGGAAAAAAAAAGCAACAATATGCGTATTTTAATTATGATGTGTTGTGTAGTGATTTGACATAGAGAAACAGGTTTTAGGAGTGTTCTTGTTTCACCTGCTCATCGCTGGCTTGTACATTCTAGTGGAAACCCTACAGTATGTATCATTATTGTTGTATGTGAAAAATTTGAGACTTTAAAAAGTCATTGTTACATAAAGAGGGTGTTTATTTTGGCAAAATGAGAGTCGTTGAAACAGTGAAATTATACAGTTCATTTCCACCAGATGTTGAATATCCCATTTTTTTTCTTTTTCTTTTTTGTTTTTTTCCTCTTTTTGAGAATTGGGCTATGCAATGTACAGGAATATAGACAAATGTTGTGTGGCACCTTATTGTTGGCTTGCTAGCGTATTTATGTTACATAACGGGTGTTGCAGAATAACGTTTGCAGTGTTCTATGCCAAATGCATTCTGAAATATTTGCAGTATCATAGAACAGATGGAAATTAAAGTAGTGTTTAAGATCAAATCTGTTCTCTTTGATACTCTGTTGCAAGAATGGTTTTAAGCAAACTTTCAAAACAAACTTTCTAGGTATTTAAGATGTGTGAGTATGAATATAGAAAATGTAGTGGGGAGTGATTAAACACACAGTAAATATTCTGGTTTTGATTTTACTTGAACTGAACTAGGAGATAAAATGCTTGAAATGCTGTCAATACTTTTGTGTTAAAGAGAAGAAAACATCTTGTATATCTGTGCCCACTGGATTTAATTTGAGTGAGTTTTTTTCTTCTTGAACTTGTAATCCAAGCAGAAAATAGGATGCTTGGATAATTGGCATGCTTCTGATGTTTGAAGGCTTCCATAATTCCTGGTTTGGATGCTGTAGGGCTACATTCAATTTATATGAGGATGAGTTGCTACAAAACTGTGAAGAGATAATTTTCCAGAGTTTCAGTTTATTTTGTTAATTTTTGTGGAACTTTTGGTTGTTCTTATTGTTTGTTCATTTTATGGTTTCATTTGAATCTATGAAAAGCTTTCTTAAAAAAGCAAATAGGAAGGGAAAAATCCCTGAAGAAATGGATTGGTATTTTAATATTCAAATATGAGATCATAACAATGGAAAAAAATATTTATTTTACAAATGCAACAGTTTTCAATTTCCAAAAAAAGTTAAATAAATTAATGTTGAAGGAGAATTATTTCACACCTGTCAAAGATAATTTGCCACATTTGCCCTCTCCTTTTCTCAGCATCTCCCGTTTCCGTACTGGGTGCAGGTGGGCAATGCAAGTTAAACCGGGAAAGCAGCAAGACAGAGACAGACTGCAATGGAACAAGGACTATGAAATGTGAGCAGCTCTTAGGGGAGGGTTGGACCTGCAAATATAATCAGAAGACAGGCTTGACTCCAAGATGAGCGCCTGCTAAATTGGGTTTCACTGCCATGGCGACTACAGGTTTGCCCCTTTCTTTCTGCTTGGAATGAGCATATCATTTTCTGTTGCCTTTTCTCAATTGGTGCTTATGGGAATCTGCCTCTAAAGTACCTGTAAAGTATCTGGTGTCAATGCTAAAATTGGGTAAGGTTGTTTACAATTTCTAGTTATTGTTGACAGTTATGTTGTGTTAATCATCATTCAGTAAAAATACAACCTTTCCAGCACAAAATGGTGAGCCATGGGAAACTGCATCTGGAAACTACCTTTAAAAGAAATGTTAACAAAGGAGCAGGCTGTACTGCAGAGCATTTCTGGCATTTTTTTTTAAAGCGTTTGGGATCGGTCTTTAGAAATCAAATTTACTAATCTAATTGTGATAATTCATGTTTCATTCTGTGTCTTCAATCTACCTTAATTTCAGAAAATAATGGAAGTTAGAGTGTTGTTTTGGAAGAATGGAAGAAAAAGGCAACTATTAATGGTATTTTAAGATTTTAAGGTTAGAAGGGGAAAGCAGGAACAAGCTTTAATATCAACTAACCTATTCTGAAACAAAGAGAAAACATAACGAGGAGGCCTATTAATTAGGAAAAGCAGGGAGTGTTTGTTCCAACAGCCTTACCTCTGTGAACCTAGACTTCATGAAACTTACCTCTGCATAAGGATGAAATCATCACCTGGAAACTAGAAATGAATAGACATTGTTTTTTAATTTAACATTCACACAAGTACCATTTCACCCTTTGTAGTGATATGTCTTATGCTTGACCATGTAGACACAGTTTCCCTAATTTTGTCTGAATTTGCTCCTTTCTCATTCATTGTGAGTGACAGAGGAATGTTCATTATAGTGGCAGCGACTTAAGAGAGGCAACTCTGTGCAGCAATGAACCCTTTATGTAGAATTAATAAAGAAGACAACAGAAAAAGAATTCATAGTATTGTTAGCTTCCTTGCTCTACTGAGGAATATAAGATGGTAGCTCATAGTACTGGCCCTTTCTTGGCCTAGAGTATTTTGAAATTTATCTGAAAGGAAATCTATGGGGGATCATTAAGAGAGGTGAGCAAAACTAGGAGAAACATTAAGGCACTTTAAAGCTTCAGTGGGAATTTTTACTTGGTGAAATTACTTACATACATCTACCCGGAAATTCCGTGGGGAATTTTATCAACTTTTTTCCTCTTTTTCCCTTCAACTGAAATCAAGATCAATTCACAAAGCCTTCTAGTACTTGACACAACAAACAAATGTGTTGACATGATTAGCAGTGTTTAGAACACCAGTTCTCAGAAGCAAGAGAGACTACAGGCTGTAGCATTAGTCTGTTGAGCCATCAAGTCAGATGCTTTTTTGTACCTTTCCAAGACAGAGAGACCCTTAAATTGAATAATTGTCATTTTCCAGCTTTCAGTGAGGCCAGAAATCACTAAAGATCTCATTTAAACTTTCTGTTCTAGTTCTCAAGCAAATTTATGATAGAGGTCAGTCCTTTAGCAAGATTTCTGGAGGGAATTCTTCATCAAAACAAATGGGGTTTTTTACCCATTGTAGTTTAAACTATCTTCCATCAATTTTTCTTCTCATTTCACTTCTCTTATTATGACCTTCATAGGATAAAAGAACAGTACAACAATGCCTTTTCTCTGAGTATTGTGCTTCTCAGTATATTATGTAGTTAATATTGATTATAAATCACAGTGAACTCAATGAATGCCTTCCTACTCCTGTACCACTCCATGACAGGCAGTCTCGTGCTTTTATCCATGCTTGGAAATACTACTATTTTTATATTTCTTCTACAGAAAGATTGTGAGTTCATTGTAGTTTTACAGATATAACAAACTCAGAAATATCCCAGACAATCTATCAAAGCACAAGATTATGAAAAGTTATTTTCTTCTGACTAAAGTGAGATCAATAAATGCACATTAACCTAATTATCCTAACAACTGAGTTTAGCAAGTTAATAGGATCTGATATCTGTAATGAAAAGCAAATATAGTGATACATGAGGGAGAGCAAAAGAATACATTGGAAGAAGCTTATGTGTTTTAAACAACTTTTCTGTACAAGTTTATAGCTTATGGACAGGAACATCTGGAGGGTCTGGAGGCTGAGAGTTTGAAGGAAGCATGGCTGTGGCAAAGGCAGGCATATTGTCAGCCCTCTCCTCTTGCCAAGAACTTGAACAAAAGCATCTCTCAGCACGAGAGAATGGAGGATATTTGACATATGTTGGTTGGGTTGGTTTTTTTGTGCAGTGTTGTCAGAGACTACCAGATAAAGTGAACAGTTCCACCCAGAACCAAACAGTGATTATGGAGCACTAAACACTCCTTAAATGAAAATCTAAATTCTTCCTCATTGCTGGGCTGAGACAAAGCTGAATCATAGTTTCTGAACACAAAGGTTTGGTTTAACCAGATCATTTCTCGGTGCTATACCTGTTCTGGTTTTCATTCATTTTCTGCACTGAAATGACATCAAGCTCCCTCATCCACCATTTTTTTTGGTCTTTCCTGTGACGATGTACAGTGCAAAATTTTCCCATTCCCATTTCATATTTTAACTAAAGAAACACTATGCAGATGCATATAAAGACAAAATTATAATATATGCGGCACAATCACAGTAGTGTGTTTTTGATTTTTAAGTAAAAAAAATTCCAAATGAGTTTTTGAGTGTCAACAGTTGATATTTTCTTAAGAAAAAAAGAAAAAAGAACAGTGTGAAAGTGGCTCAGCTCAGATTTCTGCAATGTGAGAAGACCTGAATAGCACCCTAAGCTCTTAAAACTCCCCCTCCATCACTTCTTCTGCCTGTTAGGAGGCACTGTTTCTCCTGACAGTTCCATAAGCTGTTTTCATCACCCTAGCCCAACTTCCCCCTCACTCAGACATGGTGCTGGATGGACTAGGCACGTGAGACTGGTCTTTCGTTACGAGACCCAGAGAAAGCATGGGTAGGAGTAATATGAGGTGCGTGTGACAATCAGAGAGGAACACAGCTACAAAACAAGAATAATCAGCAGCAGCGTTAGGAATGAAGCTGCTCACAGTAGTTTTCATCTGAAGACCTCAAAGCACTTTGCCAAGATTAATTAATTAATTGTCACAGCAGCCGTGGGAGTTTATAAGATATTACAAACAAGTTTCACAGAGGATGGTCTGAGCTGGCTATTGGTGTTCTTAGGGCACCTCAGGCAGTAGCGAGTTTATACCAGTTCAGAACTGAAAGTAAGAATCCATTCAACGAGAATTTGCATTGACCCTGTCAGACACAGGAAAGATCCAATAAAACCACAGACAAGAGTGATGCAGATGGTGAGTTTGGGTTCAGCAGGAAGATGCAGTCAGAGAGGACTGCAAGAGAATATACCTTGCACAGTCGAAAAAAGGATGAGAAGGCTTTTTGTGGGGTAATGTGGCTTTGTTGTCAACCGCAACTGTGTTGAAAAAAGTGAGAGAGAACAGCAAGGGGTCCAGGCTGACTGTGAGAAAGAGGAGAAAAGAGATATTTGGAGACTCTCTTCTGCTTAGAGCCTACATCACACAGCACTACCTTTTCCCATTTAAAGCAACATTTATTTTTTTGTGGGCTTTACCTTGTCTCATTGTATCAGCATGCCCAGAACTCCCTAACGGGATATACCTTCTATTTGTCTCTCTACAAAAGTTCACGAAATCACAAGTTTAGAGTTATCAACCAAAAATATCAATTTAAGACAAAGGAGTGACACACTTTCCTGAGAAGTACCTACTTCTACTCTATTTGCCTTACCAGTGTAATGGAAACACAAATATAAAAATGAATGTACTGTCTTTGCATATCATGTGAGCCACACAAGCACAGTAAATGCAACAATATAAGGAAACTGAGTAAATGAATCTACTTCAGTAGGAATAGTGTAGTGTTTTTAGTGTCATTTGGGTTTTATTATTGGTTTATTTACTATGTGTGTGTAGTTTGTCTGAAAATTATCACATCATTGATTTTCAAACTATTAAATGCTACCTGAAAGAAAACTTTTAAAATTCTTATAATAACAAAGGTTTTTTTCCTTCTCTCTTTCTTTATTCTTACTAGATAAATTATATTCTTCACTTCTACTGTATTCCAAGCTCTTCATATTGTGTACTATTTTCTGCCTCGTTGAAAATAAGTTCTCGTTAGGAATACTTTGGGAAGTTATTAGGTTTCAATCAAATTTATATGAGAGACAAAATTTGTAAGAACAATTTCTCAAAACTTACTAGCTTAGACATATCACATTAGTGTACGTTACATAGAAATGAAGTGGAACTGAATATTGTTGGTAACAGCCTAGAATCTTTCTAATGACAACTGCTGTGGAGTCAACTTTATAATGTATTTTAGATAAAGTAACAGACAACATAAATGAAAAAATATAGACTGATAGTTTGCATTTTTTTTCTCACTTTCATTATCATTTATTAAGAATTCTGGACATAAGAAAGAATTGTGTGCCAATTTTGTTTGCAATCCATGTAATTAGTTATGAAAATACATATTGTACACTCTTTTAATATCTCAGATATATATCTATCTATATCATCTATATCTATATCTATATCTATATTATACCTGTATCTATCTATATCTATCTATATCTATCTATATCTATATCTATATCTATATCTATATCTATATCTATCTATCTATATCTAATCTATCTATATCTATAACCTTCAGCAATTTTTCTGGAACTTTGATAAAGTATGTACCCATTGACTCAAGCAAAATTGACTTCTCTGTTTATTCATTGTTCAGTTGTGGTAGATGAAACAATATCTACTTTCTCTACAAGGACCAAGGAGAATTTTTCCTTTGGTAACAAGCAGGAGGAAAAGATGAAGTTCATATTATTTGTCTTTGTTCAGAAATGGTTGCATTTTTCAAATTAATTTGTATGTAGTGCCACAGAATGTGTTGTTCTTTTTTTCCTAATCAAAACACAACAAGTTCAGACTATGTCTACCAAATTTAGATGTTGACAATGTGTCAGTTTGTAAATAAACATTCTTAGGAGCAAGAGAGGTGAAACATTCAATTAGACACTAGACTGGCTCCTCAGCTGTTACAAGGAAGAATACATTTTTATTATTTCATATTCTCCCAAAATCTGGCACAGTCATTTGAGTAGAAAAGAAGGAATACTTAAAATTCATTTTGGTATTCACAATAAACTCCATTTTGAAAGGTCAGATCTTCATCATTTACGATGTTTCAGTGAGTCAGCAATATTGTGGACGAAGAACGGGTTGGCAGGCCTGATGGTATCAGAGTGGAGCCAGAAGTGCAGAATTGCCTCCTGAAAAATTCACAAGTGAAACACCAGTTATTTTGGTGAGCGAAAAGTGGATCACTGCATTGGACATAACTGGCGAGGTTTGGGTAGGTAACAGGGGTAGTTTGGGTGACGGTCATAGATGGCTCCAGGTGGCTCAGCAGTGGATGGACACAACCTGTCAGACACCAAAACTTTAAATCATGTGCGGATCATGCGGCACCTCTGCTCAGACATATTTGGGTGAAAGTAGTGGCTGTTGCGCACAGGAGACCCAGGAAGAGACAGATGAGGAAACACAAAAGGTAAAATGAGAGGAGGCAGGTGAGGATGCGTGTGAGGACACAGAAAGGAGAAGTGGGTGGGAACATGCGAGGACACGCAAAAAGGAGTCGTTTGTAGAGAAATGTGAAGAGATGCATTTAGAGAAACAAAATGGAAGAGTCATTATGGGGAACAATCCTGGAGATGCGCTCTTAGGATGAGGAGCTCTGTGACAGAGTAGGGCCTTCTAAGGGGGTGTGGAGGACCCATGCTGGGTCAGGAACTTCCCTGAGGGGACTGCAGCATATGGAGTAGCCCAAGATGAGACTTCTTTGCCCACAACAATCCCCAGGCAGATGAAGGACTGTAAGGGAAATATGGACATTTTCTCCCTGTAGTAAAATATAAACTGACCTAATTTATCCGGAGCTATAATGATTTGGGAGTATTTTAAATGGTCTTTAAATACCTGCTTTTGTGAAGGATGAGATTAAGGTGTGCTGTGTGATACGTTCCAGTCTTGCAAGACTAGAAATAAGCAATAACAAGAAGTAATTCTAGCAAGATTAGAAATAAACAGTCTTCACCGTAGCAACATAAAGCATCTCTTTTCTTTCTCCATGGAGATACCTAACAGTGACAGTAAATATTACCTGTTCTGTGATAAAGTACATTCTCTGAGTGGAAAACTCAAGTGTCTGAGGTTTTTTTAAAATCAAAACCATTATTTGGCTGATAGATTGTTTCTAGAACACTGAGTGATTGACACCATGGAAATAAATCCTTGGGAGTATATATCAGGCAAAGACTGGTTTTGGTGAAGTTTTGCTGATTGCTGAATTTTTTTTCCTTTGTTTGGACGTGCTGAATGCTTCATTGCTTTTCAGTGTGCCAGTATATTATTGTGCTAATAATAAAAAAGTGAGTCCTTTGGGGTTGGAATTATTTTTAAATATACAGTAACATATCTGTATTTTTCTAAAAAGAGGGAGTTGAAAAGAAATTGAATAAAAGTTGAAAATTTTTAAAGAAGTGGAAAAAGTTATGGATTTGTTTAACAAACTGAATTTTCAGTTAACAAATATGCTTTCTCATGTTATTAATTTTGTAATTTTTTTTCTAGCTTGAGAAAATCGAGAAAAAATCTCAGTGTTTTCTTTTTTAATGATTAGATTTTTGATACCTGAATCAAGATGTAGAATTGCATTTACTATAGACACACTCTGTTGTTTTTCCTTGCATAAGAAACTTGATTATCTAGTGTTTCTATCTCAAAATTAAAGCACAGGGAAATAACAGTTACGGAACAGTTATTCTACTGTTGTAGAGACTCTATGATTAAGAATAATTTCTAGATGCTCATTTTCTGAAGGGCTACTGAATATTTTGAGCATTATAGAGATCTAATCTCAGTCTCTGTCAACATTCACCTCCTAGAAACCATTCCTTTGAATGAAATTTATGTTTAACTTCTTTCTTAGATAGATACCGGCAGCATCTATTAACAGCTTTTTACCATCATTATGTGTGTAGAACTGATCTGAAATTTATAAATTGAGGATTAGCATATCTAAAAATGCACAGAGATATATTTAGCTGAACAGAGTTGACTGTAAGTTTTGTATGATGTAAAGAAGGGTACAGAACACCTGTCACTTATGAAGCAATGTTAGGATTTGTGCTCAGTTTTGGACTCTTCACTACAGGAAGGACATTGAGGTGCTGGACAATGTTCAGAGAAGGGCAAAGAAGCTGGGAAGGGGATGAAGCACAGTGTTAAGCCTGGAACAAAGAAGGCTGAGGTGGACCTTATTGCTCTCTGCAGCTATGTGAAGGGAGACTTTAGTGAGGTGGGGGCCAGTCTCTTGTCCCAGGTAACAAGCGAAAGGACAAGGGAAAATGGCCTCACCTTGCATCAGAAAAGGTTTAGAGTGTCTATTAGGAAAGATTTCTTCACCAAGAGTGTCAGCCACTGGAAGAGGCTTCACAGGGAAGTGGCTGAGTCACCATCCCTGGAGGTATTTAAAAGATGTGCAGATAGGGCAGTGAGGGACACAGTCTGGTCTTGAGCTTGGCATCGCTGGGTTAATGGCTGGACTCGAAGACCTTAATGGTCACTTCAACCTATACAATTCTATGTGTGAATGTAAATCTATTTATGTGTTCTGTAGCATAAACGAGAGAAACAATAAATAAGAATGAAGCACATAATTTTAATTAAAATTTCTTATGCTTGATATCAAAGAAATAAAGTACTGTAAAATAAAGAGTTAAGTGATGATTTTTTTCCTGAAGAGACAAAGCTACTTATTAATCTATTAATTCCACCAGTAACCATTCAATTTTTTTAATGCTCTAAGTTTCTCTTTCTTTCTGACTTGCTTTTCTTTGATTTGTTTTCCTCCCTATTATGTGACAGATTTGTGACATCAAACACAAGGCACCTTTAACAATAAAATACACAGTTTTCTATGTTTGCTGGAGAGTTAGTGCTGGACAGAACACAGACTTTATTCCTATGGTTTGTGAAAAAACCTGGGAAAATGAGAGTTTCACTGTAAAACTTCACAGGAACAGATTGATGACAAGTTCTTACTCCTTTTAACTCCTCTCATGACTAATTAAAAAATGCTAGGATTCAGTCTTCAAAAGTACCAAATATGTGCAGCTTCATTAGTTTTCCAGTAATAATGAAATATTGTGCAAAGCAACTTTAAAAATAAATAGATCTGATGTGTGTTTGGGCTTTCTTCAGGAAACTGCTGATTAATTATGATACAGATTGTTTATTAATTTTGTTTCTCTAGAGGAGTCAGATCTTGGGAAATGTAATTGTGGTGCATAGCCTGTGTTCTGAACATATGAAAGTTTTAATCTTTCTCTCACAGCGTCCCTCAGACAAAATTATTCCTATTTGCAGCTGACATTTATACACAGTATTTGCAAACAAAGCCAAAAGAAAGCACTACATGATTTCAGACTACTATACTACAAGTCTGGCAGGAACAGCATATATAGTAAAACACTTCAGAGTACTTATTAAGTTTTTCTGAAAATATTATTAGAGGCATTTGGTACTAAAAGATATCTGTAGACCCTCTTGAAGTCTATAGTTTACAAGGGCAATGGAATTCTGACCATAATCTGTGGGCTGTAGACAGTGGCATTAAAACACTGCTTATTTCTCTCGAAGGGGCAGTGTTAAAGCAGAATCACTGTATAATGTTTTCAAAACACTTTGAGATCCTCACATAAAAAGAACATAGATGTTCAAAGTAATTTTTTTTTTCCATTAGGGAATGTTTGTGACTTTAGTTTCAGTGTCCACATCTATTAGGCTCTTGTATGTTTCCAGTACTCAATTAGATCCCAGTATGTATTTCTTGAGAAAGTATTTTAAATGAGTAGAAAAAAATAAAATAAACGTGGTTACCTGTATATTAAACAGGCCTTTCTATCCTTGGTGACGATATTGTACTGTAGCTGTGGTGTCATAAGCACTAATGGAGAAAAAAAGCTGGAGTACTGGTTGTCAAGAAATCTTTAGAAACCAATTAAGTGAAGTTTGTCAAACTAAAGAGGCCCTAACCTACAGGGACAGCTAATAGCTTTATTTCAAAGACAAAGTTATAGCTTAGTGTAGGGCCTCTGCAGCCCATCTAGTTCTTGTTGAAATAACCTACTTATAAAATGCCAAGATTTGTTTTGTTTCTCCTTTTAGTTTTGTTTCACTAATATTTTATTTTAGTTAAAATTTTGCTTGGCTAACATGACAATGTGTGTGTGTGTGTGTATGTTTAATTTCTCCAGCACTGTAGATATAAACTTTCTCCTAGCTAATATCACAAAATGTAACAAGGAGTTAAGTTGGAGTCGCAAAGTCTGCAGTTCGTAACTTGACATCCTGTCTTTGCAGAGTCCACTCTGCAGCTGACACAAAGCTCTATTTAATGTGCTGCCAATCACTTCTAGTCAAGTACAGTACCGTAAATCCTCGAGTACTCCTTCAAAATGATTTTGTTTATATCTTTTTCCATTTAATCTGTTTTTCTCTCGCCATACAGTAACGTGTAAATCCAAGCAAAATTGCCAGTATTGGCTCCAGGAAAAAGAGTTATCCTTTAAATTGCTTTCGTCTTCTCTGATAGACTTCTAGGAAGCAACCACCTTGCTAAGGTATGAGAGAGAGGCTATGAAGTCTCTATGTAAGCTTCAAATAATCAGAAATGTACTGTTAAATATATATTACTAGTGCAGATTTGGAGGACAGAAGTTCGCAGGTAGTTATAGAAGAGTTTAGCTACGGCTAATAGCATCAGTAACTCAGTTGTACCCTGATTATTCTTTTGACACGTTAGGTGAACCTTTTCTTAGGCGAACCTTTTCTTAGGCCTCCTCAATTGTCCCTTACTTGGTCAGCTTTGCACCCACGTAAGCTGTTCACTTGATACTGTCTTGATCCATACCAGCTTACCTGGATTTTCTTCCACCATTTTGTCACCCACTCATACCATCTTTGATAATATCTTTTTCTCAACCTCTCCTGTTTAACTGTTCAGTACCTTCTTACAATCTCTCAGATTCCTTCCCTCTGCTTTCTCTTTCTCTTTTTTTTTTTTTCCCCAGTGATATCAAGAAGACATTTCTGCACTTTATGCTGCTTCTGCTTTCTGCAGGTCTGTCCCAACATCACCAGCTGCAGTGGCTATATGTGAGGCTCCCGCTCTCAGCAAGAAGCAATATCTGCACTTGTCACAATTATGCTGACTTCCTTCACTTTGTACTCGATCTCCTGCTCCTCAGATCTGTATTCATCCTAGCTAAACAAATATTATCCAGGTTAACACAGAAAAACTGAGCTGCCATGATGCCATTCTTCAAACTCTTTTATTCTTTCTGCTTCTCTTCTCATAGTATCCTGTCTTATCTGCTTTCTCTCCCTCACTGGTTCCAGTACATCCACTCTAACCTCCTCCCTCTTTCCTGATGGCCTTTTACAGCAAAGAAACACATAGAACAGAAACACTTTCGTTCAGTAAAACCAGTACTATTCAGCAAAATGGTTCAGTTTTTCCTATCACAGGAAAGTCTACTTGACTTTGCTTTATTCCACAAACTTTAACCTTCTTTTTATCAGTGTGGTCACTGAGATTATTGTTTTCAATTGCTGTTCAGTACTAATTTCTAATCATATTCTATGCTTTTTCAAATCCACTCTGTATGTTCAATGCAATTGAAATTGCTGTCTTCTAATTCCCTAAATACCTTCTGAACCCAAAAGTTTGCAAAGTATGTATTCAATGATTTATTGTCTTATCTTGACAAAGGTAGTTATTTTCTTCTTCTTGCAAGCCTGACTTCTCTTGATTTCATATTTACTCTGGTTTTCGTATTTCCTTTTTGACTGGTCTTCCACTCTGACTGAATAGTCTCTGTCAGCCCCTACAGATTTCTGAGGGTGCTGCAAAAGTCAGTTTCTGTTTCCTTTTTTCAAGGCATTAATTGTAGCTGGGGCAAGGACCGAAGCCTTTCCATGATAAGGGTTGAATTTAGTGTCTCTTCAACCCAGAAGTCTGACTTTCTGTGGGTTGCAGTCCAATGAGGAAGGAGAATGATGGAGAAGCATCAGACATGAGAGATAATCTGAATGCCAGCCTGAATTCTTATACCACTGTTCTTACTTGCAGACTCTGATTAAGAGCAACTTTGCAACATGTTTTGAAGGAAGACCTGACTTGTTTCCTTTTGACCAAAGAAAATACTGGGCTACCTCTCAGGAATCCTCATCAATTACTACCTGCCAGCTCCAGGTCAACCTGCATGGGGATGTAATTATAAAATTTTGCTCCCTTCTACAATTATCCTCAAACTTTTCCACAAATTTTTTTTTTCTTCCTCTGTAGTGGGATAGAGCTGCACCTATACTGTGGGAGAAGTGCACTTATGTCATCAGAGATGCACACTGGAGTCAGTGCTGGATTGCACAGTGACAAAATCCTAAGAAGCCTTCTGGTAATTCTCACAAACACTGAGAAGAAGACCTATTCCCAATAGATACCTCTTCATGTATCCATCCAAGAATTCTCAAAAAGATTTTAGTCAGAAATGGTGGAATAAAAGAATCAAGACATACAAAGGCTCATGTGTAGGACTAGGAGTGTGAAGCTCACAGTGGAGTTCCTCCATCCTTTATAATGGGCACAGGCAATGTCACCACGACAGCCACGATTTCCATCTCTATTATTATCTTCAATTTGATCATGTCTCTAGATAGATATTGATGTGAAAAATATATTTATGTTTAGCTGATTCTTTCAGATACACCATTTCCTGAGCATTCATAATTCTCCAGTCCTTTCTGTCAGCTGAATATTGCACACATCCACTGCTGCGGTAGCTTTTTTTATGGCTCTGAGAAATGTCATCAGCTGGCATCCACCCAGACTGCACCTGTGAACATTTCTACTACTTGCATCATACAACAAATGTTAATTTGGTAATTATATTCAACATTAGATGTTTTTTTTTCATTTTCAACCTATAGATTATCACTACTGCTTTTATAATTTCCTGTGAATTTACAGATATTTAACAATTGTCTTCAACTGGAAAAGTCTTCACCAAACACTTTTAAAATTTAGAAATAATATTGTTCATGCTCTTTACTATGCTAGTCTCCATAATCTTCTTCAAGCAATTCAATATCCTCACATTCTCAACAGAAATCAGTATGTTTAGATTTCTCATAAAACTATATTTTGCACAATGTCTACAGAGGACTTAGCAATTTTGTCTTATTATTTTCTTATGAAATGTCATCTGCGCATTTCTACACGTTCTCTCGTACTGTAGCGGGTCCATAAATTCCCTGGGACATGACCTGTCTTCTTGGTCTGTGTTTTAAGATGTCTGACCATAGGAATGTGGGCAATGGATAACACGCAGATATAGTAATAATGATGCCAACAGCAAAAGCACTAATAATGTCACCTCTGGCCTGGTGGTTTCAGAATTGCTTCTAGATCATTCTGCTAATTTTGCTGCTGAAACACAGAGTTGCTGAAGATACATATAAACAGAAATAGCACTTTTGCAGCTCGAATCTGTACCTTGGGTGTTTCTGTGGTAAGTCAGAATCTGATGAGTGTATTTTTGTCTATGAGGCAAAGAGCAATGAGATTCCTCAGCAAGTGCTAGCATTGGTGCTGAAGTGATAGACTCTTGATTGGCAGTGAAAATGTCAGCAAACCCTCCATTTCCAGGTGCTTTCATGACATACAGCTAAATTAAACTCATCTACAGACATTAGCCAAATTTAGAAAAATAACAGCAAGAAAATGAATGATGCATTGTATTTGATTAGTATAAAACTTGCTTAGGGATCATCATGCTACGCAGCATCCCTTGAGTGACACAATTGCACCTGATTGTGCTACTTCTGATGGGTTGGAGGGGGGTGCTTAGGGGAGTGGAGGAATAATATTCTTTTTGCATCAGGTGAATAGGGATGATTTAATACTGAAATTACCAAAAATTCATTCATAATTTAGTTGAAGATATTATTCTTAAAATATTGCTATTGAGACTCACCAAAAATGGTACTGACATTGATATGCAAATAATATAATAATGAAAATACACAGATTTTTATAATACCAGCTATTATAAAAATGCTTTAAATTAGCACAATAAAAATAAGTAAGTAAATAAATAAATAAATATAAAAAGGAAAATTATCTTGTCTAGACAAAAGTTAGTGTATTATGTAAAAGTTTTGTAATATAGGAAATTTTGTAGTGAAGTATTGTTTCACAGCTTGGCTAAGTAGATTATCCAGCATGGTGTCTCAATAAACATATTGGCAATAGCTGATATTTCGTGCTGCAGTACTTTTTAGCATTTAAAATGCATATCAGGATACTAGAGGATTACTGGTCATAACACCATGACATGTGGATGCTCTAAAGACTGGCACACTGACAGCTCTGTTCTAAGTCAGCTATGTCTGCCCTAACTACAAGTCATCAACACAAGTATGATAGGCATGGAGATTCAGACTTTTGTTGATTTTTATGTATATATATTTTCATACATATATATATACATACGTGTATCTATTTATTGTGCACTCTCAGTTTTTCTTTAGAAAGACACAGAGAGTGGGATCTCTGAGATAAGTTGCTATTGATTGATTTCACTTCCTTTTTGTTCAATTTTAGGATCTTTTCAAGACACCTCTGAAGTGAAGTGATCTGTTTTTCATGTGTTTTTTGACTCACAGTTTGGATCACAATCTTTCATGAAGTGCTGGAGAGAACAAAAGCCTTTGCTCAAAAACTTTGTAGGGAACAGTTTTCTGTTCGATTCATACGTTACATGAACATTACCCTTGTGTTTCTATGCCCGTTGCCAAATTTGAATGATCACTTTTCTGTTTTTCACTATACAGCTTCTACGAAAAGAGTAGATCAAATGGACAAAAGAGTTGATCAACACTGTAGAGTGTTTCATAGCTTATAGAGGGTAGTAAAGGAGAAAGTTAAAAGGCTTGTCATTTGTAATGAAAGGCACTGTAGTGTTCCAATCTTTAAATTGTCATTGAAATTTTCCCATTAAGTTCAAATTTTGTAGCTGAGACACTGAGGTTTTTTGGTTTTGGTACTGATTCTACCTATGTTTTACCTCTTGTTTTATGAGTATGTCATCAGATTATCTTTACTGTGAAGTAACAGTTCCAGAATGCTACATTCCTATTAATCTGGTTTCTAGAAAAGATAAAAATAATCAAAATACTTCAAGAACATTAAATTTCATAAACTGTGAAAAAATTGCTTCCTGAAGGACAAGGATCCAATTCTCACCTTCTTTTCATTTCCATTGAACTGGATTTTTAATCATCCATTGATTCACATCTACAGCTGAGAGTTACAGAATGTTTCTGCTGTCAAATAATTTTGGTTACAACAACAACAATTTTATACAGCCAAAGCAATTGCATTTATAATGAAGAGAAGTGCTAGTGATCATTTCACAACTGAAATAGATGGTTTCAGAAGTAGACTGATCTCTCCAGATTTAGAGGTCAGCAGTCAAAAGGGTTGAGGTAACTATTTTCCAGGTGGCAGAGAAATACCAGCCATTCTCTGGTCAGATATAGTAATAATCCTATTAGCTCTTCTTTTCCTCTTCCTTTTTTTTTTTCCCCCAAATATAATTATTATTGTTTGATGACAATAATGAATATCATTCATGGATGAGTCAATGGCAAGTTAATTTTTGTGCCTTATGAACTTACTAGTTTTGAACCATTAAATTCTTTAACAGGGACAGAATCTCTCTGTTCCAGTGAGATATGAAGCAATTGCTTGTAGCACAGCCCCAGATACTGAACTACAAGTTATGAAATTTTTCTCCATAGAGAGATTTTCTGGACACTCTTTTGGACTGAGAGAGAGAGGAGAGAGACAGAGATGCGTCGCCATACCAAACTCATCACACTAAAACATATATTTTATTTCCCATGTTAGCATCTTATATTATACATTTTATGCATAATTTTAGAGTTTCTTATAGATTCCATATTAAGTTGCTTAGAAAATTACTATTTCAGTAAATGCCTCTTTTGTTCTCTTCATCAGTGTTGTCCAAAATACCTCTTCCCAAGATGATACATTGTGGGGAGGTGTCCTGTTTTGATGAGTATTTTTGTATTTTGATTTCAAGGCTTCCATATTTTTCAGTATACATTGTTGTGTACAAAATAATTTTCATTTAACACAGTATAATTTCAATATCATAAAGAAGAGTATAAAATATATAAAAAAGCATACACCTTTTTGGATTAGATAACATTTA
Organism: Cnemophilus loriae; assembly: GCA_013397755.1. NCBI lineage: Eukaryota > Metazoa > Chordata > Aves > Passeriformes > Corvidae > Cnemophilus > Cnemophilus loriae. Next base: position 894,916 of record VZTF01000151.1, read on the forward strand.
AAGCTTTTTTCAAATAAAGGGAAGCATACTAGTATCGATTATACTTTTTATAAAATTTATTTACTCTTTCCTAAAGGATTAGTGAATCAGTTTAATGTACTTCAGAAATATACAGTAGGGAAAGGACCTCAAAAAGAGCACATTTTTAACAGTTTAAAATAAAAGACTTTGCTTGTCCGGCTCTTCATGTGAACCCAAATTAGCATTCTGTGTTCATCTTGAGCTTGGATAGATTTGAAGCCTTTCATGTCTAAAACCGCATGATCAAGGGCAAAATCTTTTGCTAGCACTGGAATCTGGAGGGGAAAACAAGACATGCACACATGGCTTTATCAACTGTGTGCTTTACTGCAGAGACCATGAAAAAAAAATCTCCATTGTGTTTTATTTAATTAAAGCACACTGCCCCCTTTTGAATTCCTTTTTAAGAAAAAATAAATCCTTGCTCATTAAAGACGTACAGACCTACAACATATAGTCTCTTGCCACAGTGCTAGCTTTTACTATACTTTAAACAGCTTACAAATGACAGATCCTATATAAAATAATTTGATAGTCCCATAATTAATTCAATCGTGGGAACCTTGCCTGGGTAAGAATCATGTTTGAATATTGTCCCTCATGAAATAGTATCTTCTGATTAGCTTGGATTTTCACTAGCAGGCAATGTGTATGAGAATTACAGTGCAACACAAATCCATATTTCTTTTAGTTTCATCTGTGGTTTCACATTCTTGAAATTATTTACTGAAATTTTGTATGAAGGAGAATCATCTACTGTATATATTAAATACATCCATTCCAACTGACAGTCTATCAAAAATTGCAAATAGATTTGGCCTGATGTTAAAGATATTTGATCACGAGCACTTTTAAAGTGAAATTTGAACTTGTAAGCCATGGTGTCCCTGTCCGATTCAGGTGAAATAGGAGAGGCAAAATTTAAAAAGATAGTAGCATGAAAGGCAAATGTAGAGGAGAAATAGAGAGGAGGAAAAACATGGAGAGAACAAAGATTACAGTGAAGGAAGAGACTGCAAACTTATTATTTGTATTAAATTCATTGTGGAAAAAAACCTCTAAAGTCTATGTGTGAGCAGTTCTGTTAACATGCACATCTGAAGGAAATCAGATCATCTATCTTAACATGTACCTGCAAAAGAATTATCTTTATGTAAAAACAAAACTAACAAAAACCACTGATAAAAATCAGCCTGAAATATTTATATGTGAAGAATAAAATTCCACGGCAAATTCACCAGAGTTATATCTGAAGGGAAAGAAGAGCAGCAATTTACCATATTTTTGAGAACCTAAAACATTTTTCAGGATATAAATCTTTGTGAACACTTTACTGCAGAGAAATTATTTTAAGCAATTATGTGAAAATTTAAAAAGTCTTAGTAACCTCTGATTTTTCTGCTACTATGTCAAGTATTGAATAAAATCTATGTTAAAATTTCAAGGAGTTTTTGAGCAAATATTGAAAATAATCTCTGACTTGAAAAAAGTTACTTGGAACTTAATCTTTTATTTCGAGCTTTTTCACATTATTTTCTCATACTATTTGTCAAGTGACCACAGTTGAGTTATGTAGTTATGTCTGCAGAAAGCTAATTTAGCGTGACCATTTGACAGAAGAGTAAATATACATTTTATTGCTTTCTGCAGTAAATAAAACAGAAACTGATCATAACACTGTTAATTGTCTAAAAATAAAACAGATTTCTATCTTCAATAAGATTAATTCTGAATATGCAATATCACTGATTTAATAAGACGATTAATTTCAAAAGGATATAAATTTTAAATAATAAACCTACACTGACAGATATATAGAATTTAGAAACATTTAGACAAATTTTTCATATTAATTATTATCTAAGAATAGGACCCACAAAGTCACTGAGAAAGTTTGCAAGGATGCAAATGTTTCAAGACAAATCAAAAGACCCTATCCAACACTCCAGTAGTTTCAGCACCCACAGTCACTATAACTTTTCCTTTACCACATCCTTCGACTTTAGAAGTGCCTCCCTAAGCCATGCTTTAAATGAGCCATAGGAGTTTTGTGCTGTGTTCTTCATTAATCTGATGAACTCCACAACACCTGTGAACTTCATAGGGGCCATTTTTTATGATAGCTATTTCACAGCTCTAATCTGGGCGTTTTACCTTCTGACCTCCATATTTCAGGAAGATCTTTGGAGAGGGCAACTATGTTCCTGCACGGTGTTCCAATGGCTTCAGAGAAGATTGAAACAAGCTGAGTGTCACCGTGGGTCTAACAGCAGGTGCACTGCAGAAAGGAACAAATACTAAACGAGGATAATCGGTAGACTTGCGATTTAGAACGCACTGATTGAAAAATTTCCTACCTCCGTTCAGGCATCCAAGATGTACAACTACCTCATATTTTGATCAGGAAAATACTTTGAAAAATCAAACCAAACTGAATTGAGTAGTCTGACTGGGTTTTTGAGAGACTGTGATATTGAGAGACTTTGCCAGCATATGCAACATTAATGATAAAGTGGATTTTGTGGGGATGTCTAAGTGAAGACTAATAAGAACGGAAAGCACAGCTAAGCACTGGTCATTCTTTAGCACTGAGTGGCAGTAAAACTTGAAATGTTTGCACTGTTTAATTGTGTAAAGCACTGCCTAGAAAAGGGAGCGCATAGACACTGGAAATGGAAATACTTGAGAAGCCTCGAGCTTAGATGCAAACCTCATCACAAGTCTAATATCCTTCATAAACCTCACTTCCTCTAAACAGAAAAAAAAAATAAATGGTAGATATCCAGGAGCAATCTGACCCAGTATGAGATTTACCTTCACTTCTCTGTTCATTACTTTCTATTCGACTCTTAGGGGTGTGTGGTTCTGCATGTATCATTGTAAAAGTGAAATACAGATGAGCATAACAGAATTTAGGTGTGTTACTTTATTATGCTTGTTTCAGCCCACTCCTTAGTAGCTACTGTAAGAATAAGAGAGAAAGTAGGCTACTTTGCTGATTACTGCTATGCTTCTACCTGGTTAAACAGGCCACACTCCTTATTGCACAGTTTGAACATCTTTTCTTTTAGTTTATCTGCCAAGATGCTAGCGGTAAACTCTCTTTGAATGAAAGCTGTATTAGATCAAGACTGACACTTCTATATTTTTGTCTTTGGAGTCTTGCCCTCATTTCTCACATTTGATACATATACATGATTTTTTTGTCTCACAGCGTCCATGTCCATCTGTTGCAAGTGGCATCATGCCCAGCATTAACAAGTTGGTCAGATTGCTCACTGTGATATAGCTTGTGATAATTCTAGAGGAACAGTCTTTCAAACACTGGAATTCCTTCCTCTGAAAGACAAACTGAAGGATCAGTATTGCATGACCCAGTACAACAGGTTGCACCCATCAGCTTTACTGTGCCATAGACCAGCTGAGGAGAGGAGAAAAGGAGCTACAGGCTTCTTGGGCACTGTGACAGTGAAGGGAAAGTATCATTTACTTGAAAAAGAGATCCTGCAATTCACATGAAGGCTTTATTTTTCTATAATAGGAGAAGAATTACTACAGACCTCATTTGTGAATTTACGAATTGCAACTATCACCTACACCTCAGCATCACCCTTCACTATAAAGGTAACTTTCAACACAAGGCCACTGCTGGCTTTGGAGATTGTGATATTTGGAGTTCCATTTTGACATCAACAACAAATAGTATTTAAGCAAGTAATGACTTTTTCTTGTGTGTGTGATAAGTGCGGTGAGTCCCCAGCTACAAGACAGGAACACAATAATATGAAATTAGCAGAACTGTACGTTATTTTACTATTTAAGATTATATCTCTTTGTATAAGGTTTTTAAAAATGTTGGGACTGTAGGACTTGTCTCATCAGCAAAACTGAGTGCCAATTTGAACTCTAAGGCAATTGTAGAGATACTTAAAAAGGAATGTATTTTTTTTATTGCATCAAACTTACAACTGAAAAGCACACTAAGAACAATAACCGTTGTTATTTTTATTTTATATGGTTTCCTTGTTAGTATTTTTCAAATGTATATGTTGAAGTTACTATGTCTGTAAAAGCAGTGCAGGACCATATTTATCTATGAAAACATTGATTTTAGGGAAAGAAGGAACTATTACGATTACCTTACTCGAGCTCTTGTGTAACACAAGACTAAATGATTCAAGAAGTGCTTGAAGTTTTACTTGAAGTAAATCCTACCCTTTCAGTTTATAAAGCCTATGAAATTCTAATGGATCTAGATTTCTGTACCAGCTATGTACTTACATGTGAAAAGAGGGGAAATAACCTTTTGAGAGCTCCTACACAGTAAAGAAAGACAGAAATAAATCGATTGTAAAAAATTACTCAAGTAAAAATGGCATGCAAACCCACAAAACTTACATAGGGCTGTAAATGGAGCAGATTTTTTTTCTTGCAAAAGCAGATGTAATACAAACATGCAGAAGGCACCTTGCTTCAGTAATTAAGGAAGGGGGAATGTGAACAAAAACTTGCAGGACCAAGACACAGATTTTTCAACTCCTTGCCTAAAATATAATATCTGCATAAGTGATTTAAACTTCCAGTGATGAAATTGATAGAGCAATATTATTTAACTATGGCAGCAAATCTATTTTTTAATCGAATACATAACTGTATGAGGATTTTTAATTATGCTAACATGAATTTCTTAGATAACAAGTATAGCCTGCCAAAGAATTTGTGCCATTTAATCCCAGGCAGAATTTGGCCTCAAAATGAAAGATTTTATGCAAATCAGTCAAAATTAGTCAAAGTTTTGTCCTCTTAGTCAAAATTAAATTCTGGTTTTATGCTTCATTATAATCTATAATTCTAGATTTACTACTACATATTGTGCGATCCCTGAAAACAAACAGAAAAAAGGAAGTCAGGATTTTAAGAGTTGCCTTTGTATTTTGGAGAGAGACAATTCTCATGTAGTTCTATAACTAAATACGTGTTTAGTTGATTCATAAAAATTGCCCTATCTTCTGAAAGAATATAGGTGAAAGGATATTGAAGCATATTCTGTCCCTAGACAGTGTCCACCTCTGGGCAACAATCTTTTTTCCTCTTATAAGTCATTGATTTATGCTTTATTTTTCTTTAAAAAATATTTAAAGTAATGCATTTTAAACATTCACTGCAGAGTCATTTTGTGGGAAGAACTGTACCTTTATAAGAATTTGTCTTTTCTAATGTTATACCTTCCATGTAGTAGACTTCTCCAGAGTATTAACATCCAAAGCTGTTGCAATGTCTTCAATGACTTAGACTGAAAACTGAAAATAAAACAAGTTAGTAGGGACATGGAGACAGACAAGGAGAAAAGATTCTCTAATGAACCTCCCATGACAAATCAAATTGCTATTTAAAAATATTTTTATTATCCTGACTCAAATTACTAATGGGTCACTCAAAAAATATTTCACTACATTCATGCCTTCGACCTTCACTGGCCATACCAAAGAGTTTGCAGAAGCCAGGTCTCTCAACCTACTCTTCTATGTCTGTTGTTGTGACTCATCTATTCAAAATACACCATGCTGGCACACCACTGTTGATGCAGAGATACATGAGGTCCTCAAAATAACTTCTCTTCCCTCCGAGCTCTGATAATGCCCCTCACTAGGAAAGGTGGAAGACAAGCATTACTTTTTTGAGAAAATGATTCATTGTGAATGCCAGCATAGTGAAGGTTTCAGAAATTCTGTGACGCACCCAGAGACATCAAGCACTCACCACAGAACAAAGCTTCTGTTCAAGGGAGAGATATCACAGACACATATGCATATGTGCTCAGCTTTACACATTCAAGTAGGTCTTAAAAAGTGATAGGTTCAACTGTATTTTGATAAGACTGAAAATACAGTATGGACTACACCTCTGGAGACAGTTTTTCCGTAGGTGGAATCCTGAGCAATCTCAATCTTCTTAAAGATATCGCTTTATTATGCTGGTGCTCCTGGTACTTCTGAAAGACATTGTTAACTCTTCCAGGCAAAAAAAATACAACCAAAAAAAACCAAAAACAAAACCTGAACAACTATATCAAAATAGCTAAAAATACATATTCATAGATCCATTGTTAAGGCTAGCATAGTTTCCGTCTTATATATTGTTTCAGGATTTCAAAAATCAAGTAGACTTTTTGAGGTCTTTCAATTCAATTCTAAAAACGGCTGATGGGATTTTTAAAATTTTACTTAAATCTGAAATAATTTTCTTTCACTTGATTTTACTCTGAAACATTGCTGCTACAGTCAGAATTTTAAAGGCAGGGTGATAAATGAGAATATCTGTGTGTCTATTTGGTGTTTCCCTACATTGCTGTGTTACAGAAGGTGCATCTCAGATTAACCTTAAAAAGGGCTTGGTCTATAATGCAAAAAGATTTGCTTCCTTTTGCTTTTTAATTATGGGAGAATTAAAATTATCTGTAATGAAAATTGCTACCATCTTGTTTCTAGAACACACTGAGTTTCTATAACACCTTGCAAAGACAATGCTTCTTATTTTTCCCTGCTGCTGTTAAAAAGTCCATTCACTTGCACTGGCAGAAGCCTTTATTATATTTCTCCCTTCATCTATCCTTCAGTTAATAAAACCATAGGTGGCAATTCACAGTGTTTGTGTCCCATTTCTGTGTACAATATGTGTGTAACTGCAGTGGTGGAGGAAATAATCAATGGACATTAACTATGTTAAACAAGAAGCATTGTATCCGCAAGCATGAACCACAGATTCCCACAGAAATTCTCTAAATCAAGTGTTGAGTAGATTTTTGTCTTCCTGGCTATTTTGTTATCTCTGTTGTAAGACTCTTGGTTTTTTTGGCAGTTCTGAACAGATATTGTGATAGACACCATGGTAAACAGCTCTCTTATTGTATTTTGTACTAGGATATTGAACATTTTCCTGAGCAAAGTGCAATGTGATGCCAAGTATTTCCATCCCCTGCAGCTTCTTACAAAGGGAACCAGTCCACAGCTTGCTAATAGAGATGGAGGAGCTCTTCCTTGTAAGCTTTCAAAATAATCCATTTTAAAAGACTGTTTCAGCATAATAAATGCTTGGTGACTTGAAATCCCAGTGGGTTTTGAAGAAACAAATACTGTACTGTATATGCCGAATCTGTACAATTTGAGCTCTGCACTTGAAGTACTGTAGACCTGTCCTTGCACTGATAATAACAGCTTTTTCAGGAACAAAAGAAATAATCCATAGTTACAAATAAGAAACCGGAATTACCTCTGATTTAATACTTCTTTATACATACCGTACTTTCTACCATTGTTATAACTGGACATATCAAACATATCCATTCCATTGATACAGATGTATGATGCACAAGGGAGCAAAAAGAAACACGAATTAAAGAAACATTGTGTTTGTACCAAGCTTATGCTGTTTAAGTATTGAAACCGTGGTTGAAGTTTAATGGCTCTGTGTGAGGCTCTGATTTTTTTTTCTCCTCTCTCTTTGTTAGGTTAATTCAGCTTCAGTAACAAGTCTTTTCTGTCCTGCTACCAAATACCTCCAAATGTACAGCAAGGGAAACTGGCATTTCAAATTAAGGGAAACAGTGAACCAAAACAAGAACACAATAAAAGAAAGAGCAGGGTGATACATGTAAATGATGTACTCACTGGGAACTAACAGTGGTAGCTTGCAGTGAAGGGATTTAGCTCTCTGTTAATTCAGCTGATAGGGAGACAGGCATATTTGGGAAGAGTCTTGGCCAGATTCCTTAAGCTTACAAAAGCTTTAGTGGTTACATCATCGGGGGTGGGGGGGCGGGGGGCTTCGGGATTTTTAAGAAATGTGTTACTGTAGTTAGTCTGGTAAGAAAGAGAAATGATTCACAGTAATATGATGGAGATACTCAACTTCACAAAAACTGATCTTATAATAATAATAATAATAATAATAAGCTATCAATTGAAGACACTTGAAGTATTTTCATTTTAGCATTATAAAGGGTAGAACTATCTCTCTGTAATTCTTCTACCGGTAGTCTTGTATAGTTCATTTAGGAGTCCAGCAGCAAAGATTTAGGGTACAAAGTCTGATCAAGGGGGAGTGTATTCGTTGGCCTGCTTACTGCATGCGGGTTTCTTCTGCATAGTAACTGCCTATGGTACCATACTGGAGAGGGATTAAGATGTTTTATATTCTGTGTGTGCATTGGAGAGGATGTGTTTTACCTAATCTTGTTTAGCCACCATGCAGACAGCTTTGAGGATTTTTTTTTTTTTATCCGAGTATCCTTTAAAACCTGCAGATCTTTGGAAAGGGAAGGTATTTCCATTTCTTTCGTTTGGTTTTCAAAAGTGCAGAGCTTGGCCTTTATCTTGAGGAGCAAAGAGGAAAATACTAAGCATGGCGCCCCTGCCTACAGGCTTGGTACTTGTTAAATATTTTGGTCAATTAAATGTAGGTGGGAAAGATTGAACTGCTCTCAGAAATTTGTCTTGATTTTTTGTATGAAAGCAAAATAATATGTTCTCAAGTTCTTTGATGCTAATTGAATAAAATATAGGTCTACAGATCCAGTGTCCTCGAAAGTATAGCAGATATTCATTGCTTTGTCTTCAAACAGCAATGTCTGGCTTCTTTTTCAAAGCAGTGTCTTACTGTTGGAGGACTGACTGCTGCTTTTTTCTACAAGGTGCTGTGTGCATGCAGAGGTAGAAAGACAGGGAAGGAAGAAAGCAAAATGATCACCTGAATGGATAGGATTATTTTTGAAAGGGGAAATCTGTTGCCAGTGTCTGAGATCTTTTTAAAATCTTCAAAAGTACCACAAGTATTTGAGCAAGGGAAGGACTGCATGCATGCCCAAGGGGTTTGCAGGGATTGGGCGATATCAAGGTAGCAAGTTAAAGAACTTGAAAGTTTGGAAGAATGCTAGAAGGCTACAGATGCACCAAGATAATATGATTATTAGAAAGCAACTAGGGTGTTTCTTGTCTCTGCTAGGTTGCTACTACCCCAGTAGCTTTTTTATAATTCTCGTGCCAGATTCTCATATTTTTAATCCTTCCATGGGACCTGGTTCTGCAATTTTGTCGCCCTCAAATCCCTCACAAAAGATGCTGCCAGTATTTTTCTGTGACGCATGCACTTATATGCATGTGACAACATACATTCATAGTGAAAATAATATTTTTAATTACAGGGTGTTAATGCTACAGGCAAGTGACCAGGGTTCTTAGTGAATAGACTAGGCCACAACTACTCCTTGATCTGAGGTTAGGGTATGTGGACAGTCTAGTAAAAAAACAATAGATATGAAAAACTACTGGGCATGATAGATTACAGTGTTAGAAGAAAAGAGAATTTAAAGATGGCTGGATTTGATGTGTCATAGGCACTTAAATGAGAAATTGCACAAACCCAAAGAAAACCAAACGATGTTGTTGGGGCCTTCCTGGGTAGTAGAATCTTTCAAGGCCAACATCCCAAGAGTAGGTATGCACCCTCCCCACCCCACCCCTGGCCCCGTAAGACCAGCATGACCTAGGTAAGAGTATCAAAAATTTGGGGATGAATGTAGCAAAACTGGGATTGGGATCAACAGGGAAAAGATAGTTAGGAGTGAATTTTTTGGATAAGATGGGATGGAGAAGGTAGGTTGAAGGGAAGTGAAGAGGAAGATCAAGTAAAAGGAAAAAAAGGATAATAAAACATATGGTAAGTTTCATTGACCCTATTTAAGGTGGCTTGTCAGCAAATGTTGAACTCATTTGGGAATGTTTCTATACTGGAGATATTAAAATAGCGGCTATCCAAAACTTACTGTCAAACAGTCTTTTGGTTTTTAGGTGGGTACTAAAGGTGCAAAAATGAGTTAAAGACCTCACCCTATGTACATTGTCCTGAAGTCTGTAACTTCTCATAGATTTTGTTTTCGTCTTAGCAGATGCAGATTGGAGGCCCAGCTGTTACTCTAGTTTGAATAAGGTTTAATTCATTTGAGAGAGTACAGTTGAAACTGTTTGCTAAACTGCTGACTTATTTCAAAAAGTTTGCTTACTATGAAGTTGTTCACCTCTACCTTTTGTCTAAACACTGAAAAAAATAAACTTTAGAAAGAGATCAATTCAAGAGACAAAAATCTATTTAACAGGAATGAGTGAAATCCCAGATAAATGAAGGCTGACATGGTGTTGGGCAGTTACAGTAAGAAAGTTGCATTGCATGCTAGCAAAACGATGAAAAACTTATTGAAGGGAAGAGCAACACGAGTGAATGAAGAGGGAAAACCACAAGAAGGATTAACAATGTAGTAGAAGAGGACTACAGGTTCTTCAATCTCAGAAATGAACACATAAAAGAGTATGTTGGGTCTGGAAAACAATTACTAGAGCAGTAAATCCAGTTCTGCAGCCAGACAGTCATATCCTAATTTCACTCTCATACTGGGTCAATACCTTTTCTTTAACAGTGACTTTCACTCTTATACTAGATGTGTTCAAACACTGAAATAGATTGTTAGGAGAGACTGTGGTGTATTTGTCCTTCATGACATTAAAAACCCAGATGGACAAAGTTCCCAGCAACCTGCTCAAGCTGACCTCAAGTTGAGTAGGGGAGTTGGATATGGTTTCAAGAGTTCCCTTGCAATCTCAATAATTCTTTGATTGAAATTTGTTATGCTTTTTTTGTCCTCGTTAATCTTGCCATTGCAGAGCAGTACAAACTCAGATGAGTGGATGGTTGTGGTTCCTTTTCTGAGATAATGCTCACGTGCCAACTTTTTTTCTGATCTGTGTCAATAGAGAGCAAAAACATCTCTCACTAGATTTGTTTTGATATGTTAACAAACTAAGATTTTGTAACTTGCTGTCATACAACATGCACAGCACTAGCTTCATTGTGCAATCATCTCTTCTCACTTTTAATTCCTCTTTCCTACGAATGAATATAAATTATACTAGCTCAGGAATGCAGTCATTCTGCATATTGTGGGTCAGCTGTCAGTGATTCCAAAACAAGGACACCTCTCCACTAACAAAGTGAGTTCAACAAGTAATGATAGAGGTATAATCCCAGCTCTTAAGAAAAGAAACTCTTTGAATGCCTATTTTCCCAATAACAAAAACAAGGTTCTCTACCTAGGAGACCAAATCAGCCTCAGAAATATGTCATGATAATTACAACGAAGGATGCCAGACAAAAGAGTGAACAATTCAAAGAATATGAAACGTACAACAACTAAGTATGAAAAATATCAAAATGATTGCCACTGTATGATATTGTGAACACAGTCATAAGATAGAATATTACTGAAAGAAAGAAAAAGCAGGAGAATTTGAACCCAGTATGTATCAAGGTCAAAGGTGGTGAAGACGACTAGAGAACATGGCCTTACATTGAGACAGGGGAGATCCAGATTAGATTAGAAAAATATTTTTCCTTTTAGGGTGGTCAGGTATTGGAAAAGGGTCCCCAGGGAGGCTGTGGAGCTACCATCCCTGAAGGTGTTACCATCCTTGAAGATGATGTGAATCCTGTGCTGGGTGATATGATTTACTGGTTTAGAGGTTATCGTGCCAGGACTGGGTTGATGGTTGGACTGGATGATCTTAAAGGTCTCTTCCAACCTTGAATATTCTATGATTCTATGAAAGCTTTGCAAACTGTTATTCTATGATGCTGCTTAACATCACTTCCTCCTTAATATTTGAAAAGAGGCTGTAGGCAATTCCTTTGTTATCCATCAAGGGCAAATGAGGTAGGACCTAAAAACAATAAGAATGAATTAACACAAAAATTTTCATTGATTTGACCTTTATTTCTGTAAAGTCCCATCTGCATTTAAACTGCTTCCCACCCACCCAATCCCTCACCACTCCTGAAAATTTGAAGGATTTAACCTGACAGAAATAAAATGAGATGAAATGTCCCAGAGAGAGAAATGCAAAGTACAGGAGACAGGGAAAAACACTGACTGAAAAACATTGAATTACATGCAGTGTGCTGAGAAACCTCTTTTCAACACCTATATCTCAAATATGAAGCAGCCTTCAGGGACGTCTACACAAAGGTGAGGAGATTGTAGCTAAGCTTGCCTTGTTCAGAAATCAGCTTTTCTTTTCTTCTTATGTTGTCCTAAGATGTTGATACCAAAGGGCTAAACCACCAAGGAGAAAGGAAAGTAGACAGGATGTTGCCCTGCAGAGAGAAAGGAAATAGAGAGTGTAGGTTCTGCCTGACACATATATAATGAAGTTGGGGTCCTGGCAGGGAAGCGTACAAAACAGAATATGACTTTCTAATTGTATCTTTTTGAAATGTAATTCCTCAGGGACAGCTTGTGTCTTGGCTTCCACTGCAGCTTGTGGTATCTTGATGAAGAAAGAAAGGATGTGTAAATACAGTGCCAGTATTTCTCACCCACTTACACAGAAGAAAGGGTGCAGATAAAGGAGTCTGTTGTATCTCAATAAAGTTACACAATAATAAATATAAAGTGCTTTTTCAGCACTTTAAAGGTCTGAGTCTCTACAGGTCGACAGGTCAATGGCATGAGCAATAGTATTAAATTCATATATGGTGAAATGGAAATCACCTTTCTTCTTGCTGTAAAAAAAGTCCTTCCCTAGATCAGAATAAATTTTCATTCTAATGGGACAGCAGAAATACATTCAAAGTAGAAAGTGTTGCCCAAGATGTGTGAGATTTAGAAAATACTTAGAAAAGAGTTAAGATGGTATATAAATCTGAGATTATTTCTTCCTCCTCAGACTACTTAAAGAATGGTGAATAGCTCAGGGAAAAAGCAGAATTTCTTTAGGTGAAAACCAATGGAGGACACTTTGGCTACCCAAGAACAACTCAGTTGGCTGATAGATTCTGGCAGTGGTAAAAAAAGAGATTTAGCTTGTATATATCAGCTTTTATTCACCTGACATTCCTGGACATAATTGCACGCTTAAATCCACTCATATTTTTTCCCTTCAGTCACAAGGGTGTTGAGAACCAGGCTTTAAGAAATGTTAGGCTGCACATATTTCTGGACTAGTAGGTCTGTCTGATATCCTCTAAGGATACATGCATCACCACATTCACCAGAGAAATATAATTATACACTCATGGTGATGAAAAAACATCAGCCCTTGTCCTGAATAGGATAAAATCCTGAAGGATGTTATTTTTGCAGATCTGTATGGAGTCCTTGAGTAATTTTCCATCAAAATATGTGCAATAATACAAAGAGCGCAGTAATGTTACTGGAATTGCCATAGCCTTTTCCATAAGAGCTGTCCATTAGTCAGTCGCAATTTAACCTTTGAGCTACTCACCAATTCAAGGAAAAAAAAATAGGATGGGCTCCAGGAGCTTGAATGATCAACTGCACTTCGATGGTTTGAGCTACTTCTTGGACATAATGAAATGAAGTTCTGGTTACACTGGGATAATAGTTAAATTTGGGTGCTGCAGAAAAGGATCTTCATTATCATGTGCAAATAACATTACTGTATGTCCCTATCATAACTTATTGTGCTTTAGTTACTGCAAGCCCAGTTCAGAGTTAGCTCGCATCATACGCCCCACAGAAATGTATGGAATATGTCCTTGTGAGGCTATACGGCAGAGAATTACTCCAACAAGGAAGCACAATTAAGAATTTGGTTTTCAATTTTAAAACACACAAAAATATTATTTTCAGATTATTATCGAAATAAGTAATAAGACAGTTGAGAATATTTTCTCAAGAAAATAGCAGAGTAGTAGTGATTGCCCTTACATTCCTCTTTCTGCAGTCAGTGGTTTGTGGGAGATCTGCGGCACCTTTATGAAGGTCTAGAAATTCAAATGAGATCAAGCAGAAATTTAGGGCAAGGGCTTTAAGCAATGTATCAGAAGGAAAGCTGCTACAATCTGCAATAATGATTAACTAGTCTTCTGGCATCTCTTTCCAAAATTATCACCTTTTTTTTCAGTTATTTGTTACAGTGCTAATCAAGTGTGATATTTTAAAAAAAAAAATTTCTTAACCTGGATGTGAAAAATACGAAAGTACATCAAGTATAACTCTGGGAGAACCTGAAGTTTATGTATTTAAAAGGTGCATATAATTTCTGTGTGACCCAAATGTAGGCAATTCAAATATAATTCCAGTTTTTTAATTTATTTTTTCTTATTTGCTTGCTGCCTGTCGCATTTCTCAGGAGTACATATTTTGCAGAATAATTATTTTGATATTTTTATTGTATTGCAAAGTTTATATCAAATGACAAAATATTGGAACATCCTTAGCACTGCAACTCAAGCATTTATAGATGTCAACCACTATTTCACAGCCATAAAAACTAAAAAAACCTTCACCAAAAATAATGTTATCAAATAGTTAGGGTCCCAGTTCTATCCAATTCCTCTTGTCCAAGTGTATTCTATACACATACAAACACATACACAAAAGAAGAAGAGATTTTTTCCATGATTTTTGAATACATTAGCTAAGAATTTCTTCCGCGCATTCTTTCTGGGTTTGAGAATAATGGAAAGATGTAGATAATGAAATAATCTGCTACATCAGTTGGTTCTGATGAAAAATGATAGTAAACTCAATCTCATTGTTTCCTCTGTTTAAACTGGTCCTGAAAACAGGAGCAAGATTCAGCATCAAGGAGAACTTTCAGGTTTTGAATGATGCAGTATGATTCCAGTAAGGTAATTGTTGCTGTTTTGCTGAGATGTCTAACAATTTAAGACTTTACCTTGCAGTCTCTCTGGAAACTCTGTCAGTCAGCTACATTTAATCCCTAGGTCAAGTGACATAGACCTGTTCACATCTATTCTGTACAACTCTTACTCCGAATCCACCAAGGCTGACCAGCTGTACAGATACAGGAACACTCCATGGGATAAAAGTTGTCTGATCATCGCTACTGAGAGCATGTGCTCCTCTAGCGCGCACCTCATTTCAATCCCATATCAAAAGGTCTAAACCTCTTGGAATACCTGAGTTCTTTCAGCAGGGCATGTATCTGGATGGAAGCACAATGCAGGTGCAAAGCATTCTGCAGGCAGAGTGGGTACAAGTGGGATGCAGATATATCCCAGCACTGAAGATACCCATAGGTAATAAAAAAAGACAGAGCAATGAAAAAAAGGAGCCTTATCTCCCATGTGAAGTGTCGCCAGAACACAAGGGTTGCTGCTTAAGGGCTGCTTTTGACCTAGTTTGAACTGCAATTGAAGCATTTGCGTCTCTATGAACAAATGACTGCTAACATGAGGTCTGGAGACCAGAAATAGGATGAAACTAATATCCAGTGGCACTCCTTTTTCTAAAAGCATATTAAATTCTCCTTTCTTTAGAAAGCAGATATTGCACTGAGTGGTACAGTATCAGTTTGTACAACAACAAGAGGCAGTATCCTGGCAAATGAAGGTGTATTTCCGGGTCCAAAAGTCCAGGAGGACCAAAGCTTGCACTTAATCCCACAAATACTTTCAGTCTTTCCTCTGTACAACATTGCATAATCTTTCTTGAATTGCTTGCCGTGGAGGTAGAATAGTTCCTGAAAAGTGTGGCCAGCACTACATAGCCTCATATGTCTTAAAACTGTCATCCTGTGCTGGATTTTTAAACAGAGAGGTCAGTAGAATAGAATAGAATAGAATAGAATAGAATAGAATAGAATAGAATAGAATAGAATAGAATAGAATAGAATAGAATAGAATAGAATAGAATAGAATAGAATAGAATAGAATAGAATATTTTGGCTGGAATAAACTTACAATAATCAGGTAGTCCAACTGCCTGACCAATTCAGGACTGACCAAGTTAAAGCATGTAATTATTGGCATTGTCCAAATGCCTCTTAACCCTGACAGGATTGAGACATCAATCATCTCTCCAGGAAGCCTCTTTGACCACACTCTTGATAAAGAAATGCTTCCTGATGTCCAGCCTAGACTTCCCCTGGTAGAGCTTTGCACCTTTCCCATACGTCCTGTTACTGAATACAGAGAATAATCAGTAGAAGAGGTGATTTTCTGCACTTCAGAAAAAGACATTTAATGTGGACACGTCACTGTGTATGCAGGACACCTTGAATCCTTTAGAATATTTTACTATAGAATTTAGAGGGGAACATATGGTGATATGCAGTAGCAGTAACAGATCTTTCCATCCCATACTGACTATGTTATTAGCTTGAAGCCCGTCTAATATGACTTTAAAAGCTTCTCCTTCAGGGCTGGAGTATCTGTGGAGGTAGGTGGTCACTGGGTTATGGTTGTCGCAGATGACATTCCTTTTAGTTCATTTTAAAAATCAGTAATGATCTGTAGTTGACGGAATAACTCAATGAAGAAGATTTTTATTGCCCTGAGCGAAGTGTTAAACTAGATATGTTTGGGGTCTTTTTCTATTCTCTTATTCGTGAAAAACAGAAAAATTTATTTCAGAGTCTTAGCAGTCTTGACAGACCAGTAATAGCTTTTTCTCTCAGTTATCAGCAAACAGTAGTCCCCTCAACTTATTTCTGTTGGACACCAACAGCACTCAGATATATATGCACAGTTAATGTTATATGGAAAATCTAATTTATAGGACCTGGATTGCTTTGGCTTCCCTTGCAAATAATCCCGAGTTAATATTTAGTACTTTATAACATTGAATGAGAGCTGGATATTAACAAGGCTTTTTGTTATCCTGGACAGAAATTGCTGAAACTTTGCTTTGCAACATCTCAAGGCTTCAAGCTTGTATCATACAGACTGTAATTATTACTAAAATAATAAAATCCTCACATGGTTACTCAGTTTTTATTTTAGTGCTTTCTCAGGCAAAACCCACTAGCCTGCTGTTCTGATTTTGACTGGGATAGAGTTAATTTTCTTCCTAACAGCTGGTACAGAGCTGTGTTTTGGGTTTAGTATGAGAATAATGTTGATAGCACACTGATAATTTAGTTGTTGCTCAGCAGTGCTTACCTAAAGTCAAGGACTTTTCAGTGTCCCATGCTCTCAGAGAGGAGGTGCACAAAAAGCTAGGAGGGAGCATGGCCAGGGCAAAGGGATATGCCCAGTATATAAACCTGGGGAAGTTGTTCAGGAGCAGCTGATCATTGCTTGAGAATGAGCTAATCATCAGTCAGCGAGTGGCAAGCGACTGTACTGTGTATCACGTGTTTCTCTTGGGTTTCATCCCTCTCTCCTTATTTTCTTTTTATTTTCTTTTTTTTTTTTAAATTTACTATTATATTTTACTTTGTTTCAATTATTAAGCTGTTCGTATCTCAACCCACAAGTTTTATTTCCTGTCTCACTGAGCAGGCAGATGTATGGTACTTAGGTGCCGGCTGAGGTCAAACCACAACACCTGCACACAGAATTGAAATCAATGGGAAAACTGCAGCTGAGATTTACAGGACTCTTAGGAGCTAGCACTCTTCAAAGGACAAATCTGGGACACTGCTGTGTTTCGCCATCCGATGCACTGTGTCATTGCAACCCACTATCAAAATGCTATAATTACATGTCAGCATGCTATGCCAGAGAGTGAGATATAATTATGCTGACCCATCTCTATCTAAGTTTAGAGGCTTCTCAGTTGTCTGCAGCCCTTGCTGCTTCAGTAGACAAGTCTACTCCAGTGATATTGGATCAGGTGAAACAGGTAGCAGCAGCCTAGAATTTCTAAGACTTAAACAAATTTGTTACCAATGCACTACTGGATGCATCAATTTTGCTTTTTTTTTTTTTTAAAGTCACGTACCCAAGGCTAGGTTTGGGGGAATAGATACAAAAAACTTCTATATTTGGGAAGATGTCTTTTGAGGCAAAGTTCTCTAGGTCATAGGAGGCCTCTACACAGTTTTGTTGTAAATTACTGAAATGGAGTCTACAGTCTTTCTGTCCACAAATTCATCAGAGTGATTAAAAAAAGAAGGCTGGAGGATTAAGGATCAATCCAGGCACACTGGATTCTCCAACTTCTTAAATAGTTTCTGCCTAAAGCAACAGTAGACCAGCCTGCACCTTCCATACATAAAAAGGGTCCCACGACTGTGTTCTCTGACAATATTTTCAATTGTTACAGCCTGATGATTTCAGGCTTGCAGTTGTTGAGCAAATTGGACATTCCAGAAAATTTTCTGCAAGCTAGTAAGCTTTCAGGCCTGAAACTGAGGACCACAGACCAAGTCTGGACTGCTCACTGAGGAAGAGTTTTTTTATGCTGGATTCCTTTTGCCTTGCCTTACCTTGCCTTGCCTTGCCTTGCCTTGCCTTCCCGAAGGAGCAAGAAAGTCCGTGAAGCACATATATCACAATGCATTCAGTTGTTTTACCATATAAAAGGAAAACTGAAGTACCATAGCAATAGGCAGTGTGGATTTGAAATTATTTAATAATAAGACAATTTATCAGATAATATGATTATATATTTTTAAAGAAGTTAACATATCATGGTTAAAATATTATAGATTCAGCTTTTATTCTGATAAATGTAACTATAAATAAATAATAAAATTACTTGCAGATTTTTAAATTTCTCTATATGAATCATATCCAAATAGAACTACTATCTGATATAAATATGGGGTAACCCCATTAACTGCTTTTACCCTTGAAGGAACATTGCATAAGGAGTGAGTGTTCAGAGCCCACACGTATCTGTAACTCAAGTCTTTGGTTGGTGCAGCTGTAAGGTTGATTCAGAGCTTCAAAGACCCTCCTCTGCTTATGGCCTAAATCATGCACATGGACAAAGAAGGATGATCTCACTGTGGATTTTTGTCAAATAGGCCACCTCTGTGTTTTACTTCCCTCACATCCTGAAAGCTCAGCAAGTCCTTAAATTCCTTGTTTAATTGAGGGCTCTGTACCATACGCTCGCGAGTCAGTTTCACTCAGAAAAGTGACCAATATTACAGAAATGATAAATGGCTAGAAAGCTCTCGATGAAGATCATTTATCTTTTCAGTTGCTAAGAAGAGACTTTTCAGATGATACATTTCCAAGATATGCATCTGCACTTTGAAACTTGTTATGCCCTTTTCTGTTAAGAGTCTTTTTTTGTTATTGTTTTCTCCACTGTTTTTAGAAATTTAACATAGCTAAGTCAAAGATGAGGATCCTGCCATGCAATGACAGACCCAAAAACGGCCCAAAAATGTATTTTGTTCCATACAAATATATGTACTTTAAAATATCGTGTTTCATGATTTCAGTAAGATGACACAGATGTTTCCAAGCACTTGCAAGTGAAGATTCTGATCAACTGGGATTTAATATTGAGACATAAACTTCTCAAGAGAGATAATTAAAACAGAATTTCCAACATTTTTCTTCTTGAAATTAGGCATATAATAAAAGGAGATTCCTGTGTAGATGATAAGTTATACTCACATTACCAAATACTGCTCTTTTTTATCACTTCATACACTGCTTCACTTACGTTAAATTACTGCAATTGTATTTAATAACATTTTCTTGTATATGTTAGAACATGTTCATGAAATACATTATGATCAAATAAACGTTTCTACTTTTATTTGTATTTTAGAATAAGTTTCTCTTTATCAGATTTACTGGACATTGTACAGTCACTGTAACACCCCAAAGGCATGCGAACCTTCTTCCACAGAGATACATGGTAGTTGGGGGGAAAAGAAAGTAATTAAATCAGCATGGAATTGGACATAGATCAGGATTAAATTTTTAAAAAACAAACATTTGTATTTAAAAATACAAATAAATATGGTTGAGAAAATCTCTTCCTTTTCATATTAGCCAAACCATGCTTCATAATAAACATGGTTTATATAAGGCACACTGTGCAAATTCCCATGCTCCCCAGAACCATTCCAGAGAAACAGTGTCCTGTGGTTTTCTTCCCATGAACAATAATCAGGCTTTATGTCCTGTGGCATTTGTCTCCTATTCTTTCTATCTTCTGTGTGCTGTTGAATCCTCTAGAAGTCTTTTCTGTTACTAACACAGACCTCCAAAGGACTGTGTATGACTAGGACCTGAGCTATGACTGAGGCTTTTTCCAGACATGCAAGTAGAGTGAGAAAGGGAAGCAGCAAGTTGTTGGGGTAAGCAAGGCAGTTATTTGGTTCTGAGAACTGCAAACCCTGTTTCCTGCCATTGTTTGTTTCACCTAATTATTCAAACATATCAAGACACAATCCAAGCAATCATAACTAATCAGGAGTATCGACATGCTTTTCTTAAAAATACAGTTACTGCCCCAAACATTTTTGAATTAGGTGGCTAAAGTTTTAAAAAACCTTGAGAAAAATCATGTAAATCTGCTTTTGTGATGGATGCCCTTTTTTGCAGAGAAGGAACATGCCCTTATAAAATAGGGTTCTCGGAAACAGAAATCCCCTTGCTAAAGTGTGTAGATATCAAAAAAAAAAAACAAAACGGTCTATGGATTTGGTAGGAAAAAAGTACCTTTCTTTTTTACACACAACCTTTGCTGAAAATCATCTGAAAACTGAAGAACTCCTTTTCTGTTAATAACCACAATACTAATTACAACTTAAATTTAGAAAGGGAACAAGAACCAGAAAAATATTTCCTGGGAACTTAAAACTCGGTATTCCATCAAGTACTGTTACTAGAATATGATAAGTGCCTTTGTTTCATCAGTCCCACGGCTCATCTGTTTTGAGAAGGTATAGCGGTTCCCTTCTGTGATCTCAGTAGCTTCAGGTTTCGTTTGCAGAACACGGAGGAAAGGTTCCTGATTATCATTCTATGTGCTCCTGGCCAAAGTGCCAAACTTATTAAGGGCATAGAACAACTTTATGTGATACTTGCACTGGTTTTGACTATTCCATCCCTGTCTAGGTGAGCTCTGAAGAAATGAATCCTTGCCTCTCTTTGTTTTTTATTCAAAGAAGGCAGTGGTTTCCTAAGCCACTATCGCAGGCTTTTCATCTTTACTGTGTTAATCTGTATGTAACTTCCTCAGGTATCACTGGAGGTCTAACACAGCATAACTATTTTTAGTCATACTCTAAGGGCTTCCTAGTGTGCAATAAATCAGAATGTGAAAGCATAATCCACCAAATGCATTGTATGGAGTATATCAATGTGGACTTCGATATACTGTGCACAACAAATGCTGGACTTTGAAATGTTGACTATTCTGTACACTTCAGGCAGGCACCTTTCTTGATTACACGTTGATTCCTAAAAGAAACACTAGAAATCGTTCCTGTCAACACCCTGAAATTTGAGATTGTGAAATTTCAATATAAGTGCCTGCTCTTAAGATGCCCTATCTTTTGTAGAATTATGAGTTTATTTTATTTCCTTTTCAAAAAATGAGAACACCACATTTTTTCTCCAGTATTTTGGTATGTCCCTTGTCCCTGCTTTTCTGCAGGTCAGTGATGAAGTGAGTTTCTGATCATAAAAAGGAGAGAATTAATCTTCCTAGCTGTCAGTCCACATTTTGCCAGGAGACAAAATAGTGCCAATACGACCTTCAGTCTTCTTCCAGGCTCTGCCCAGTTACAGACTAGTCAGAGCTGTTAAACAGCAGATGCAGAAGGGTAGGAATAAACTGCCATTGCCCAAGAGTTTTGAACTTTGCAGCTCCTGCTTTGTCAGGGCAGATTCATGAGGCAGGAGGCAAAGTGAGGTGCTAGGTTTTGTTAGCATTTTCTGTGATGTGGTCTTGCTGGCTTTGAGACACATTACAGACATTAAAAAGAGTTTTCAGGGTGTAGGTGATCAGTCCTTTGTAAAAACTCAGCAGACATTTTGATTTGTCTTGAGACCACCACCATAAAATGATGGCCCCCGAGGCTGCAGTCATTTTCTGAACGTAGGCCAAATTTCCATAGGAGCAATCTGTTTGTGCTCTAGTGGTTTTGCCATACATTTCCTTGATTGCTATGTATCAGTATTGTTTCCACAGGATTTTGCTTCAAAACACCCAGACAGAATGTCTCTAGAAGACTTTCACTGATACTAGCGATGAAACCACTGAATGATCATTTGAATCAGATCCTCAATAAAATCTATAAGTTTTGGAGCTGTTCGTAGACTCTATTGGAAAGGAAAGATAAGTAATATTTTTGAAATGAACAAATGAAGTAAGATAAATGGTTACCAATACATCAGGATGTTGAAAAAATACTCACAGTTAATAGGTACGTTATATGAAGGGTTTCACAGTACCAGGTCACTTACACATGGCTTGATTTATGGTTTTCCTCGAAACGTTCTCATTCATTTTGAGCTTTAACATGCTCATCAGAATTACTTAAGCTAATCTGCTTGATTGCTGCTGTAGCAGCTCTTGGCTCGGTGTCTGCTTAGTTTCAGACTTTGTATTCAACAGGCTCTCTTGTTGCCCTAGCAGTATGACTCACATACAGTACAAGGCAAATGCCAAGGTGCTGCCAGTCACAAGAAACTGATAGAAATGGAAGTGAAGTATTTGGTAGTTTCTTTTCCTGTCCACAGGGTGTTGATGGAAAGAAACAAGGCAGGACAATCACGCTGCTTTCACATTTTGCTCAGGTGCCAGGAGGCGGTTCTTTCACAGTCACTGCAATTGTTGCTGTTTAACATGGAAGCCTTAAGCCAGACATAATTAGACTTTTTCTTGACAAATCATTTGTGCAAAGTCTTGACAGGTTGAAAACTGAAACGGTTGTGCTGCATTCTTCAGGGTCTGAAACAGACAGGATTACAGAAAAATGAAAGCAAGTACTGTGAAAGCTATAACTTGCAGAAATATGTGTCTAGTGTGAGTACAAAGTCTATGTCATGTTTGATCAAAACAATTAGACAGAAGATTGTCTCGTGTTTGCTGGTGTTATACTACAGTATATTAGTAATATATAAGGACTGTATTTCACTAGATAAATTCTGCCAAATGAGATGCAAACAAACACACCAAAAAATATAATATGCACATATCTGATATTTCTGCAGAGAAAAGTAAGTGTGTAAGTCTTACAATTTGAGCTCATGTAACAACTGAAAGATTCTTCCGGTAAGATGAGCCATTGCACTGGAAAGAGAAAAGCTCCATGAAATTGTTATCATATATTGTCAATACACTCATGGAAATATTCACAGAATTATAGAATCATTTAGGTTGAGAAAAAACCTTAATGATTTGCTGCATCTAAGATATTCATATTCTTCCTATGAAGGCTAGTATCGGTAATAAGACTTGCTCAGTGATGTCATGGTTAGATGATGCAGATGTAGACATTTTCAAATATTTGCAAATTTTTTAATCACTACATAATGAACAAAATCCTCAAACATCTTCGTTTCTACTCCTACTTGCAAATACCATGATTTTCATGAAAATGCATAATTGTAGCTAGGGTTTAACAGCAGATTTATAGTTATAATGAAGGGTTTTATGAAACATACTACAGGAAGCTCCTCAGTACATTAGAATGCAAATAATTGAATCAGTGCTTTTCATAATGTGTCCTGAATGTCTGGTGAAATAGAACTACTGATTATTCCCTGTAACATTTTTTCATGTTACTTCACAAAATGTAGCAATTTGTAATAAATCTGTTTGGTAAGCTAGTTCTAAAGCATCACACAAAATCCTTCCCACTTTCCAAGGTCTTTCCCAAGGCATTATCAAGAACTCTGTATAATATACATGCAGAAAAATACATTCCAGAGTCACATGTGAGCTTTCAGTTTCTTTGTGTATGAACAAAATTCTGTCAGAGATTGTCAAGTCTTAGTGTCATGTTCTGCACAGAAAAACAATAAAAGAAGAGAGCACCTCCTCTTGTAATGAAATAAATCATCAGCTGAAGCTTTCAAGTTGGCCTGAAATTTTGCAATTGCACATGATATGGTTCTGGTGTACCATCATATGTATGTGCAAAACCAAAACAATACTTCCCCAGTAAAGCTGTATATACATCTGTTCAAACGTAAATCATCTTCATCACATATAGTACGTGTGCATTCAAAAGATCTCAAAAGAAATGTTCTTTGCTCTTTCACCAGCTATGTGGTGAGAGGGAGCATCATGTCTTTCTTATGGCTTTCTTTAACAGACTGTGTTAGTAATCATATTTCAGAATTACCTCAGCAACTGGTAGAATTTCTTGTCCCATACTTAGAAAGGAGTAACTTCTCTGTAACTCAGTTCATCTTTCTGTTGTCCTGTCCTCTACCACTTCACTAAGTGGTTAAGGAATCATGCTGACTTATGCGTGTATACCTTTTATATCACACGACTCTGGCTTAAACTCAATCACCTGCACTTCTTAAACATAAACCAACTAATTTTCAAAACATTATAGTTAATAATAAAAATTCAGTTAGTAACCCAAGTAAAATTATTTCTGCCATATACATTATGTCTTTTCCTTCTGCTGCCGCACAACAGCGAAATTCTTGTTCGTCATGAATGAATTTTACCTTTGGCAGCTTGGAAATGTATTCTCTTAATTGTATTTTTACTGTAATCCAAACTTGTTTAAGAGACCAAAAAAATTTTGCTAAATCTGTTTGACTCAGAACATATGTTAAAGTCTTTGTTGTAGCTCACTCAGGAGTGCTTTTTTGTGTGGTACAGAATGGATTAGTTAGATGTAGCAAAAGGTAGTAATCAGTAAATTATTCATGATAATATGTAATTTGTTAAAGATTTACTTACAAACCACATGCTAAAAAGCATTAGGACAACCTCTGCTTTATTATTTTAAGCAGTGCTTTTCACTTTGATTATGTGTAGTAACTTAGCTTTAGAAGAGGTCTTGTTTTTGCATGACAAATCCCTCCTCTGCTTTTACTCTGAAAGCTGTCTTCTTTTAGATGTACTGCATTTCTGAAGTTCAATCCTGTAGAGTTTCACTTCCCACTCCTCTTTCTAATGTTTGTTAGCATGGCTGTTCTTAAACATATTGAATCATGGAAACAATGAAAGCAAGCGTGCCTATAGGCAGCTCAGTCATGTATGTCCATGTGAAAGTTGCCAGCACACTGCCTGGGGGAAAGCAACCTTTCTGCCTTGAGATACCAAGATATGCTGTCAGCATTTTCTAGGAGGAAATGTGTTTCTGTTTTAAGTACAAGAATCAAAAGAATAAGAAAAAAAAATAATAATATTGAGCTCTAAGAACAGCATAGGGGTGTGTTTATAATCAAAGCCCCTGGTAAGTCACTAGATCTCTATCATTTTAGTCAGTGACAAATACTCTAGCTTTAAAAGACTGAAATATTTTTCATGTCTAATGACTGACATTGTGCCTCAGAGTGTCTGCCTACCTGGGGGGAGGTGTAAAAGTTGTGGGAATGGTCCTGTGAAAGGAAAGATAAGAGTAAAATCAAAGGAGAATTGGCTGGAGCTGCAATTCATAGTCAAATGATGTCTGTGCATGAAGAGTCACAGGGAATGACACCTCCTTTCTCAAAGACATTGAGTGAATAGGAATAAATACAATGAATTCTGCATTGAGATGTAGATATTCTCTTGGCAGTTTGTAATAGTTATGATTTTCTTGCCAATGTAGCAAAAGCTAAAACAAAATTGCTTAGATTAATAAAAAAAATCAATTAAAAAGGTATGATGGGCTTGATTAATATTATTTTATTTATATTTATGAAATTCAATATTTTTAAAAAAATTGAAACTCCTCTCAAATATAACCAAGCAAATATACATCTGACCACGGCCATCACTGGAGACAAAAGAATTGTAATGTTCTAGTACGGTCTGGCACAAACAGCTTCAGCCACTCTTCTGCTGAGCAATGCACCTGTGGATGCTTAACACCAGCACACAAATCCATGTACTTTTCTGTCCTCTGCAGCCAGTGAATTCTATGTGCTATAAAGCTCCTCTGCCATTAACCTGCTGGCCCTGTGCAACAACAGTGCAGGAGAGGAATGATTTTCATTCCTTAGAAAGCTGCCTGAAGTCTCGTTTCTGTCTTCTATCACAGCTCACTGTAGGTAGCCTGAACCGGCGTTAAAACTTAGCTGAGAAAAATTGGCTCTCAGTTATATTCACTCATTGTATTATCTTTTATTTTTATGAGCCCAGTGCTAAAGAAAAACTTCCTTTCATGTAAAATGATGATATGGTTAATATGAATGGAGAAGGATGGAAACAGACAGCAAGAGTGAAAAAGGAGTAAAGGAAATTATGTTGTTTGAAATACAACCCAGTAAATTGGTATACTTAAATCCAGCGTTGCATGAAGACTCATCCAATTTTTCTCATAAGTAAGCTTAGGAAAATAAAGACATAAATAAATAAGAAATTTTTATTTATATACTAGTCACCAAGGAGAAGGCAAATTTTCAAAACCAATGTGAACACCTTCGTAAATACAGACAAAATACCCTGAAATGAATTGGGACGACAGGAACAAATTTCTGTTGATTCTAATAGATTTAGGATTAAACCCTAAACAACGAATTGGAGAGGGTATTCCATAATAAACAGGAGCTTGAAACTCCATGTTTGACAGTGGGGAAAAATAGCCAGTAAATCAATCATCTATGCTGTTGGTGCTGTACAGCACCCTGAATAAATGCTGATGACAGTGCTGGCACACGCTGGGGAATGGGTAACACCTGGTATCCTTGGTGCAAGCCGGCGGGAATGTCAAGACAGCAGAACGCAGTCCCCAAGAGTAAAGGGAATGTTGAGAGATATGAGTGCTTTGGCTGGAAGGAGAGCATTTAGTTTCCCATAAAAACACGAGAGAAACTGTCTCAAATCCAATTCACTGAAAAGACTAAGAGATCAAATTGACTTTGCACCATGCTGTGACTATCTCCTGACTAGAGCTTCATTGGAGTAAATTAATTTTATTAAATTTTTTGTTCAACAGTTAATAAAAATGTAAAGAGAGGATCTTACCAACATGAGTGTCCCAACAACGTCACAGTACCTGAGAAAGATGTTACTTACTAGACTATAGATGAAAATCCAAATTTTGTGAATTATGTCTGCAAACCACAAGAACCTTCAGAGTTCTGGGACAGTCTGGTGAGAATAACTCCACAGCCAAGCACCCACATGAAAGCCCAAATTTTTCAAGCAGTCAATGTAGAATAAATTTGATAATTCAGTCTACAAGTTATAACAGCAATGTCTGGGTGATAGAAGGAAAGATATACATTATGATTTAAAGGTATGTGTACTGCCTTCTAACAGAGACCAGAAGGCAGTACAGATTTCAGAGAAAGAAGAAAAGATTTTTTTCAGCAAAGAGAATAGAAAACTTTAAGGGAGGAAAACAGCCTTAGAAACAGAAGAAAGTCTACCAAGTAAAAATGGTGGTGTGTTAATTTCTATTTGTGTGAGGAAACCTTTTCATAAATAAAATGGAGTGGGAATAAAGTGGGAATGCTCTCTTGTGGCAGTAAGTTGTATTGGTCCCTTGCACGCAGTATTGGATTGATGAAGTTTGACTAATTTGAAATGTAAAATCTGAAAGAAAGACTGATATGTCTATGGTCATGTATTGTGTGGCTATAATAGTTGGACTCCCTGAGATCCAGGAGATTCCAGTAGAAGTCTAGTGTCCCAGAACTCCCATCATTATGATGTGCTGAACCAGGGATGGGGAATTCCTGCTCAACACAGGCTGCAAGAAATATTGTGATTAGTTTTTGTGGTACTTCCTCGTGCTCCCACCTTATCTGAGCTGGTTCTCTGCCAATTAATTTTCTTCCAAGCCTGACACAAAGTCAAATATTATGAAAGCAAATCATACAGTTGTGTCATCGACAGAAAATGAGTCAGAGCAGGGTGTATTCTGTGTTCTATAGCTCAACTCTGTCCTCTCTAACAGCTCATACATCTGACTGCCAGGGAAAAAAAATATGGAGATCTTTAGAGCTGCTAATGACAAAAATAAATTGCCTTCTCATAGCTCCTGCAGAAAAATTACTAGCCAAAAGTAGAACCACCTTCTCAGCCTCAAGTCTGCAAAATTAACAACAAAATATTGTAGTTAAAATAAATAAACAATGCTTGACTGGTTTAAAATCATGATATGCATAGTCTATCATTATGCATCACCAAGCAATTGGGCAAGAGTGAAATCAATGCAGTGTCCAAGGTTCTGTCAGGCAAAAATATGTTTGAAAGAAATTAACACATCTGTACAAGATGTGTCAAAATTTTTTCTAGCTGAATATGTGTGGTAAACATATTTATTAGCAAGTTAATATTAACTGATGACAATATAGATGTCTGTTGATCTGATCAGTAATGATGCAGGAATTGCTAATTCTCCAGTGAATGTTTTGCAGCAGCACCTGTGGATCTTCTTGCATAATCAGCGTGATTAGACTTTGATAAACTGCTATACTTCCCCAATCTTTTAGCCAGTGGCTTACTCAGCCTATATACTGCCTCCTATAAACACTTAAATCTGAAACAATTTCAGGAAAAATATTATTCCCAGGGTAATGGCTCAGTTTGCATTGCTTCTACCGAACAGTTTTCTGAAAGGCATCCTCTGAGCTTAAGGTAGTCTGCTTGCAACATTCCAATTGTTTTATTTCTTCTTTTTCCTTTCTTTGTTGTTGCTCTAAATTAAACTCTATTGGAGACTGCAGCATTTCATATTATAACAATGCCTGTCAGGAGTTCTTTACTATGCATGATAAAATGTAAACTCTTTAATTAGCTTTTTTGTAATAAACATTGGAAACTACTTTAGCATCTTAATCAGTAGAGTTTCAAAGTTAGTTTGCTTTTTACTTGCCTCTCCTGCTCTTCTTTGTTTGCCATGCTCTATTACTCTGTTGAAAGCTATCATTTACAGTTTATCCCATTATTGATGAGCAGTGTATTTGTCTTTGCTATTTTTAACTAAAAGCAAATATTTTATTAAAAGTCTCCTAACATTGTAACTCAAGCACTTTGACAGAAAACGTTTGGAAGTACATCACTCACTCCAAGGTGAGTTTCCTGGAAACAAGTTGTTCTAATTTACTTAACCCAACAGTGGCAACTAGATATCACGAAATACCCAAGATATTCTGAAAGCAAGCATTTACAAAAGGGCTGCTAAGTGGATTGCTGGCTGCTGAAGAGTATCAGACATGGTAGTCTTACCCACAGTTTTAATAAACTCACCTATTTATACTGTGATTGGGATTTGGAACACAGTTATGTTGGTCTTTCATGCTAGCACCCAAAGCAGCAATATGGTGCTAAATAAGAGGTTCCCAAGGAGTAAAAGTCAAATAATAGAAGGAGTTTGGAAGAGAATCACACCCTAGATGTTTTTGGACAAGCATTTTTAATAGCTTTTCTTTCCCCCGCCTCCATTTCCAGGCTTGAGCAGTAAGAAAAGAAAAGAATCTGAGGCGGTTAAAAAGGCTGTGCTTTACACATAGTTATGCTGTCTCCACCAATAAGCTGTTTAGCTGCTGAGATCCATGAGCTGCAGAAACCCATAGTGAGAACCATCCATCTCAAAGTACTCCTTCAAAAACCTGCTGAGCAGACTGGGAGCTGCAGCTGTGACCTGGCCTGCAGCTGCCTCAAGACGGCTACGTCACAGCCCTGTTAGTCTTTTTCCTGTGCTGTCTGAATGCCTGTCAAGCAGGAGAAAGCTGGGGTTGAGCAACAGCCTCTCTTTCACTTCATGGCTTACAGAAAGGAGTCAAAAGTCTGATGCCAAATTAAAAATATTAAAAATAAAATTATGTCTTTTGGATTCTCCTCTTTTTAATGCTCTGCTACCCAAAGCACGTGGAGGAATGATGGCATTTATCGTATTTATGGAAAGTGGGGGCTTTTTTGTTAGTTTGGGGTTTTGGTTTTTGTTTGCTTTGGTGTTTCTTTGCGGTTTTTGTTGGTTTGGTTTGGTTAGGTTTGGTTTGGTTTGGTTTGGTTTGGTTTGGTTTGGGTGGGGTTTTTTTGGTGTTTTTCTTTTGTTATTTTGTTTTGGGTTTTTTGGGGTTTTTTTTGTTTGTTTGTTTTTTTGTTTGTTTGTTTTCTGGTTTTTGGTTTTTGTTTTAACTGCAGTGCGCAGTATTCATTTGGTGCCTCCTGAGGACTGTCTTAAAAAGCCCAGAAGAAATCAAGATCATTATTCAGGCCTTCTGCAACAGATAATTGAAGAATTACAATTGAGAAAAGATGTTCTTTCAAGCAATGTATGATAGTAAGTTTGCATTTGAAAGTGGGAAATGATCCTTACCAAGTTCATCTCACATGAATTGGAATATCTCTAATTCCTACAGTATTGGACAGGATGAAGACTAGGAGATCCTATGAAAGAGACTTTCTAGATTTGTGCTGCTGCACCGCTGTGCCACTTAATACTCCAAAAGATTTAATATTAAAACTTTTGGAATTGTATTTTCTTTTTGAAGAGATTATATTATTCATTTATGTCTTGAATTTTGTTAAGATAACAAAGACAAGTTTTTCTACTAAATATAAAAATCTGCTACTTGCTAAGACAGAAAGCATTTTCTTCTAAGGGTTAATCAGTAAACAAATGTCCCTGGTCTGTGATATAACAAATATCTCAGCTTTAATCTACCTGTTCGCCTAAGGATTACGTTCTGCTGTGTGGCATTATTTCAGCAGCTTGTTCAGAGCTGTTGAATTGAATGTGATATTTGAACAAACAAAATACTTTTGAGACTATTATTTCATATACAGAATTAAACTTACCACAGCTACAAAAGTGTTGATGTTTCCTTATAACCCTAGTCCCACTATGTACTCTATCTACATTATTATCCAGTTTTTAATTAGATGTTAATATCACAATTATTTGTCAAAAAAAAAAAAAAAAGACCTAGTGAAAGCCAACAGTCTGCCAAGCAGTCTGCTTTCCATCAAATTCCTTCTTTTCGAAGGGATATATCTACTGGAATATATAATCGACTAAATAAAAGGTCATTAAAAGGTCATTAGAATTCCCCAAATTGTTTTGGTTGAAACTGTCCAAAATGATTCCGTCTGAAGGAAATATTTATATGGATACTTTCACTCTGGAAATATACAGTCAAGAAACTTGAAGATACCTAATGTCTGGAAAGCTTTTCTCTCAGCCTAGATTAATAAGCAGTGATATGCTTCTCTTTGTATTAACCAGGACTTGATGGTAACGAAAAATTAACCAATTCAAAATTTAGAGTTAATAAATGAACACCATCTCAAACCTTTATTCAGAAATCCCTCAAAAGGGAAGTGGAACTGAACTTTCTAGTGTTCTATTTTTCCTAGTCCCAAAATGAGCATCATAATTTTAGGTTTAGCTGTGATCTGTGGCTTCATCGAGAGCACTTGCTGTTTAGCTGTTTTCACTCATCAGTGGGAGCATGTAGCATGCAGACACTAGACATGGGTTATTTGGTTATTTGCAGACAGACATACTTGCCATTCCTAAAATGTTCTTCAATGGAAGTTTTGTTTCCTTTTTTCCTGAGGCTTTAACTCTTACGCTTCAAATTGGCATTTCACTCTTGTGCCTCCAACTACCTTCAGTTTAGAGTGGCTCCTTCTCCCAGGAATGTTTAGTATTG
This sequence comes from Cnemophilus loriae, assembly GCA_013397755.1. Lineage (NCBI taxonomy): Eukaryota > Metazoa > Chordata > Aves > Passeriformes > Corvidae > Cnemophilus > Cnemophilus loriae. The sequence continues at coordinate 926,455 of VZTF01000151.1, forward strand.
GTCCAGAATTTTTTATGTTTACCATTTTAACATGTCCCACACTTCATGACATTCTCCTTTTTAGCAGGTGTGTCTCCTAAACACAACAAAGCAACACATTTCAGTACTGCCTGTTAATTACCATATTCAACACCTCTTCACCCTGCTGCATTTCAACACAGCTGTTCCAGAGAGCTAGGGCCAAAGGAGGCAGACTGATTTCTCATTTCATTCTGGGTTTTCACGTGTACGCTGTGGTTTAAGTCTCTGAATATAGACCCAGAAAAGTTACTTCCACAGGAGCTTTAGCATGAGCTTCTGAAAATGTACATTGCTGTATTCTTTTTCCCTTTCCTTTTTCTCCAAGGAGCAATATAAGGAGCCATTTTCTCTAGAACCATGATGGTGTTCTAAAAATAATAACCGCTTCCAGACATGTGCTTGAGACCTAAGGAAGGAGATACTGATACCCTGAGATAAATCTTTACATCTCTCATCATATTTACAGCATCAACCTTCCAAACCCCCTTCTTGTAGTCTGACTGGCCAAAGGTGACAGAGAGTCATTTTGTGTCAGTAGGGGTTGCACAATGCAGGACACCTCACCTGAGTAATTAGTCAGTGTTAAGGATGCAGACAGTGTTTTATTTTATTAAAGATCAAAATATTATTCTGAGTTTTATATTTCCTTCATTTACAGATGACAATTATAATTCATTCCTTCTAAATGTGAAGTCTAGGTTCATAGCAACTGCTTGTGAAATAGTTAGAATTAATTTTCTTTGTCTCCCGGTTTGCTATTTCTTGCAGCTTTCAGGACACACAGAGGTATCTTCAGGGAAGGGACCCTGAGTCAGGGAGAGTTTTGAGGTAGATATTGTTCTACAGCAAGCACGCCAAAAAACATGTAATGAACTCTGAAATTCTAGTTTATTTTAGCTCAGACTAAAACAATGGACCTTTATAAAGAGACAAGTGAGGCCTGCTTAAGTAAGACAATAAAAGTAAGAGAACACGAAAATAAATCTTCCTTTGCCCACTGTATCCTTGCTTTTTTTCAAGCCTTGCTCTGAATCCAACAACTTTCAAAGGCTTCTTGAACCAAACTCAATGCAATCCTCTCTTGAGAAAAAGAGAGTTTTCTTTGGTTTTTTTCTTCTATCTCTTTTTACTTCTTATTTTTTTTCTTATCCTCTTGTGTTTTTGACCCTGATTTCCTCAGGAACCACAGCTCCAGCTGAAGACTCTCTGCTTGTTGGGTTCCTCACACTGCTTGCCCCACAGGTTTCATCACAGTGTTTCCTATCTATAGATACTCATTGCTCTCAGGTAAGACACAGAAGGGAACCCCTTGGCCCAGAGCATTCACTGTGATTCATGTGAGTTAATGAAGACCGGATAAATGTCAGCTTGCCCTTGCTGCTTTTTAGAGAGCACAACACTAAATAAATCATGAACAAACATGGCACATTGTAGCATCTGTTCTCTTCCTTTCCAAATTCCATGCATAAGGTTCAATTTTATGCTATCATCAGGGGCCTACTCACAGCAGAGACAAAATTGGCATCGCTCATAATGAATTAATACAAACCTCAAAGTGAAATTAAGTTATTTCCATTTTCTGTCACTAAGGGATATAAGATAAGGCAGGAGAAGGCCAAAACAAGTGCTTTGGAGGATGTATTATTTTAATAGAGTGAAGCTATAGATGTGACAGAGTGCTCTCGTCACTGGGGTCACTAGACCCTCGTCTAGAGGGTGTTTTATTTTGCACCGATATTTCTGAGGTCTAAATTACTTCACTGCCAATGGTTATTTCCAAAGCAGTGAGGTTAAACAATATTTGGTATGATTTCTTGAAGAGTTCGATCTGACAATGAATTGATTGATGTGCTCGGCGTGTAATAATTGTAAATGGCTATATAGATATAGCTAAAAAGAGTGTGGCTAAGTACAGTCCTCATTTGAGAAGCCTCACGTTTTATAGAATAAGTTTATGTAGAAATAGAAATGCGTGTATACTCCACCTTATTAGAGCTGGATTGCAGTATCACCTATTCTGAGCACCTGAAACTCAAAAGCCACATCTCTAGACTGTGCCAGAGGATTAAAATCAGAAACCCTCTTAGATATTTAAAATTATATATTGTCTTTGGGCTGGTAAGGTGAGACAAAATCTGAAGCCATTGCCTAAATGTGGAAACAGAGCTGAGGTTTAAAAAGCACCACATTAAAAATGTCAGGTAACTGAATAACAGCACTGCTATGCACCTGGACAGAAAGGTAAAAGGGCAAGACCTCGCCCAAAGACCATGGCGCAGAAGAAACCTGAGAGTAAGGGTTAACACTATTACAGTGTCAGTACTCATAGGTATAACAAGATCTAAGGCTGGCAGGCTACTTACAGCCTGAAGGACTGCAACATTCGCAGAGGAAAGGCAGGAAAGAGAAGAGTGAAATGTATTGGTTGGGCAGCCCGAGAGAAGAGTTAATCCTGATGATTTGGGCCTCTCTGAGATTCTTGGGAATGGTGTGAATGTTTTGGTGATGTGATCAGGCCATTCATAAGTTTAACAGTTCCTAAAGCCAACCTATCTTAAAAATGCTTGTATACTAATCACATCTGACCTAGCTTCTGGGAGGACTTGAAGACCCTGTGACCCAGGCTGCCCGCTTTGGACTACCTCAAGTTTGACATTGCTTTGATGTTGGCTGTACTTCGTGCAGACTAATCTGAGTACAGCAATCTACATTGCTGTATGTTTGTGTGTGAGAACTCACACGCATGCGCATCTGTTAAAGAAGAGCCTATATGCAGGTAGATATAATGCAGAGGAAGAGTAAGGTACCTTACACGGTGATCTAATATGACGTTACGTTAAGATCACTTCTGAAAGCCAAAACTAAACAATTAGATTATTGTACGGAAATATCGACGAGCTACTCTGCCTGTGGCTAGTTTGCTAGCATTTTTTCATTATGGAGTCATAACTGCAAGCATACATGAAACCATAGATGTAACTTTTGATTATTCATGTTATTCCAAATATAAAGACACTGATACATAGAGCCAGCACTGAGGCTTATATTTATAACTCTAATAAGGAGAATGTCAATCTCATAGCTCACAATTTAACATGTAGTACCAACATCTTGGTGTACCATAAGTCTGAACCCAAACCAAACTTCTTGAAATTGACAAGATCTCATGAAACACGTTCCCCACAGGTTTCTTCTCTCTTTTAACAAAAGCAAAAAGAAAACTGATCAAGAAAAGCCACAATTAAAAAAAAAATAAAATAAGCATTATTCTTGGAAAGAATGTCTCATTTTCTTCCTTCCTTTTGGCAGTTTTCTAGGCTGCTGTAGATTGAAGAAAATAGGAATAAGCATCTTTTGACCACAAACAGATGTGCTTGATAAAGAAAATGTCAGCAAAAATACTAAAGCAATGTGTCACAGCAGCTTTCTGACAGATAGAGGGAAAAGGTAAAAAATGTTCTATCATGTCCGACAAGGTGTTCTTTTTGAGATTTAAAGATCACTGTGCAACTTTAAACATGTTTGTCACTTTGGCTCTGACTGGAGCTATCTGGAGCTTCACAAGAACTTTATCAGCTAAGCATAGGGGGGAAGAAAGAAGCCCATTCCCATTTATCTCAGCCAGGTTCCCTTCAAAGCCAACAAATAAATTACAGTGTACATTTGATACAAATTGATTTCTTAACTCAAATAACAATGTTGTCCTCCCAGTCAGGCCATGTGTCACTCATTCGCGAGCCTGAGTGAAAGGCTCAATCTGTCTGCGTGACAGAAATAGGCCTGACGCATCTCACCGAGGAATGCTAATAACCCCGGCCTGGCCCGGGCCTTTGTGGGCAAGCCGCGATAAGGAAAATCAGCCCGTCCTGTCAAACGCCGCGAAGGCCTGATCGCTGTTTGTTCCAACAAGCTGCATAGGCCTCGGAGTCGCCATCCTATTTCATGTAGTAAATGAGAGGAAAATAAGATCCGGCTACCTCGGTTAAGATGCCAGTGACTGTGATGAAGCTGAAGTGAAAGGAAACCCCATTGAATATCTTGAACTGATCTTATCAGCTGCTGGAGAAATGAGATATTGGCAGGGGCTGTTGAGTTTCTCACAGCTGAGCAGGTTAATAAGGTTGGGAGGCAGGCCACAGGCTAATTGGATTTGCCTTGGTTTGATAAACAGTGGCAGGCCCATTGCCAGAAAAACATACACAATGTGGCTTTTTCTCTTTGTTTCTCTTTAAGCCATACGGGGAAACAAAAAAAAAAAAAAAGCTGGAAAAGAGAAGCTGCTTTTTTTTTCCCCTTTTTTCGAAGCTAAAGGTGTCTTCCTGAATTCCCAGATGAAGAGGCCAACAAAGTCAAACTGTGAAACAGTAGTTGTTGGGTGTTCTGATTTTAATCAAACACCATTTAACCTGCCTGACCTCACAAAGTCAGCTCACATCAAAACAGCACAACTGTAAGGGCTAACTAGAAGCAGAAGGAAATAACAGCCTATTGAAGCTTTCCAAAGGCTTAAAATATTCAAAAGGAAACAATTTTGCAGCCTCATCTCCGGGCAGATGCAGCCTGGGCGGAACCGACAGCCCGCACAGCCATGTCCATGCTGCGCCCAGTGCGGGCACCCAGGCTGAGCCCATGGCTGATGGGCAAGGTGCCAGCACCCCTTCAGCCCTCTCTAAAGTTTGATCCCATGGTTCTTCAGCTCCTGCCATAACTCTCCGTCTTTTCCATGCTGTTACTTGGCAGGATCTGACCTGGAATTTGCAAGAAGTTGAGGAGCTTTTTGATTAAACACTGCAAAACTGTGCCCTGCAGGGCAGGCAGAAGGCTGCTCCATTACCCCTGTGTTGCTGCGCAGGTTGCTGCGAGCTTCCACCCACACTGCCCAATAAAACCTGCCAAAATGCCAAGACCTTTGCATGACCTTGGAAATGTAATGATTTGAAAAACATTTAGCTGTTGAAGTTGCTACTGAATGCTTCTGATAAAATCCTCTCACTACATTTTGTTTCACGAGGTTTGGCTTGTATTTTCTCCACCAACTCTTCTAAATCTTGGGTCTATTTTCACTCTGGATTGGCATTGGCAGGGCCAGTGAAAGGAGAAATAACAAATGAGAGTGGTGATGCCTTATTCACTGCAGGTACAAATATAGCACCAGGGCAAGGCAGTGGGGCATTACTTAGAGCAACGGAGGAATATGCATACTTTTAATACGAGTGCAAGCAGTTGAATACATTTTCAGTGTGTACAATGCTCCACACTGTGGCATCTGAACATCTGAATCTTTTTATGAACTTCTGTGATTTTATCTATAGAAGTTATCCATGGCACCAAAAACCAATGAGAAATGCATGCCATCCCAGTGGAGAGCTTCTAAGTATCTTAATATTTTTTCTTTTATTTAGTTCCTGGCACCTTAAGGAAATATGTTTGCACACCATCAGATTCAGTGAGTCAGACAAGACGAGGAACTAGAAGGAAACATGTCCAAGCTTATTCCATATATTATTTTTCTGGGAACTTCTTTTTAATGTTTTAAAAGAGATTAATTTCTCAGAGGAAATGCTGTTTCTCAATTACGTGAGAAACATAATGTTTGAAGTCTTGGTTTAAATATGACCACAACAAAGAGTTTCCACTCTCTTCAGCTCCATTCTTTAGAAAAAGAATTGTATTTATGACTTTATTATTCACTCTAATTTGTATTTCACTACTTTAAAACATACTTTACATTAACATAGCATATTTTATCAGACTCTTTCATAATACTACGTCAAAATGAATAATATTGTACGTCTCACTTTTGTTGATACATGAGCAGACATTTCCTGAGCAACTCTTTCCTGCTTAAAATTTACAAGTTTCTGAAAGCACTTGCAACAAATATTGCCTGTGCAGGTAGCTTAAAATTTTAGCAGGTTCAGAAGTATGCCTTTTTGGGGCAGTTTAGATTCCTCTCCTAGGCTGACTACTCCTCCTTGTCTTTTGGGTTTTCTTTTTACATTTGCCAAAATAGAATCAGAATATAACTTGCCCAATGAAGGAGATACATTTGTTTAGAAATAGTATTTAACTTTCTAGAAAACAATGCCAGTCCTCGCTGAGGAGGCATGTGAGATGTGGAATGCTGAGGAACATAAAACTGCCTCTTCCATCTGCTTGCTGAACTGCTGCCTTACTGAAGATGAAATTCCCTTTCATTCTCTGGTCCAAAGAATATCTAATTTGTAGGAAGTGAATTGGTTTGAACAGAACAGAAAGAAGATTTTTTTTTTTCCCCAACAAAATGCAGCTAAAGGCTGGTCTCCCACCTGCTAACCACATGTCATAACTGTGGGACTAGCAGTTTCTCTAGAGCAGAGAAGGTCCAGGCAGTTCAGAACTTACCACGTCCTTTGGCTCTGGAAGAAAACATACAAGAAAAGGAATGATTTGCCAGCAGAAGAGTTTCTCAGATCAAGATAATCAAAGAGATTTTCTTTGTTTTTTTCTTTTAGTTTTGGGCCTGGAAACATTTAAGAGAAATTTTGTTTCATGGTAAATAAGAACAAAACATGTAAATAGGATTGTAACTGAAAAAGTGAAACAAAACCCAATCCCTGTATCATGACGGAAATGAAACCATTCAGGGAAAATAAAGAAAAGAAAATAATTTGATCTAAACTCTGCTTAAATTAAGATTCAGGTTTGTTTTTAAAGAAAGAAAACTCTTTCCTCACTTTAAGTATGTTTCTGGACACCATCCCATGATACAAAATTGGCTTTGTACTTGCAATGACTTATGCATAATAGTTTCTTCCTTTCACATTTTGAGTGTTTTATTATTTTTGGATGCACATCAATACAGCATGTGGCACATGTATAAGGCAGACTGGGGTAATGGAAGTACATTTTCTGCAGTATAAATACTGGCTAGAACTAAGCTGACAAAACCTCTTGTCCAAAATCCAGGTTCACTACTGGTGAAATTAATAAAATTTGCACCTTTCAATAATAGTAGGATCAGTCTTCAATGGTGTTCCAGCCTTACATAAAGCTTGGAATAATGCTCCTATATTTGCTGTAAGTTGCATTTGGAATCATTAATTGGTCTAGTTTCCTGATATACCAAAATAGCAATGAACAGATGAATATAAAATAACACCTTTCTAAAATCATGAAAGATAGCAAATAAACTACATTTGAACTACTGATTTTAAAATTGCATTAAGCTCAAGTACTTCACACAGTCCTGATTTTATTAGCTTGCTATATTTCAGAAATTAAATAACTCGCCAACTAATGTTTTCTATTAACACTCAAAATTTATGATCAAAGTTTATCTTTTATTCAATTTTAATTTTTTAAAAATAGACAATACATAAATCATAGCTAATAATAGCAGTTCCAAAGACATCTCATAAAGACTAACATGTGCATTTACCTTTAATCTCAGTGAGAAGCCCTTTGCCTTTAATGGAACTATTCACAGAATGTAAAATTGAGCAGATGATCATATCTTTAAAAGATGGGTGCCTAAAGAAGCACCTGGTAATTAGTACTGAGTGATACAATATGAATAGAGCTCATAACAGCACACTGAGGTTTTCTTGGAATCATTGTGCTGCTATTTTTGGAAGGAAACAGATGAATCCAAAACTTGGAAAAAGTAACTGCCTGAAAGCACAAGCAAGATATGAATAATTAGCAGGTACTGTGGAACAATCTGACTAAAGAACATTTTCCCCGCATATGTGGGAAAATTCCTATGATATTTACTAAATTTCGTATTGGGATGACAAGGAAATAGAGATACAGGACAGATTCTGAAAATGTCCTTCCTCAAGAATAACCATTACCAAAATGTCTGTTCAGTATTTTCATGACCAATAATGAGATGAAGCAGCTCTGCCTCTCCCCAAAGCATAAGGCACTCCACATACTTGGCTATATAATAATGAGGTTTTTAAACAAGATTTCCTTTGGTTTCTTAATAGTTTATTTTTTAAATCAAATAAAAGATGAATGAATATTTACCATCAAACTTGTTTCTTGTAAGGTATACAAATGTATTCGGAATAAATATCTTGAGAAAAAATGAGAAAAGTCATACAGAATGTGACAATTAGCACAAATATATTAGAGTATATTGCCACAAATATGTAAAAATACATTGTAAATGTAGCTTGCCACCCTCTTTTTTTTTAATCCAAATTGACAAATAGGTCAGACAGAGTTGATAGGCTCCAGTCCCTCAGTTACAGAAGATTTATGGCCAGATGATTATATATATATACATTAAAATAGATTCATATCAATATTATTTTATCAGTATTCAATAGAAATGTGAAACTGTAACAATGGGGTTTTATTTTGCTTACTTAAATTATTCGTAATTTGGGTCAAAGAAAGGAAATAACATGATTCTGAGAATCTGAGTTTTGTTTTCTCAAGTTAAGACACTGTAAATGTTTAGCATGTGGAGCAAGTGTTGTTCAAAATTCAGATGTTCCAAGCCATGTTATAAACATAGGTAAAAAAACCCCAACATTTAAAAGCATTTTAGTCTTGGAAAATATGTTCTTCAGCTTCTAGTATAAAGGTGTTAATATTACATTATTGTGATTTATACATCAATTTAAAAAATGCTGACTCACACACACTCCTTTTTCCATAGTCACATCGCTTCATTTTCTTATACTATTCAGTGATGAAAGAATATCACCAAAGTTTCTACTTCTAAGTTGTTGCCAGCCGATAAATCCCCTTTCCAGGGTGTAAACCTCTGCTATTCCAGCTCCAAGTGTTTCAAAGACTGTTCCTGCTTCAGAAAATACAACTGCTCAGTAGTAGTGGATCTGTATCAAAGATTTGGTGCTCAGACCCCACTGTCTACCCAAGAACATACCAGAGGCTTTAGTTCAGACTTGGCTAGTCTGAACCTATGTAGTGACCCTGGGCAGGGCATATGATATATACAGTCTTGAGCCCCAGGTTTCAGTGTAATTTTACCTAAAAGGAATATATAATTTATAACTCCATACTGAAAATAAATAAATAAGTAGCTATCAAGTCTATATCTACATTGTATGCCTATGTTACTGAACAGCGTGGATTAGTACAGGTGGATCTGTAGAGCAGAGTAGCTGGTACTAAGGACACAATGTCCATGCATTTGGAGTAAGAGTTTTCTAAACTTTGGTCTGGTACAGTGAAGCTATTCGTGATTAAAGAACTTCAGGTTCATTTCCTGACACTGCAGGAAACATCTTCCAGCTGCTCTTTGAGACACTTGTGTTCTAAGCCACAGGTCAGTAAGTGGGGAAAATCAGGAGACTGACGTCACAAGCTCCCTCCTGCCCTGAAATAAAATGCTAATGCAGACACACTCTATTTCTTTCTATACTGTATTCAATTCTGTTTTCTGTTGATAGCATCGCCACATGTTATGTCAGAAGCATTTTCATCAGGGTCTAACTTTTAACTCTGACTTCATTAATGAAAACATTGGCAAACATCTTTGTGCCAGACCATTATCTCCCCTTCCAGGACAGTCTGGTTTACCTGTTAGCAAGTGGATTGCTCGGTTTATGATTTAGTTATCATCCCTACCGTCTTAATGAGCAGCTTCCTGTTTAGCATTACATCAGATTTTCTCTATGGTTCTTGACTAATAATTCTTTTCCAGGAGAAGATCTGAGCTTTTCTCACATGCTATTTTTACCAGATCTATGATATTTTTGTAGTGTAGAAAGACAATTATTTAATCAAAGAAAGTAAAATTGGTCTGGGACAATCTGCTTTCCCTTAATACGTATTTCTTTTTCTCTCATTTTTCATTTATCTCTATGTATTATACTTTCCTTCAAAATGTGTTCTGATATTTTCTGCATTACTTAGATCTAGCTGATAGGTCAGTTGACTTCTTCTCTTAGTCTAAAAAAGAGGTATATCTATATATAGATATATAAATATTCATTATCCTACATTTATTTTGTTGCTTATCAACAGACTTGCATTGCAATATGAGATATTTCAGCTGGACATCAGGATAGCGAAATAGGGGAACAGGGAGGATCTTCAGCCTTGGAGACACAGCTGGATGCAGTTCTGAATGAGCTGATCTGATCTCATTGCTGACTCTTCTGACCCTCCTGCTGAACACTAGATTACCTCTTGGACTACATTACCTCTTTCAACTTGAATTATTTTGTGGTTCTATGGTCATGCAAAGGCATATTTAAAGTACGTTCACAGGATGTAATCCAAGGACGCTCTAGAGACAATAGGCTCTAGAGACTCCAAATATTCCCATAAAATTAGAGATGTTTTATTATATAGACAGATTCCATGTCCTAAGTGAAAAAATCTCAACGTACTAGACATTTATTTCTACACACTTTCAGAGCTACAGTTTAACATATTCCATCAAAAATCTTTAGGCTACTTATCATCAACATTTTCATTTTCCTGACTGTTGTTCTCATCAATACTAAGCTTATTGCTTATACCATCAATCTAGTCTTTATTGGCGAGTAACAACAGAGGCATCATAATGTATTGCTTATTCAAAACAATTCTGAACCTTGATTACGTTTTCAAAGACCACCTGATATTCCATTTTTTTGAGAATCTTCTAAAAGTTGTCACAACTATCCTTGATCTGTGGTGTCTGCAGTGATGTTTGACCCATCAATCAGAAGATTTTGCTTGCTTTCTTCAGGATTACTCTCAGATGTAAAACTCTGCTTCTGGCAGACAGCATAGACCTCTGTTCTGCATTTTTTATCAATGAACTATTGTTTGTGTTTAACAAGGGGACAAACATCTCTTTTCAGTGGTATGAATCTGAAGCCCTTTCTGACATTTACTTCTTTCTGTGTACCAATCATTCCATTCTTTGTTCTACCTCCCAGTCCATAACACTTATGAACTGAGCTAATTATAGTAATTTTATTTAGTTGCTCTTTTTGAACTTTTACTGCTGTGCATGCAAGAGGTAATGGAAAACTCAGGAGAGTCAGGTAGCATTTCAGTAGTAACTTTATTAATCTACTGATGAATAAGAGCAAATCTGTTTTCCACAGAATTCCAGCCTTATCAAAAAGGATATCAACTGAATAAACAGGCCAGTTTTGCTATTACATTATTAATACAAACTCTTACTGCATATTCTAGTTTGAGGTAAAGTCACTATTTCCAAAAAGATCTGAAAGATTCTTTTGTCTGCTTGCATCAATAAATTAATATTAATTGGTCTAGGCAGAAGATTCAAATTATAGTTTCAAATGAGGTACAGTAATGTATGTAAATTGGAAAAGGAATGAGAAAAACACATCAAGTAAATTAGGTGGATACTCAACCACAAATATTGCGCATTAATATGAGAGAAATAGTGGAATTTAAGTAAAAATTAGAAAGTTATTTCTTTCTTCAGCCAGGCATTTCTCACACAGTTTTCAACACTCCACCTTCAAATTCCACGTGATATTAGCAAAACACACCAGATTGCTAATCATATTTCAATCCAGATATTTAGGGTGATAAAATACCTGCTCCATTAGTTGTGGTCCACAGGCTTTAGACATTCAGCCATTCTTCCTAAAACACTTCTAGCAGTTAAAAAACCTTTCAGAAACATTTGTAAGCCTGCCTTGCGTAGATTTAACTCATGTTCAAAACATTAAACTTATAGTTTTCACTAAGTGACAGATGAATGTACCCCAGGCTATATGGGGTGTTTTTTTTCAATTACTGAGACCAAATTTTAGTTGCTCCAGAAATTGTTTCATACTCCCTGGCTGTGGATCTTCAACTGATCCAAATAATTCTAGATAATTCATAATTATAATGTTGGAGGTGAAGGAGTTCATAGATTTGATAGTCAAACCTGCTAATGAACAAAAAATTAATTCTATCTTCCTTCTCATTAACTCACGTTCATTTTGGAGAAAAAGCCTCAAACCATAGAAGTAAAGTATTCCCCATTTTCATGCTGCATGCTTCAAATATTGTAAGACATTGCCACAATGCTAGATTAACACAGTTCAAGACACAAGGTCAAATATGTATACAGAAAGTGCCTTTCAGAGCTATACCATATAAATTGCATTAAGCTTCTGTTTGATTCTGAATCTGGGCTGATATTTGAGATGTTGCGTTGAAACAGAAACATAATTTAAAAGTGAATTTCCTGATTTTTTTTTCTAATAATCACCTACTGAGTCAATTTTGAGGCCTATTTTGAGATGAGCAAACTACATTTTTTGAGAAAACAAAATCAGAATCTTCATTCCAAAATCACTCCAAGTACTTGACATGACATTTGATTTATGTAATTAAATTCAGAATCAATGTGTGGATGGCTCCTCCTGCAGATCCATGGTATATACTTAGTGTTATGGTTCTTTTTCCAGAAAGTTGTAATCTGTATGTGCAGTGGAGATTGCATTTGTTCAACAACCCACTTGAAAACAGACATAAGGGAGATGTAAGAGCCTACTGATGCACTTCCGTTGCACCAAGTTCCTTGCTATAAGTAGACTTGTAGCAGAAGTCTAGTTCTCAGCGGAATATTATTCTAAAATGGTTGCAATATTTTAGTGACAGCATCTTATGCATCTTGTCAAGCACTGACCTGAGATATTCCCAAGTGGCATAAAAATACGCAAATATTTTTAAAAAATGCTTAAGGAAATTCAAACTTTGGAATTTCGTAGTAATTTGCTGGATATTTAGCAAAAGGTTTCTTTACAGTAATAGAAGAACAAGAGCTTCTCCCTCCCTCATAATTTTACTGGTGGTAGTAAAATTTTGTTTTGCTTCTATGATGTTTTCCTGCAGACCTCTGCAAAAGGCTGGATGAAAGCAGTTCCAGAAATCAAGTAGGTTTTTCCAGGCTCTGATACCACTGAGGAGAAAAGAAGGACTCTCATTGAACTATCCAGGTACATATATTAGGAAAAAGACAGCTCTAGAATGGAGAAGGGGACTGAAATTAGTGTGAGATGAACATGCTAAACTAGAGATCTTGCTCTGTTAATTCATTGATAACAGGTAAATATTTAGGCAATAACTTGCCCTCTCCTTTATACTGGGTGTTGAAACTGTAATACAGTGATAAGCTTCATCGCTGTCTGTATGGTCTCATCTTGTATAGCATTCCCAATCTGGAGTGAGAGGCAAGAGCATAGCGTGAAGCTGTGATGCGGCCTCCAGCCAGCTCTACACCAGTCAAATATCATGTCCCAACACGGAATGAGAGAGGCTGTCTAGTATGGTTCAAATGGAGTAAATCGTCCCATTCCCCCATGTGGCTCTCCGACTCTATTTCAAAACATTGAAGTTGTCATGGAAGCCTGGAAAATAAGAAAAGAATGTTTTATTTGCCACATCTTACTTTACAAATGCCCTAATTGTGTAATTCCTGAAATAAGTGATGGTGTGATATTCTCCTGTGTTTGCTTGCAGACAGAAATGGTTGCTTGGGAAGAGCTTAAACTACTCTCTTCGATGCAGATTTGCATGTCGATTTTTGCTAACCATTTCTCAAAAAGCATGTCCGTATTTCTAGTGAATACATCTTACACCTATTCTGGCACTCTCTTCCTTCAGATATTTTCCTATTACGAATGTAACTGTTAACCTAAAACTTTACTATGGATACTTGCTTCTAAATGGCACCATCTGTGAAATGAGAAACATCATTCCTGTCATGAAGGAACAAACATTTAACCTGCTGTGGTGAGAAAGTAAGTCATTAAGTATCAGCAGAAGGAAAAAGGATATTGTAGCCCCTGTATCCATTGTACAAAGACAACTAGAAAAAGAAATTATCTATAGAAATGTTATAACACAATTCTGGCCAAATATGTCAGTTTTCATAAAGTGAACTCTACACATTTTGTGTCTGTGAAGAAATTTAGCATTATTACAGAAAAAAAGAATGGTGGAAGAAGGGTATAATTCAGCCTAAAATTCTAATTTCTCAATATGAAACACATTTAGAATAGACAGTCCACTAGATTTTTACCCTAGGAAGAAGAAAACATAGGAAATATCTGCAACTGAGAAAAGGTGTAAAATACTGTTTATTAGAGTGTTTAGGAATATCACTAATGGGAAAAATAATGAATTTTGTGTGTGTGTGTGTTTGTCACGTTGGTATTTGACCTATTCTTCTTTAATGCACTAATGTGATCTTTATGGATAATCAGTTATCCAGTTCAACTCCCTGTGACCCAAACTAGTGGAAACCTCCAGAAAACATTCACTAACAGTTTACACATTCATTAACTATTATCAATCAGTACAGTTTTACTTTTTAGCTGCAGCTATGAAAAATGCATGAAGGCAGAGATGAACTCAGGTTTGTGGCATTTGTTGTGAAGCCCAGAAGCAGCAGCAACCCGCAACCTATCATGCATAAAAGCAGAAATAACTTTTATGAGCTAGTCATGTAAAGCTTGAATAGTCAGATTCATGAAATTCACTGAGATTTGGATTAAATTTAAACCATTCTATACAGCTCTACTTTTGATTAGAGCTCTGTGTGCAGTGAAAAAACTCCCATTTGAATGGAACTTATATTTTTAAGAAGTTTGAATGTGCTAGAATTTAAATTGAATTCCAAGCTTGATCTTAAAATGTACAGTGGGTCAATTTACATTCAGTGTTAAGGGGCAGGGGGGGAAGATAGCACTATATTTTTTAATATCTTAGCTATGGATCAAAGTTTATAAGCATAAGGATCAAAGCATGATTGAGTTTTACTATCTCCTTTTATGAAATTATGAAGCTCGAAGTGCCCAAATGAAGAATGTAAGCTAAATAATAGAAACTCTACAATGTTCATTATTTTTACTTGTGAAGAAACAACAATAAAGAGTCTTTTCCATTTCCACTTCTCTTTGCTGCACATTATAGATGAGTTGCATTGTATTGTATATATAGTCCAGCCATTTACCTTTTCACTTTTCACCTGCGGTTCATAAAATATAGCATAGATTTAACAATGATAGGGGGAAAAAAAAGCATTTTGTAGATCAATTTGCATCACAAACTAGTAGCATTTCATGTTTCGTGTGTTTAAATTCTATGTAAGTATCAGCCACTGTGGCTTTCCCATATTTTCCATAGATGCAGAAAAAATCACTGAGGCTTAGAATTTATTTCAATATCTAAATAAATTCTCAGCTCATCATTCAGATGACTTGTGGACTGCAAATAAAGTCATACAATGCATGAAGAGATTAAATCACACATCTGGACTCCTGCAATGTATAAATATAAATACATACATACACATAGACACACACGCACCCCCCAATACATACAGCTAAGGTTCAAATCCAAATACTTTGATCTGAGTCTCTCCTTTGGCTGTGGTTCAGACTAGACTAGAATAGCTTGGCTTCTCTTCCCCAGATCTGCAAGCTTAAATCTCTAATTTGTAGGAAGACCAAAGCAGACATTCTCATAAATCTATTTAAAGAAGAAAGCTCTGGCAAGGTTCTACCATTTGGGGCCTAACCCTTGCAAAATAGATAGCACAATGTTAATTCTATAGCCTAGATTTACAGTTTGCAAGTCCACTCGCATAACAGAAGTTGGTTTTCTGCAGGATCAGGACCCAGCTGGGAAATACAAATCCTAAAACAAAGATGTTGTCAAGTGTTTAATTCTAAAATCTACCGTTTCTTTCACAGTATTAGTTTATATATTTTTCTATTTTCTATGTAAAAACCTATTAAGAACTTATATATATTATTATTATTATTATCATTGTCTGAAAAAGCAGTCTTTTAAAGGAACAATATTGCTATTAACTTTTTAAAACACATCGTTTCAAAGTATAGGCTTAGACATTTTCATATCGTTATGATTACTCATTTGTTAGAATACATCATTAGGTATGATTTGATTGACCTAGAGGGAATGAAGGAATTCATATCTTATGGAATTCTGAAAATCCTAAACAAAAAACCCTCAAACCCACATTATTTTAAAACAGAAGCACATCAATGTCTTTGCTGACATTTGTAAACTTTTCAATTAATATTCTACTTTTCATGAATATCAACTTTTCAAAAACTCTAATATATTAAATATGGACATTATCTATTAGTCAAATTAAACCTGTAGGTATTACAGAGGCAACTTTCTAAAGATAATTTTGGTGCTAATTTTGAAAAGCTCAGTTACTTTGCAACTGTTTATAAAGAAGGATTTCTTTTTCTTAATGAAACTTAGATAACTCAGAGATAGACCACATCAAAGCACTTCTGAATTTAATGTCCAGAATTTTCTGTAGAGTGACCAATAAGCAAATTTATTTGCTTGTCATGTTTGTCTTTGTTTTCAAATGTGCCTGAAAGATTAATTTATATTACTTTTCTTTTAGTACTAGGGCTTCCTGGATCTACACATAATATTTTCAGCTTAGAATATTTCTCCACAGTTTTTTTACCCAGATTTTATGCCTTTGCCACAGGGTTCCCAAGAAAATCTTCATGATAATATTTTATTTTAGAATCTAAAGTACATTTAGTAAGCAGTTTAGTGGTTGCATAACAGTTGCATAATATATATCTTTTCTCTACAACATGGTCTTTCTCTAAAGCCAATAGCTTGCAAGAGAGAGACAATGGGTATAATTGGAATGATAGCAAACCTGTTTGTTTACCTGGTGGTCGCTTGTAGGCTTGCATTCCTTCAGAAAGAGGACACACCTTGTAACAATCATATTCTTATATTTATGTCTACTGGCACCAAGGATGAAAATGTCTTGTTAAGACCAAAATACTTGAAATTTGAAAAAAACCAATATGCTCATATGCTAAAATTCAACTATTTTTTATAGAGAACATTCTTTCTACCCAAGTAGTACCCAAATACACCACGTATAATGCAACGGGATTTTGGGGAGAATTTTGACATATTCTAAGAAATCTCAATAATTCAGAGAAACTATATGATGGATTAGTAGATCCTCTTTCTGTGTAAATGAATTACAGGACCTTTTTACAGTCTGCAGCTTAATTTCTTCAAAAGTCCATTGCCAGCCTCAATGCACCCTGGAAGAAAAGTCTGTTTTCTCAATGTTGTTTACTTTTCCTGAAGATATACTGATAAAAAGTATAGCAATATTTTGTAAGTGCCAGTACTGAATGAAAGAAATCCAATTAATTAAGTTAACCATATCATCTGATGTGTGATTCCTGTGCTTCTCAATGATGGCACATATTTTTTAGTCAGGTTCTTCTGAGACTATCATAATTGCATCTGCTTTCTTTCTTAGATTGTGTTTGTTTGGTTTGTTGTTTTTTGACTTTTTTTTGGAGGGGGGTAAGTTGACCCCAGAACACTGGAACAGTGTTCTAGTCATCATTTGTACAGAACTTTGGTACGTGCAATATATATCCACACTTTCTGCATTTTGCCAGTGTAGGAGATGATGAAGAAGTTAAGGAAGCACGGACTTTGCTGGCTGAAGAAACTTATAGGAGTTTGTAGCAGGACCAGGGATTACAAGTGAGATGAGGGAGATTTAGGGCACTACCAATAATAGAAATATTTGGACAGGGAATGTACATGAAGGGAAGGACAGAACAGCAGTTGCACAGGGAGTCCTAAAATTTGTGAATGCTCACAGCTGAGACATTACAGGGATCTAGCAGGACAAAAATTGGCTAAGGAGGAGAAAGGGGAGCAGGCACAGAGGGAGATTGAGCTGTTTATCAAAATGAGGTAAAAGATTAGCAAAATTATATCAGAAGAGAAAGGATCTTCAGTGGCATGGAATGTTCAAAAGCTGGGCATCTACCTACCTTTCTAGCTATTAAAGCTATAGCTGGAGCAAGTTTTCATCTGGGTTCATTGTAGGTACCGATCTCTCTCCTCCAAGTCTAGAAGAGTCCGTACCTTATATAAAGAGTGGCTGAACTAACTTGGCTTGTTCCCCCTGGAGAAGAGAAAACTGAAATGACAAACTCCAGACATCTCCCACTTCACTGATGATATTAATTTTGGGCAACCAAAGTGCAGCTGCCCAATTCCCTCCAATAGCTTCCCTCTGCCTCCTCTGAAAATTGTGTTATATAACTCTTTAAATACTTCTGCAAAAGTTGTGGGACAGCATGAAGGTGGAGCCACACTCAAACATGCTGTTTAGTAGCATTTTAGTTTAATAACAAATAGCAGTAATAATAACAAAATGCAAGTTTAATATCAAGTAATAGCAAAAACTGCAGCAATCTTCTACTGTGATCTTAACTGGCAGCTTTGCTATCAAGACAGGACGGAGAATGTGAGACTATAATAAATTACATGAATCACAGTCTGATTGTTTTCACCAGCTAATATTTCTGTGAAGTAATGTTTAATCTCTTCAGTGTGATTCTCCACTGATTTATTGTATTATAGGCATTCAAGAGAAGTCATTCCAGGGATGCAGCTAAGAAAATGTTTCTTCCAAGTGCACCTTATAGGGAAAAACCACAATGTGCCTAGGTAGGAAGCAATAATTAAGGTCACTAGATAGAAGAGTACAAAGAAGAAAATGGGTGGAAGTATTTTGGAGGCAATGCACCTCATGGACAGGCCTGTAAGCACAAAGCACAAACACCAAGAAATCATGGAGTTCCACCATGAGGACCATACCCTCTAAGACTCCCCATTTTCAAGTAAACTCTACCTATGTATCAAAGTCTGTGAGATTCATTCTGTTTGAGGAGACTCTTGAAATTATTTAAGAGAATGTAATCCAGTTATGTTATCATTCTGCCCTAAATTCAGCAAAGCTAACACAAGAAAAAACATACTTGAGTCCAAAGCTTTGGAGTTTAACCACACAGCAAGGAGATTAATTAAGTAATTGCTACATTTTCCTGTCTTTTTCATCTCCCTGCCAGAGACTGCCAGCCTTACATCAATAAATCTCTGATTAACCTGCAATGCTTTTGAATATCTCTGGTTCTTTTTTTTGGCTTTGTTTAGTCTGATAGGGTGAAAAAAGCCAACCTGAAACCAAACCAAAGTAACCTGAATTCAGCAGTGGCTGTCTTAATAGCCCAAACCTCAACCCTCCATGTTAGGGGGTTGTTTTCAGTTCAGTAATTTCTCCTGGAACCCTGGGCACGTTTTTGGATACAGCAAGGCTGGGCATCTGCTACCTTCTCTCGTGCCATCACTCAGGAATCGATACCTTCATTTGAATTTATTGTGTCTTCCCTGCTGAATCCTGAACTTTGTGGACCATTTCTTATAAAGACTTAAGGAATAAAAGGAAGGGGAAATTATTATAAAAGCTGCTGACCTTCTAGTAGAGAGTACACGGTAAAGCACAATTTACTAGGGTAGCATCAGAGACACAAAATATTTCCACAAAAATGTGACTCTACCTCATAATATTAATAAATACTCCTGAGAACACATTAAAATAGAAAGTTTTGAATAGAATTACCTTAAAAATGTAGATAACATATCCATCTTGAATCAGCCTGCGTACAATCATAAATACGCACATACGTGCACACAACTAAACTCTACTCCCTGCTCCTGGAATCAGGACAGCTTGCTTGTAAAGGATTTCCACAAACTGGCTGGAATTTTTATAAACTGAGTATTTTGTAGATGAAATAACTCTGTTAACAAGACAATAAATAAATTTTAAATAAAAGAATTTTATCAAAATATTAACTTAAATAGAAAACCTCCAAGAATAAGCTGCCTGACAAAGAAAATGGCTCTTCTCCCTCCCTTCCTTCATGCATTTGAACAACTAACTCTAAAAAGTCTGCCAAATAAAAAAGAACTGAATCCACAACTTTGTCTTATATGGGAAAATGGAATTGTCTTATTCAAGTAGCTAACTTAGATACTAATATCAGCATTTTAAAGAAAAAAATATCACATGACCTATTTAGAGAACAATACCTGTTATATGTCCTTAGACTGGACTGAAGTGTTTCTTTACTGGTAGGAAGATGATAATCTTAATTCAGCTTTAAATATAAAGATCACTGTAAGTTGAACTATTGTCATATATGGAGTAAATGTAAGTACTCTAGCTGATTTCAACCAAAGGAGGATCAGAGATCTTACAAGCATAGGACCAAGCACTTAAAACAAGCCAGCCAGCTTAAATACTAACAAGAAGACTTCCACTAAGTTACATATAACAAAAGGCTTTTGCCAGAATAAACTAGAAACAATGCTATACATCCTAAGAACATTTTCACAGATTCACAGAATATTCTGAGTTTGTGTCTCTATGTATTGCAGTCATATCTATAGTTTATAGTATCATCTGTGGTGATGTAAGCAGGCCTTGTTCGTAGTTACTACCTTTGGAAAAGTAAAAACAGCAGGAAATGTGCAGGAGTCAATACATTCTACCCAGGCTTTATTTATTTAGAGTATTTGGCCTACAAATCTGTAGCTCTACCCTAGAGAAAAAGAACAACGACATGCCTTGGGCAAAGTCTTCTTTCAGTGTGATAATGATGCTTAGAGGATTTCTATTAGTGTTCCTCCATGTAGTTGTACTGTACCATACACTTAATACAGTATCATGGATTATTTGAATCATTGTTTGGATCTGATAATGGATCAGAACAGATTTCATGCCATGAACAGTTCCCAACCCTTCCACTGTTTGGAGTCGTCCCTTTAAAATTGACAACTGTTTCAGAAAACTAATTCATGAGATGTGCCATTCTAATGAGAAACTGAAATACATGGAGTTTTTTCATTCTTTTCCCTTTTCTTCCACCTGCAAATACCAAGAATTCATGTAAACAGCTGTTTTCTTGTTGGAAAAGGACAATGAGGAAGGAAAATCAACTTAAAAATGTTATTTTTCTGTAAGTTGCAGTGCTTCTTGGTATTTACAGGCAGAAAGGAGGCAGCTGCATTCTGTCCCAGCTTGAATTCATAAACCTAACTTGATCGTCTTCTAAAGAATTTATGAATCATGGTTAATAATCAGCTTTAGGCCCTTCTGAGGAAAGAATCACATTTTGAAGCTACAAAGGTCCACTAAATAGCCCACGGGAAATGACCCTGCATCCCATTAAATATAAAACCTCACTACTGTAGGACTCTGTGTCAGAGGGAAAACATTTCAGTCTCTGCTCCCTTCAAGTGTCAGAGAGCTCCCTCTGCCTAAATGCTTTATCAAGATTGAAGAAACATACCAGATTCCTGCTTCTCAGGGAAAACCGTTTTATTCTTCTTGAAAAAGTTTTTTTCTCCTTTTACTTTAGGGGAAAGAAAACAAACCATTTCCTTTCTTCATTCCCATAAATTCATTATGGTCCACCTTTTTTTAAAGTGCTTATCTTTCTTTTATCTATTTCATATGCCTGTGGCAAACACCATAGTTGTCTTCTTTCTATTCCAGGAATCAGCTACAGTGTAGTCTTTATCTTAGTTAGACCAGGTTGCTATTTTCCTATTTAAATGGAAGATATGGATTGAAAGTCAGATGTGAAGGTCAGAGAAGTGATTTTTAGTTTATTGTGATTTAAGTCTTTGCAAGCCACGTTTTACTTGATGTAAAGCATAAACACGAGCAAATTATTGAGAAATAAAGTGAAATTTACATTTGCTTTAATAATATATTTAAGTTTCCTGGGCGTAAGTGGTCCACCATCTCCTTTGCTGTCTCTTCAATTGCAATAATGGCATTGGCCACAACTTCTACAGAAAAAGTAATTTACAAGACCTTCTTCACATTTCTTTTTTTTTTTACATACAAGGTATGTGAAAGTGAAAAAAGGACAAATAGAATAGATACACCTGCAGC
Source organism: Cnemophilus loriae (assembly GCA_013397755.1). Lineage (NCBI taxonomy): Eukaryota > Metazoa > Chordata > Aves > Passeriformes > Corvidae > Cnemophilus > Cnemophilus loriae. The sequence continues at coordinate 948,260 of VZTF01000151.1, forward strand.
TGTTGATTCCCATTGGGTGACTTAAGAAGCAATAGCAGCAAATTATGATAGATAGGAATATCTTGTCTTTCTCCACTTATAAAGGGGAAAGTTTAACCAAATTATTTTCTGATACAACCATAGTGACTTAAGTCAACTTCCCATAGCCTATAAGATCTTCGTTATAAAAATTCTTGGCATACCTGATGGCTGTTCAGAAGTTCCTTAGATTTTATATATTTGACACAATAGAAATAGCACCCAAGAAGTTATAATGATCATAAAACCCAGAAGTAGTAGCAAGTTAGCACCACCACCAAAAGCCATAAATTCTAATGCCAATATAAAAAAAAGTTGCCTTCAACCACCTGAGATATGACAAAGAATCTTCATCATGAGGAAAGGAAAATGGAATGAAAAAAAAAAGAAATGAAAATATTGCACAGTCTGGAAAAAAAAAAAATTACATTCTGACCCACTCACCTGAAAAATCTAAAAGAAACCTCTCTGGAGAGTAATCAGTGTGTGAGAGTCTTCAATAAATTTGAGATGATCTTACAATATTTTAGCTACAAAAATCAGCAAAACAAATTTCAATTTACCACACAGAGATTTCATTTCTGAAAGTGAAGGAGTATCTTTTTATATCTGCCATGCGGCCTTACTTGGAATATTGCTCGCAGTTCTGGATATAAAATTGCAAGAAAAATGATGAAAGTTTCCATTAACTTTGAAAAAAAAGAAAAGGAGAAAAAACCTTAGCAAAACTTGTAAAAGAAATAAAATTAACTGAGATGGAGGAAAAAAAAGCTCAATGGATTTTCAGCTGAAAAAGAGCTAAGCACCACTTTCTGTCCTGTCAAGAAACAATTTATACAAAAAAAAAAGGAAGATGAGCTGTCTTATGACAATGTTGAATGTTTGTCTTCTGCCACGGAAGGAAGGGTCCATCTGCTCTGGAGATGTGCAGGTTTCTGAGAATCCCATAAATCCCGTAAAATATGCAAATACAAATGCTAATTTGTAAATCACTCTTCTCCATGCATCAGCTTTGTATGATTTTTTTTTTGACACAAAGTTGAGCTTCAATTGTTTTCGAATGGCCTGTTGGCTTTGCTCCAGTGAACAGTCACCTATTTTTCCAGCCTGCAGGAATAACATATTATTTTAAAAAGGTCCAGATGGTATATATTTGGGGAATAAATCCAAAACCTGTTTTGTTTTGTTCTATTCATGTCTCTTATATTACCAATATTTTGCATGAAAGTTATAGAATAGATTACCAGAGAGTGTCACACTCTTGACAAGTGGAACATGCAAACGCAGGAATGCACGGTTAGAATAATTCAGTGGTAATATTTAAAGTGCTAAAATATTAAAAAAATGAAGTCTAATGAAACAAATATTAGTCTAGTTGCAATGATTATACTTCCAAATATATTACAGCCACAACATTAGATATACAAAACTTTCAAGTGTATTTCCTCCTTTCTATGGCATTATTCTCACCCTTCGCTACTCTGAGTTCCTAAGGCAAATGGCTAAAATTCTGGGAGGGGAAATTTTTACAGCAAGTCATCAGCATGCCAGGAGCAGTTTGGTGGTGATGTTGACAGTGTCACCCTCCTGATAATAATATGTGCTTAGAGCAACTTTATGTGTTTGCTGACCTGCTCTACACCTTGCTCTATCTTAGTTGTTCTGAAAGTCCAGGCTGCATCCGATCTTTTTATGTACTTACGGGTTTTACATACACTGGATATTTGTCCTGTGCATCCTGCTTCCTTTATTAGGACTAAAACAGGTTTCATTCAGGGGACATTCCTGTGAGGAAGAGTATTTGGGCATAGGTAAGTTGCTTATAACTCTGGAGTCTTCAAAGTCACTATCCCTCTATATTTTCAGGAAGTTCTTTATCATTCCGTGTCTTTACTCATCTATGCTACATTTTATTCCATGACAATGGATCCCTTATTCCACATAAATATCTGTTATTATTGTGTATTAATTACAAAATGTACAGAACAATAACAACTGTTCAAAGTTGAGCAAAAGCTAAATCAATGCAGGTAACTGTTACCTGATCATTAAATGAGCTAAAACCTTCACAAGCTAAAACCTAATCTCCATGCAGGCTAAGACAAGTCCAGGTCCTGAGGTCTAAAAGAAGCCTGGGGCTTCTTACAGGGAGTAACAACTCCAAATTTATGGGGCTAAAAGGCTACATTGAATAGTAAAGAGTGAGCTGCTCACGAGCATTGAGCACAAGAGTTCACAGTAGATATTGAGCAGCAGTGCAACCACTGCTTGCATCTCTGGGAGCACTCAGTAAGTCACGATGTGGAAAATCCACTTGGGAGAGGAGAAAAAGTACGGGATAGAAACTGGAGTCTCTCCAGCTCCTTCTGGAGTATGATGTCTTGGAGACAAATCCATTTTGAGAAAAGCAGTACCAAAACTGAATAAACTCACAAGCTTTTAAACCATGTCTCCACGAAAAGCTCTTAGCATTTTCTTCTGTTTATTTATTCAGGTCATTAGCCTAGCCTGTGAATTTGGCTTGTACAAAGAAAAAAAAGTGATTCGTTACTGCCCGGTAATTACTCCAGAGAGAGTTTGTTTTCTCATAACACAAGGTTGTGATCATTATTAGCCTTCCGTGTCACGTACAAAATGGTTGAATCCTGCCTCATTGTCCCTTCTGCCCTTCCTGTACTGAGGACAGTCTCACAAATGTGTTATGTACCCTGCAAGAGAGGGCAGAAGTGTCGTTAAAACTTTATGGAAACAGACACTATGATTTCATGTGCAAAACTCTAAGTGCTTTCCTGGTGCCATATATATTCCATTATTAACTATTAACGACATAGCTAATTATTGCACAACACATACTTAAGTGTATAATACAGAATCTATGCATAGCTTTAAAACAGAAATAGAAATAAGTTCATTTTATAACTAGTGTTTAGCTTCTCTGATTAAAGCCAAGCTGTTCTTCAGTTTCTGTGTCCACACAGCTCTATTTGGCCCAAGGATGATGCACTCGTGTGCAGAACAGTCTTGCCAGGAGATAAAATATGCACTTGCTTGTTCAGTTCCTGGGCTGCTGATGCAATGTCTTTGGAAACTCCTTCTGACAGCAAGCCTCTTACTAAACATATTTAAATGTATCTTGTGGATACAGATGGGTCCAGTGTACCCAAAAACAGCAGAAAAATAAAGCCTTATACTGAGAATTGGTCACATAACTTGAGCATAAATATTTAGTTGTTATTCAGTGCTTTACATCTCTAGACCTCGTGGTGCTTTCTGACCATGGAAACTGAATCATAAAATGATAAAAAGTTGTACAGCGTCAATGCACTTCAAGATTTGGTAAAGATTCTGGGCAAGCATCCGGTTTTACCATCTGCTATAAGAACCCAATAAGACAAAAATTGTCACAAAACTGTCTATGATTGTTTCTCTGATACAGAAAAATGAAACAAAAATGATATTTTATTTCATCCAGGAGAACACCTGAAAGTGCTGGCCATCTTTTGTTGATAACACTTGTGCAGATTTCTTCTTCCTATATTTTTAAGTTCAACAAGCATAAAACCTTTAGGAAGAAAACTGGAAAAGAAAACTCTTAACTATCAAAACCATAAAGTATTGGTCTAAGCATGTCCGTAGCGAAAGCACTTTTAACACTCATGAGTCCTTTTCTACATCAAAATAAGTTTTTCAAACATTGCTGTGTACAAAATCACAATATTTTATGATTTATTCCCAAACACTTTGGAGTGAAAAGAAGGACCCTCAAATTTCCCACAGGTGAGGAAGAAGTGAAAGATTTTTCTTCAATCTATAAAAGCAGCACCTTAACTGACATACAGCTTACTTGCTTTGACAAAAACCTGAATGCAACCCTAAGAATAAACTGAAGCTACTGAAAAGAAAAAAATATTTTCTGCATAAAACATTATTTATAGATCTCACCTGGGATTAGTCAATAATTTCTTTCATATGTGAATCAAATACAAGAAGAATGGAAAGTAATTAAAATATGATATATTACACCAAAAGACAGACATTTAGAAGCACATCTGCAGCCTACCTATGTGAAAGACACAGAAAACTGACACAAAAAATGCCTCTAAATGTGAATGGAGCAAGTAGCCACATGTTACTAGTTCAAAACATAACTTACATTTGTCATCTGGATTTTGTGAACTGCCTTAAAAATGAAAAGAAAATAAAAATATGAAGTGCTGGAGTATGGTCTGGAGCTGCAATCCTGTATCTCATTTTGCTTAACTTATCTTAGATGTTACAAGAGAATGCTCATCATTGCAATCCTGAAAATGTCATTGAAGTTAATTATGCAAATATAACTTCCTACGAGAGTGAATCCTGTTGAAAAATCACCGTGTTTTTAAATTTATTCAGTGCTTTTGTATGAAGAACTCTGGACATACAGAAAGAATTCTTTCTGAGAAGAGAGTAAACAATAAAGATTACTGGATTTCAGGCTCCTTGGAGTGACTGAAATGATCAAGTCCCAGTTAGAGGAAACATTTAAAAATATGTGAAATGATGGTGGTGCATGGTACCGCCATGGCTTGTTTGCCCTCTGACAGTTTTCACATTTCTATGCGCAATGGATTCACAGCATATGACTGGACTGCTCTAGTCAAAAACATGGGAATTCTGTCTTCAAGTGGAAGCTACTTATACTTGTAAGAGAAGTTACGTAGTGAGACATGATTCTATTTTGTCAGAAAATTAACACAATATCGCACAATGCCAAGCTATGTGAGCCCTCCAGCAGAATGCCAACACGGAGACATAAATGCTTTTTTTGATCAAATATCCATTCTGTGCTAAGATTGGCATTTGGAAGCAGACCAAACAGTAACACAGCTTCGGAGTGCAGGAATTGGAAGAAAAAAATTAATCTCTAAATACTGAATGCGCAGTGGATAGTTTGGTACATTTTGTCATGAAATACACAAAGTTAAGAAAACAAGGGGTTTTATTTTTCAGGTAATGATCCATAGTTTTCATATCCTGTCTCTTTATTCGCTGTTTTTTTTTTCTTCATAGCTATATTCTCTGATACAGGATCGAGAAACTGAGAGGAAAAAAAAGGTACGTATTGTTACTGTTTCATAGCAGTAAAACTAAATAATAGTATGCCCTTTTTGGCCACATTTTACCTAAATTTTGGCTTTTCCACAACGGCAAGACTTAAAGGATTTGGAAATCTTCTGTACAGTAGTTTAGGGATTCTGTTAATATGAAAAAGATGGAAAATGTGTTTTTTGTCAAATATACTATACACTTTTCATGTTTTTAGATTAATCTGTACATAAAATAATTGTATAAGAATCTGTTTTAAGTATAATAATTTCTTTGTTGTTCCTTGATTTTACATCAAGAAAAGGTCTAATTTGAGAGAAAAAGAAAAACACATTAACTTGGTAAGATTTTTTTCATCAGAACATTTATAATTTCTTTTCACACTACAAATAAATGGTCAGATTCAGCAACCTTCTTTCACAAAGTGCAATATCTCGTTCTGTGGCTGTACCAGCAGTAGCACCAGTGATAAAAATACTGCACCACATTAAATCTACACTGCTCCTGTGAGAGATCTGTTCCTGCTTTCTAGGCCATTTCTTATGTCTTAACCAAAATGTTAACTTTATGGAGGTCTCTGGACCTCCTGGTTCCACCAAAGTTCTGAGAGGTCTTATTTATCCCCCCCACCTTTAAAAATTGGGAAAACATAGATTTTAAGAGGACCCAGCCTATCCACAAGGTAGGCAGAAGAATCCAAAAAACATTTTTAGCAGAGGTTCTAAAGTTGGTTCCAGTTGGAGCTGGCACCAAATAATCTCCAGTTAAATATACACTGATGAAGACAGAAACCTACGGTGGTATCAGCACCACCTTCCAAAATATGTAAAGCAAAATTATACATATCCATATATAATAATAGTGAAAGAGAGAGAAAAGTTTGAAGTATATAAATATTCATATACAACAAGCAGAATATACACCCCTTCGTTGTGCAGAACTCATGCAAAAATGACCTGATCTATGACAAATTATCCATGCCCCAAGAGGAAAGAGAGGTTTCACAGTTCAGGAGATCCAAAAATTTAATTTGTTTTTTGTGAAACAAAGATCCATTCTCACAAGTTCAAAACATATTTTTGAGCCAGAAGAAGGGCACACCTGCAGTATGTATGCTACCATTGATCGTTCTCATCTAGACATAGAAATAATAGTCTAATTACAACTGTACCAATCGTGAGTCTCTGCTAGGCTGATCCTGTCTGAACTCCAGGCACCCACTAAACCTGCCCTGTCACACCCCTCCTCAACTGGACAGGGGAAAGAAAATATAATGAAAGGCTTTTGGGTAAAGATAAGGATAGGGAGAGTTCCCTCACTGCTTACCATCAAGGGCAAAACAGACTCAGCTTAGGGAAAGTTAATTTAATTTATTGCCAATCAAATACGAATACAATAATGAAAAAAATAAAAAAAAAAAAAGCCAAAAAATACCTTTCCCCCACCCCTCCCCTCATCTGAGGTTTAACTTCACTCCTGATTTTCTCAACTTTCTCCCCTGCAGCAGTGCAGGGGGATGGAGAATGGGGGCTGCATCACGCTCTGTTTCTGCTGCTCCTTCCTCCTCAGGAGAAAGCCTCCTTACATTCTTCCCCTGCTACAGCAAGGGGCCCCTCCTATGGGAGAAAAACCTTAATGAACCAATGTGGGTCACTTCCATGGGGTGCCTGTTCCCCCAGGAATGGACCACTCGCTCTGGTGACCCTCTCCATGGGCTGCAGGTGGATCTCTGCTCTCTGCAGACCTACGTAGGCTGCAGGGGCATAGCAGCCTCACCATGGCATGCACCACGGTCTGCAGGGAAATCTCTGATCCTGCACCTGGAGTATCACCTGCCCCTCCTTCTTCCCTGACCTTGGAGTCTGCAGAGATGTTTCTTTCACATATTCACACTCCATTGTCCATCTGAAGTTGCTTGCTGTCCCCTCCCCAACCCTTCTTAAATCTATCCTCTGCCACTGTTGCTGATGGGCTCATCCTTGGCCAGAACCAGGTTCACCTTGGTGCCATCTGTCCTTGGTTCCGTGGGATATAGGGGAAGCTTCGAGCAGCTCCTGGCTGAAGCCACCCATGTAGCTAAGGAACGCTTGCAACATTTATAAATGACCATGGTATTGTTTCATGCAAATCTATCAATACTTATCTTTATAAAGAAAATGAAGGACACAAATAAAAGGCTGTTTTTTACTATTATTAGCATAATATTACTAAGAACAACATGTAGTCAGACTGATCATAGTCTTTTTATTAGCACACATTTCAGAGATATCCCAAATTATCTTTTAGTTGGTTTCCTTATTAATTCAGCTAGAGAAGACACATCACTACAAGATTAAAATGGCATTATTATTGCTGGGTGAATATGAAGCTTACTGGAAACAATAGTTGTTGTGACAACAATCACTGAAAAAGAAAATTAAATACGTCTAAAAGTACTACTGATAAGGCTGTAGTCAGAACTCTTTTTAATCTACATTATAACAAGTAAGTATTTTTTTTCTTTCATGTTGCTAAATTCTATATATAGTAGACTAAATTGCACCAACATTAGTGCATTACTGCAGTTCTTCACTTACTTGAAAGTAGGAAATATTTACAGATTTTCCGAATGTGGTATATCATGGCTCTTGGAAATACTCATCTATGTGATTCATGAAAAAGAAAGTTGTTTCCAGCAGGTAAGAACAATACAGACAAAGAAATATTTGCAATGCAAATAAAAGAAGATGAAAAAAACAAGCACTTCCATCAGTCTGACTGTAATATCATAAGACTGCAGAGTATGATATGCATTAAGCATAATTATATACAAATACATACTTTGAAAATGAACATCAAAAGTGTGTTTATATTGCAGTGAAATTAAGCACATGTCCCAGTTAATATTAATAACTTCCTTGTTATATGGGTGTGTTTTCATTTTAAGAGCATTTTATTTGTAGTCTTTGCCACTGAGTTGGATTCTCTGTTACAGTTCTTACACCAAAACTACATCAGTAGACCACTGCTGTGGGCAAAGAAGTCTCCCAGCTTGTCTGCCACTGCTGCTTCCAAGTGGGGTATTACAGAATCATATATGTGATCCTATATAAAGTCGTCTTATATGCTCTGTTCCAGCTGACAGGCACCTGCACAATTGGAGTAAGACATGCATCAGAAAATACAATAAATTAAATCAGTGGGACAGTTAACAGAAGTTAAAAATAGAGGAAAATGATGCAGAAATGTTGCTCTGCGATATAGAAAGCTTGGAGTTAAGTGCTAGAAAACTTTTTTTTTCCCAGTGTTTCCTGGACAAAAAACGATTTCTGGGCCAAGCCATACAAGAAACTTCCAAGGAGAAATAATTCTGCTGGTCCTGAGTCAGTCTATATGAAACTGTCATAACACTCCTGTTGAAGAGCCACTCTAGAACATACTTCATCTCAACAGTTTCGTGTGAATAATGAGACGAAAAAACCTCTACTGTCTTGCAATATTTACAAAAGGGAAAATATGAAAGTAAGATAGATACTTAAAAAGAAACTGAAAGGAGCCCCTGAGAAAGCAAAATCTTCACTGGAAGTTTGGGAATGATTTGGAGCCTCTTGTTGGAGGCACAACACAAATGCATAAATTTTCAAAGAAGATTAGAGAAAGAACAAAAGAAAGTCAGCAGGGGCAAACAGCAGAGCAAGGAAGTCTATAAAAAATAAAAAGTGATGCTTCAAAAATGTGAAGTTCAATCTGAGTAAAGAAACCAGAAAAGAACATGACCTTTGGTAGCTTAAATGTAAAAATATACTAATTCCAGACAAAAACAAAAACCTAAAATCTTATTAGGTAAAATGAGGGCTTGGATGAGATGACAACATAGAATACAACGTAGGAGAAGAACTAAATTAATATTTTGAATCTCCCTGCATCAGGTAGGTGTTTGAAGATTTTTTGTTTGTTTGCTTTAAGCCAGAACTGTTTTTCACAAAGAACACAAAAGAGAATACAAATATCACCTTTAAATGTCAGGAGCACAGCTCATAGGACAACTTGACAAAATGAATGATTTTATATCATCTTTCAACAGCTTTGCTAAAATTCTAGGAATAAGTGTCTGAATTATGGACTGAAGTATGTACCTTCACACTTAAAACTGGATTTATACCAGAGGACTAGAAGGAGACTTACTCTGGAAACTCACTGATCAATAACCTGTACTGTGAATGAAACAGAAAATATGACAAAGTCTGGGGCCTCTGCAGAGACTCTTAAGGAAACTAAGTAGCCATGGTATAAGAGAAAAGACTCTACCCTGGGTAAATAAATAGCTATAAATTAGGAGGCAGTGGAAAAAATGTTTTTTCATACAGAAGAGAATTGACCAGTGAAATTCTGAATAAACTGTCATATAAAGAAGATGAATAACTACGTGAAAAAGTTTGCTGATCACGATGACTTATTTGGGATCTTAAAAAGAAGAGTTGCAAAAGAACTACATAGCCCTGAGATATGGGATGATAAACTGGAAGATGGTATTTAATGCAAATAATTGTGAAATTGTGTGCATATGGAAAAACAAATGTAATTTTATGACGGGTTCTATAATGATGGGTTCTAAGATGACTGCTAACTTTCAGGAATGAGATCATCGATTATAATAGATAAGTTCACACAATTATCATTTCAGTGTTTACTAAAAGAAAGAAAACCCCAAATGTTAAGGCTTAATAGGTAAAGAATAATAAGACAAGACATAAAATACAATTATTTGACTACACAAATCTTTAGCACACTTTCATTTGAATGTTGTGTGTATCTGACTCTTATCCTGAAGGAGATACAATAGGAAGTCAGGAATATGTACAAAAACAGCTTCCAAGTGAGGAAATGTTAAATAAACTAGCATGGTTTGAGGCAGACAGAAAGAAGGGACATATGATGGCATCTGTAAGTTCAGAAATGGTGCAGTGTAGAGACCACATCCCCTCTAGTCCTAGATCTATCTGCAATCGAACAAAACCACAAGGTGACAGGTTCAAATTTCCAGACAATATGGAATATTAACAGTAGTAATACCCAGTGTGAAGGGCAGTGGGACACAACTACTTATGTGGATTCTAAAAACCATTGGAAGAAAATATGAGAGATGTCACTGGAGTCTGTAAGGAATGAAGATAACACATCTACCTCTAAAAGTTTCCTAAATGTGCAACTGCTGGGTTCAGGGGAATTTCACAATATACTTGTCATCTTCCTTCACTATTTTCCAGGCATCTGCTTTTGCCTACTGTCAGAGACAGGATACGGGACCAGACAGGCTTTTGGTCTGATCTTGTACAGCTGTTCAGATGCTCTTAGTGATAAAACTCACTGTTCTTCATTATGAGAAATAAAAAGATTTGATTTTTTTTTTCTGTTAAACGTTCCACATAATAGTCATGAGTGAGTGCTCTATTTCTTTGCAAGTGAGTTTGAAAGCCTTCCTCTTGATCATCATATATTGAATACAAAAGAGTTCTGTAGTTTCTGTCTCAACTACACAGTGCTGTTATATATTAAGAGTACCATAAGACCTTAAAAGTGTGTTCATTGTTGTGGAAATCTTTAAAATTTAGGAAGGATTTCCAATGCAGTTCTAAAGGACTTCTCTTTTAATGTATTGGCAAATCTGTTTTGATGAACACTCAGTCCATCAAAAAAAAAAAAAAAAAAAAAAGTAAAAAGAAACCTTTGCAGAACCTTTATATTTAGCTTTACAGAACCTTAATAATTAACTATATGTGTGCTCCTGGTCTGGAAAAATTGTAATGACCAGTGGTTTCACTTAGGTCTGCCAATGTATGTTGCAGTTGTGTGACGCTATCTATACGCAAGTCAAAATCCATCTTTATTTTTATAGAAAGCTTCAGAAAAGATAAAACTTCTGCAACCAATGATAATATATGCTTTTGAAATAATTCATCATTTTAGTAATTAATTCTTCTTTTCATCTTTCGTGTTTGGTCAGACGGCATTTCCCTGATGGAATATGGTAGCTCCCTTATTTTTAAGGAGAGGCAATGCATAAGAAGATAAAAACTCAACTCAGTGGTCTTACTCTTATTAGGAAAATGTTTCAAGGCAAGTGAATTATTATTCATATGAAACTCCTCATACAGATCAACATTTTCAAATTTGGAATGAATTTTCTACCATTTTCCAATTGCATTAAAGTATCTGCTTTTAAGTGACATCATTGAGGAAGATTGTATATGGAAAGGAGGGTACTGTAATAAGGACAGAATATGTGGTATTGGAAGGGTTTTAATTGCATAGTTATTGATTGGAAAAGGGATATGCAAAACCCAAAGAAGATAGTATGAAGTCATAGTGCATGACTGGATACTACTGAGCTTACTGAACTGTCTGTGTGGGAAGAAGACATTGTGTCATAATGTCAGGGAATTAAATTCACAGAAAATTTCACAGAAAATTTGTAAAATATTTTTAAAATTTTATATAGCATGGAAAGTCTTGGCAATTATTCAGGTTTGGTGGATAATGTTCTGGAGACGATTATAACTGCCTGTCACAGGCTGAAGTTTTCTGGAAAGCATCTTAACTTCCAGATAATACCTTTAATATCTTTACCAGATATGCTCAGCAGAGGTAATGGCTTTCAAGTAACACTCTCTGAGGCACTTGGAACGTGGACAACAATAAAATCCAGAAGTTTTGCTTTGCCACCTGATGAGAAAGTGAGTAAAAAAACTGCTCTATAAGGAAACAAAGTAAGCCTGTTGGGTGACCCATAGATTCCATTCTGCACCAAATCTCTTCTCAGCCATAGAAAACATTACTGTCAATAGAAGACAAAAATAAATTTACGAGATTGAAAAGAAAAATAAAATAGGAATATGCAAAGGAAAAGCTAAGGGTCTCCATATGTTATGTGGAAATCAAGACTATGTTAAGTAGCAGATTAGCATGAATCATCCTACTACCAGCCACTGTCAATCATTATACCCACAGTTTAGTTTTGAGAGCAGGAGGTACTTTTAATTCTGTCATTAGGCATGTCAGGGCAAGAAGGATTGTCACAGTATACTCTGATGGAGTCTAATGTCCAGTAGAGAAGGAGGAAGACTAGAAACTGCAAGTTATAAGACAGGAATACTATCATGACTTGCTGGAGTTGGCATGTTTTAGACTTGGCATGAATTCTGCCTCATTTTGCCTTCTATTTGATAAATACTGTGCACCCAAACAGCCTGAAAGTAGTAATCATCTCACCATCAGGAGCTGGCAAACCTGTCTCTAGCTTTGGCTTTTCATACCCGTACTGAAACAAATCAGCATGTTTCAGATGTTTCTGGATTGGGACTTTGTTTCTGCTATTAGAAAGTCTGATATCGTGTGACATTTCCAAAGAGATTTTGTTTTGTTGTTCTCCAACACAGAGATGAGCACTACAGATGAGCAGTGGGAAACAATTTAAGAAATGGCTGCAGACCTTGCAACTGAAATTCATTTTGGCTAAATCTAAACAAGTAGGAGGGTTACAGAGGTCAAATGTAGTTATGTAGTATGTAAAGAGTAGAATGAGCAAATAATTGAAAGGCTTTTGAAAAATATATAAACAGTCTGGTAGAAAGACAGACTGAAGAGAGTTTATACAAATAAGCAGAAGAAAGTTAAAAGGATAATTAGAGGAGCAAAGAAATAATACTGGATGTCAAGTTGTATGGAATATTTCAATTAAAAGCTCTTCAGCTGTATATGTAATACAGACATAGGTTCAAAGGTTAAATTGTCCCATTAAAAACAATGATGGGGGATTGAAGACAGGGCATAAGGAAGTGGCAATTCGTTAAATATTATTTAGCTTCTGTTAGTACAGCTGAAGAAGAAAATGGAAAACTGCTTGGTAGAAGAATTTTGTTTCTCAGAAAGATAGGCCAGGTCCTAATAAACTGCAGGTAAAATTGTAAGTAAATGAGTCATTCATCTGCAAGTGTACATTATCCTGGTGTCATAAACAGAGGTGTAGGAGATTTAGGAAATACACTCTAATTTGCTATAAGTTAGGGAGGTTCTAGCTTATTATCAACATTTTTTCTGTATAACTTTTTTGCAAAGTCTCATACAGCACTGGGGTAGTTCAAATGCCTTTACAATTATTTTCCTCAGTTGCAGCTCATCCTGGTCTTCTAGAAAGTGAAGTAATAGAAATTATCCTGGTTAGTGGCAGATTATATACCAAGGCACACCAGTCAGATATAAAGGTAGGAACATGCAATAAAAGAGCAGAACCAATCCAAACATTCACTAAAGAACCATATGAAAATAAATGTTGGGAAAACCTAAGAAGATTCTTGTGAAATATACAGAAATATATTTCCTCAGATCAGATACCAGCGCTGCAATGAAATATTAAAGCTTTGAGCTGGAAGACTATCACAGCATATAAATGAATACATTAACCAGCTCAATTTATAAACTGTGAGTAAAATTCAAGTAGAGTATCATATTCAAAGGAACCGGAAATGTTCATATGGCATAAGTTTTAAAATCACACTACAGAGCAGCAAACGCTGTTTAATGAGATGTACTAGAATATTTTTTACAAGCGAGACAAATAAGAATAATACATAACACACAGTGACTATAAAGACTTAAATACAAGATGAGGTTTCTGTCATTAAATACTTCTTGAAATCAGAAGTTCAGCACATTTTATATCTAAAATTCAATATTCAATCTTCTCCTAAAGATGGCTGGACGTTCAAAAGTGTCTCCTATTAAAACAGTCGGAATTGAGAGTTTCTGGGAGTTTTGAATATCTGGCGGTTTGAGTGCATCAGCTTTCTTAACACCATTTTTTACAGTGAAGAGTCAGATCTATGTTGCCTTCTACAGCCGTGTTTTGGCATTTCCACCTTTTTTTGCTTACAGGCAAGACTGACTTGATCAGCCTCTTCTCTATGACAGCTAATATCGGCTAAAAGAGTTTTCTTTGGTGAATCCCATCTCCTCTTTATATCTTTGCACCACTGGAAGCTACAAGCTTCCATAGAAGGGAGGAGCCTTTAGGATGCAAAACAGAAAGCGGATAACTGGAAAGCTGTCCAGAAACCAATCTTCCCCTAATTATAGGGGTCTAGACAGCTAGAATAGCAGACACAGCTGTGAATCAAAGAAATAGTAACAGTCTTTGTCATAGACACTATGGGAAAACTTTCCGTTAACCAGTTCTGGGCATTTAGGGGAGCACTAGAGGAAAACAGGAAGATTTTTTGTAATTCGATTTTTCTTTCTGTAAAAGTAAGATATGGAAGGTTCACATTAAGAATCTCAAACCTTGTTTTTGACTAAAATTCTTCACATCTCAGATGCAATACCAATAGATTTATTTTTGCTTCAGTCCTCATATACTATATATGCCTTATACATTCCTTGCAAGCTTTACGCAAAATGTACCTGTTTCATCATGGGAGTTGATTACTGTAATTTCCTCTTTAAAAATCTCTCAGGTTTGTCACATCAGCTCTGAATATAAGAACTCAACTGCTATATTGCTATTCAGATGAATTGAGCATATTATGCTATTCCTCTCTTTTGTACAGTAACTGCTTCTTGAAAAGCTGATTTACTATCAAATGTCACTATTTTTCAAAGCTCTTACTAATGTGGGCCCTGGTTCTGTTCTTTAATCTCATTTTGACAGGTATCTGTGCCATGTGTATCTCCTACTATTTAAATACCATTCTGTCACCTCTTTGGAAGGTAAATGTATTTTGCTTTGTTTGCTTCAAATTTAAGATGGTTCTAAATTATGTCACAATGTATATTTTTATGTCTTTATGGTGTTTAAAATTGCAAATGTCCCAAAAGAATGAGAGGGAAAATATAAAATTGTTATCATTACCATGATAACAATCATATTTGTTATTACAGTGCATTAGATGCAAAGAGAATACATAATCACCAATAACCCGTTATAATTATTACACCTGTGCAAAAAGTTTCTGTGTTTCAACAAAATTCTCAATAGGAATGATATATGCTAAAAGGTAAATCTTGAGGCTTAAATCAGATCAATGCACAAATTTTTATCATAAAAGGAGAGGAGGAAAAAAGCCCTTGAATTATTTTCCTTTTTCTTGCTACATATCTCAAGCCATTACTGCCAACCCATCAAGTGAAAGCTTCTTCTAGAAGCTAAAATTGCGAACACTACAAGTCATGTTGCAGTTGACATGAAAACAACCATTGCTGGCATATCTTGTATTTTTACAGCTGACTATTCTCTCCCTGACATTTTTAGTAAAGTTGAGCAATATCCAGATTCCAGCCTCGATACCAGTCGGCACAGCAACATTCATCTTAAGATGACATCTGTTGAGAATTTTTCAATAACTTAATGGTTATAAAGCATGTGAGGAGGGGGATAATAGAGGGATTATGACATAAAAATGCTAAAGCCCTTGTGGGGGAACTGCTGCACATAAAGTTTTGATTTGGTAATTCAAACTAATGCAGTTTGTAGTCCTCTAGAGAGAGGGCAATAATGGTGCACAATATGCTCTTAAACACTGATGCATAACACATTGTGCTAGAGCCAAAAGGCACTGTACAATATCATTACGGTGCAGAGAGAAGTAGTAACTTTGGGAGCTGCTTTCACAAAGATCTGAATGCACAGGTAACAAACAATGCTATGCCTCTCCTTTCTATGCTCCTGAAATCTATTCATTTGGCCATCTTAGGAAAACATGGCATTTATTGTTAATATGAAAAAATGATAAAATTAAAAGTACAAACATCTGTGTCATGCAGTACATATAGGATTATCTTTTTATCTTTTTCTTTGAAGGTAAATTAGGCAGGATTAAAATGTTTCATTGTTTGTCTTTGAATGTGACAAAAAAGGGAATGTACATATTTGGACAAAGCTAGAAAACAGACAAAATTAAAGATCTGTCTATCTGTAATAGACCCAAATTAAGTACTAATGATATTTTTTTGAGGATAAAAAGTATGCAGAAATTCTTAAAATGGAATAGAGAATTATTACAAAATTTATAAAAATTTCATGTAATGTACAAACAGTATGAATTTCTATTATTTTTGGCTATTTTATGATTGTTAAAATGGGTTTATTTAATTTACATTGCATGTGCTGCTGGATGTAATGTCAAACATAACATTTAAATGAGAACACAGTTTTTTGATTAATTCTCCAGGACTTCTGGCAGCATGAATTTAAGGAGACAAAACCAATATGCTTGAATGATAAATTGTCTGTACTAGGACAAAGCAAAATAAATAAAAAAGCTCTACTGTATTAGCTGGTTTTCTAGAAAATGCATATATAGATGACTTTTTGGTTCATAAGGACCCTATCAAGGTTGAACAACTCCATCATTCCCTTCCTGTAAACAGAGTGATACTTTTTTTGATTTTTTAAGTCCGAGTCAAAAGTTTAAGAAAAAAGTCTTGTTATTTGAAATACTTTTTCTTCTGAGGAGTCTTATAAGATAAGTAAGTATTTTCGTGACTTTGTATAAATGGTGATTCATTTCATCTCCCTTTTGTGGCCTGAAAATCAGTTTTCCAGTGCTTGATTTCCAGTTTGGTTGACTTGTCCAATCATACTTAATGACGTCAACGTATGGAAAAACGACAATCAATTGCATCCCAATGTGCTTGTCCAATTGGATGGGGCTAATCAGCTTCCCAGGGGCCTATCTCCCTGACCTGTCTCTGAAGAAGCAGCCCAGACAACTGGCTCTTCTGACTGACAAAAGTAGGCGGAAATTCTGTGTTATTGACCGAGTATAGAAGTTGCAGAAAAAAACCTAGAAAACAGAGAAAAAAGATTTGCACTCCTGCGTGCAGGTGTCAAGTGTCATTTCAGATAGTGAGGTTAAATTTCTTGGCTTTCTGCTGCTGCTCCAGACAGCTGTGTGTTTCCTGGAAGTCCCAGGTCATAGCTGCCATCTCTATGCTGATGTGCCAGGAAACTGAGCATATGTAAAACGAGTTAGAGGCTGCCATTGCTCCCTGTTTCACTCATCCCAGATCTGTGGGTCCTCTGTCATAAAGGGAAATCTAGTCTGTCCTCACCAAGGGATCAGGCTCTGAGGTGCTGCCTAATTTTGAGTGTCATATCTGGTACTACAGGCTCTATCTTATGCTTCACTGGTATTCCAAGTCTCTGCTGCACAAAACCTTGTTTCTCTGCAGTGGGCTCCGGAAGCACAGGAGTCTGTGTAACAGTACATCACTGGCTCATTGTTCTCAAGAGGCTTGTGCTTTACGTACAGCGCTTGTGTCAACAAGAAGCTTTGCAAAGGGGCCCAGATCTTCTCAGAGAGAGTTATTTATGTGCCATGTGATTGAACTTAATTTAAATAAATGTCTTTTTGGTATCCCGGTGAATATAGCGGCCAACATCTCCTCTTTCATCATTCAGCTGCACTCTGGCATCTTTTTCTCACACATTGCTGGTGACAGTAATAAGTTTTTAGGCTCCTTTCTTTTCCAGTTCTTTCCATGTTTCCCATGAGGAATCTGATCCCAAAGTTTGTTAAGCAAATGGAAGATTTTTTAGTTAAAGTCAAAATGTTTGGGGGAAATTTTCATTTTCAGCTGAGGTGTTTTTAAGTTTAATCATGCCTCAATGAATGAGAAGCTAGAAGACAGTGAATATCCAGAAACGAAGCCATTGCTTGGTGAGGTATCACCCAACAATAGAGCAAGCAGGATTTTGGGGCTCCCAAATTCAGTATTCTAAGGCAGCTATGTGATGTAAACAGGGATTTATTTGGAAAAAACTAAATTTGGGTTAAAATGTGGTGGTTTGAATGTGTCTCACATGGCTTCTTCCTGTCAGGATCTATGTTGGATTAGGTACCCCCCATCACAATCAGTGCTCTGTGATCATGTGTTTACCTCTCACCTAGAGCAGAGCAGTACTAGCCCATTTGTCTGATGAAGCATAGATCTTTGTGACTGAGAATCTATGACATTAGAGACTTTTCTCAGTGGTACATTAGAGACTTTTCTCAGTGGTACAGTTCCCTCTCTTCTATCTCGAAATGCCTGGCAAAGTGTAGGAATGTAGGTGTTGCAAATCTGTCGGTGCACAATAGTGCTTCAGTCATGCCTGGTCCACGAATGGCAAAATTAAGGTTTATTCCCAGTGTTCCCTCTCATTCAGGAGGACAGAATACCAGGCAACAATGACTGTGCTCCTTCTCTAAACCAGTTACAGCATGCGTGCAAACCAGGAGGTGGGTTTGGGAAAGTATAGGTGCTACTCCAATGATGCAGCAAGATAAGTGATTTAGCCCCAGAAGTATAGGTTGCATTTTATCCTTTTTCACAGCCTGCAGGTTCTGGAATATCTATTGGGTGAGATATATGAGATGCATATTATCAATGAAAATGTAATGCTGGGATATAAAGTGCCATTTAAAAAAAATATTTAGTGACAAATCTACCAATTAAAAGACTCAAAATGCTGCTCCATGCTTAATATATAATGGGGGAAATTACATGGAATATATGTAAATCTTTTTATGTTTTCTTTATATATGGTATCATAATCCCTTGAATGAGAATTTGCTGCATTGTTCCATTGCCAAAGTGATGTCTACAAATGAGGGCTCAGGGAATTGCTGCAGGCTTTCTGATGAACTGAGCCAGCAAGCCACTGTGGACACAAGCCTGAGTTCTTGAATGAAGAAGAGGATTTACACATGCAAAGATATTTGTCTCTTTTCGCTTTCAGATTTCCAACAAACAGCTCCTCCTTTCATTTCCTGGCAGTAATTGGAAACAAAATGCAAAACCTAAAAGTACTTGTGTGCTGCAAATCTTCTCCATCATTTTCAGCTATATAATTTGTTCTGTTAAAAGACGTAACTCTTCTTTACAGTTGTCACTGATGAGATAATTAATACAATAACTTGAAATTCATTATTTTAACTGTCTTCTAAACACTTCTAAAAATACTTAAATGCCATTTTGCAGACAAATTAGTTTTGAAAATATCTATCCATCACGGAGACTTTTAGTTAAAAGTTTGTACAAATAAATATATTCTATATGTTATTCTTTTCAAAGAATGTTTGATCTAATAGCTTCTAAAGATGGAATTTTGTTTGATTTCCTCATTGTTTAATACCTAAAAGAACAGTCTGAAAAAGACGAAAGATGTATTAGTTTGCTTAGCTACTTAGCTTTAGAAGACTCAGTATTTTGTGAATTACAGAACAAGATTCAGTTTAAAGGATGAAAAGGTTTTTTTTTCACCGATTGTCTCCCTGCTTGAAAATAGTAAGTGGCCTTAAAGTGCCAAGGAGTTATAAGACGTTTAAATTAATGTTAAATATCTTAAGCCTTTTTTTCCCATGGAAAAAAATGAATTAATTCAGTACACTCACACATTCAAACCCCAGATATTTATTGATTTTTGTAAGATGTCTTATATAGATTAGTGGTATATAATGACTTGAATTACACATGGAACCAAACAAAAAAAGAAAAATAGGACTGCCTTTGTCCCTGTACCCTTTATGTCTCTGCATGGCCATCTCATGTGCTGGGATTTGAAGTATGTGACTCCATGAAACTTTGCACCCTTTATCTTTCCTTGTGCATTTGGATGGTATATATTTAGATGCTCTGATATCAGTGCAGAGGAGAAAACTTTCCTGAATACATTTCTATAATCATTTGTATACATAAGGCCATGGTATCTACAGATTTGGGGAAATTACAATTGAATGTTAAGACAAAGCAGCTAGCAATAACTAGGGAAATTTCAAGGTCATGGCTGCTGAAATAATTTCTTGTAGACTAAAACTGTATTCAGTCACTTCTGAAAGAACAAAAGATAAAACATCTATTGTGGTTTTTCATCACTTTCATGAGTTTTCTTTTGAAAAGAAGTGCTACACGCTGGACTCCTTCCAGTCAATCAGAATGAAGAATTCTTTTTCAGAAATTCTTATTTTGTTCTACAAGAAATCCCTATTCCCTCAGAAATCATTTGTTAACAGCAGTTGAGCTTTCCTAGTCCACTGTCTGAGGTGAATCCAAGATCAGTTATGGTTTGAACATAATTGTGAAGTGTACAAATAACTGTTTTTAAAGGCAGTATTCTCACTCTAGTTTATAGTCAAGGTTTTATAAATGAGGTGGTACAGTAAGAAAAGTTCGTAGTTAAAACTCTGCAATGGAAAATGTCCCCCAAGTCAGAAGGCAGGACCCACTCTATCAAGTTTATAATTAAGCAATAATCTCAAGAAACGCAGTCATTACCAGCCTTTAATGACTACTTTGTTGGTTAACAGCTCAATGTGAAGTTGAGGATTGTTAACACTCTATCAAACTTCTTGTTAAGTGTGCTAAGTTTTTATTTAAACACACTTGGATCGCAGCTGGAAAGCTGTGGGGGGAATCGGACATTCCCAAACGGCTAATGACCAATTTTTTTCCATCACTCAAAACACAGGGCACATTCCTTTATGTTTATATAATAGCTGTTAACTACAGATGGCTGGTGCCACCCGATTTTGGTACTATGTGTGACCTTAGTCATCTACTGTATTTGCAACCAGTTGATGTTCTTTTGCTGCTGAGCATTTGTGGAATAACAGAAGTTTATCTTAGAGCCTTTTGGAGAATCTAGCCAAGAAGACATAATAATTATCACAGAAATCAATAGTAACACAAAAAACGTAAGTACCTTTCCAAATGTTATGACAGCCACCGCTGAATCAGATTTATTCTGGTGGGCCAGAAAAGGAACCATTTTGCCCTGTTGGTGAGGTGACTGGAAATCGACCTTACAAAGTCTACTGAGCTAATTCAGCCAAGGAACATCAGCTGGAAAGTAAAGTCATACCTCTGAGTTAATGGCAATTGTTCTTCAGAACTGCCTGTGACAAGCAGCCATTTTCCTTTGTTTCATGCACTAGCAAAGATGCTGATATTTTATGGTTTACGATACCTTTCTGGACAGGTAGCAGCATCTACACTGCAACTGAAGAACCCTTAAACTAGGCAGCATGGGTCAGACTTGCTGAAAAGCAGCAAGGAGAGAGGGTGACTGAAGTGATGTCATACATGGGTTTGTTGACTTTGTTGAAATACCCACAACAGTCGTGGAGTCAGACAAATTCCGCCTAATCAACCCGATAACTTATTATCAAAAGGATCTATTTCTTTGTCACGTCTGTCAGGGTAATCCGGAATTCATTATCATATTAATGTCCTGACTGGGCTCCTCTGGACCTCTGAGTTTTGTTTGTTGAAGAGCTTCCTGGGGCGTTTGGAGAAACAAAGCGCACTCTCTGGAACATGAGGCATTCAGAGCCGCGTACAGATGGGCCCGGGCTCTTTGTTCCTCTCTGCCTGGGAGGCTGTTATGGGAAGCAGCCAACCTGCAGTCTGTCACAGTGAACATTGTCAAGTCATTGTGTACTTTTAATTGTTACTATGTACATGGAATCTGAAAGGTCGCTCTGGATATATAGTACAAGTGCACAGAGCCCTTTGCCAGACCAAACAGCTGTCCTGTGGTGTTCCCATATTCAGCTCCAGTCACCTTTCCCTCATTGAAGGATTCTTCTGACAGAGCAATTAAAACATACGATTTATTACTAAACAGTCAATAAGGAAATCTTAGAAGTGCACTCTTTCACCACTTCACAGTTTCCCATGTGGCTGTCTTAACAGGTCCTTTTATATTTAAGCAATTATTTCTGCCCCAATGATATTACAGACCCGGCAAGATTAATTAAAGAGCCGACAGCAAATTACAATAACAACCTCAAAATACAATCAGAGAGGTCAAACTGTATACCAAATTCTGTTCTTAGACACTCCTAGATAAAATAAAACTCCCTAAGTTTGGCTGGCCTGCAAGAGATGAACTACATTCTTTTCTTTATTGAAGATATGTGAATATTTCTTTAGAAGACTTTGTGTAGCTTCTCATTTTTATCTCCAGGATAAAAGATTCAGTGTTAAAGGAAAACGTAATTGTATATGGTGTGAATAATCCTTGGCTGTAGAAGCACTACTCACCAGGGAGTCTACAAGCCGTGTTAAGTCTAGATATGCTAATATTTGTTTTCCCATCATGCACCTCAGCTTTTGTTTAGAAAAATATGAATGCTTGCTAACTACAGCTGAACGCTAATATGGTGGTGTTTCTAAATTTTTGTTAAGTAAATTAGGTTTGTCAATATTGTTATGTATGCAAATACAATAATTAATAAATAATTAAAAATTATTAGATTTTAGATGCAAATGTACAGAGATTTCCAGTTCCTGCCAACTCTGCTTACCCCACATGTGCAAAATATGAAGAAACCCTACAAAAGGTGTTATGAAGAACGTGGTTATTCTCATACAATTATGCTGTTTTAAAACTTGGTGCTGAGTAATTTCCATGCTGCATATATATAAAAACAAATAAATGTGTATATAAATTGATATTTATACATGTTTGTATGTGAAGAAAAATAGTACATTCAATGTTTTTAAAAATAAAATTTAACGTACAAAACTCAGGGATAATGAACATGAATAAACTGTAATCCAGCTCCTAAAGTTTTAGATACAGAGCTCTTCATGATTAACAGTACAATGCATAATCCTGAGGGCCTTATGCTTCTGAAAATGTACATCTGATTGTGTACAGAACCAGGCATTCTTTAATTTGGTACTGATTTCCAACTCTTTGGTGGGGGTAGGGTCCTTTTTCTCTTTCATTTCCCTTCTTTTTTCTTCTGGTGATTTTTCCTGTTAGTTTTCCCCGTTTCTTTTTCTTACGGACTCACAGAGTGGATAAGGTTGGAAGGGACCAGAATGGGTCATGTGGTCCAGCCTCCCTGCTCAAGCAGGGTCAATCTAGACCACATTGCACAGAAGTATCCTTACCCTTATCTGTACTTTATCCCTTTTTTTTCTTTTCTTTTTTTGTCTTGACTGCAGAACACAAAAGAATCTGGTACAGTGTTGTAAAAATGTATGATAATGAAAATAACCTTCAGAACTTTCCAATACACATTTCGCAAAACCATTTATGACAATGAGATATATTTTTATGATACTGTTGTTGTCATTTTTGTTATTAGTATTATTGTTATTCTTCAGTGCTTCCTAATGGTCCTGTTTATAGAAATGAAAACAGTGAGACTTATACAATTAAATTTGAGAAATTTATTATGATGAAAGCCTTTCCAGCTAGAATTACTAACATCCATTTAGCTGACTGCATTTCTCAGTCACTCTTTGTTTACACAAATAGTTATATATATTTATTGTCTGTTTAGGTATTAGTAACAACTCAGCTTCCATCATCTCCTACATCTCTTGGATGAAGATAACTAGCAGATCACCTCAGCTTGCAAATCCCTTTCATTGCCCTGGAAAAGTCTGAAAACCCTTGCTTTTCTGACTCTGTATTTAAACCAATTTTTCTTTTACTCAGGTCACTGTGGATAACTTAATACTATCACAGAGAGAGTTAAAAACACCTGTAGAAGCTCCAGCACTAACTGCTACAATGATCACCTCTCAAACTGGAGTTTAGACGTTAGTTTATGGTAATTCTTACTCCAGTTTCACTAAAAAACTCCTGAATAAAAAAAAGTAGTGGACTTCTCAAACTGGGATAGCCTCTGAGTACTCCAAGGAAATCACTAGGTGACCATAAATAAACCTACTGTGAGCTTTAGTTTAGAAGTTCTCAGTGCTGATCAAGGAACCTCGGCAGGCACAGAAATACACAAAGTACAAGGCAAAGCAGGGCAAAGCAGAACCCTATGTAATGGCTGGAAGAGTTTGTTTTAGTAATGCATTTCTACTCAAGACACATTTTACAGAATTTCTCCTCAGAGTATTTGCTTAATAGTTTGCTTTTTCACAAAAGAGAAATAGAGAGAAGTTTGGCGAAGAACAAACACATATCATGAGAAATTTTTGCATGTTGTGGGCTGGTTTATTTCACCTTAGCTATCCCCTGGAAAACTCCATGGAGTGAAAACTCAGTGAGTAAATCCATGCTGAGGCTGATGAACCTAGGGCTCAGTCCATAGGAGACCAATACTCAGTGGAAATAAGAAATTTCTCTTCTACAAAAAGTTCCTCATAGATTAAAATTATATTTGTCATTTTTTAAAATATAATTTGTGGCAGTCTAGAACCATTTCAAATAATTCATTTTGTTTCAGAGACTTGGTAAAACCCAATAATGAACATTTACAATATCTAGGGTTAAACTCAATACAATAGCTTGCTTAGAGTTTACCACAGCCTTAAACTCTCACTGGGACTGCTCTGCTCTTGACAGTTCATAACTCTGGTGTTCTTCAACTTTTTTTTCTGTGAGGCTTTTTTTTTTATTTTAAATAACTCTACAAATAGCGAACAACATGAGACAAGTACCAGGGGGTCAGCAGTGGCACTGCTTATGTGTTGCACTGCTTCCTGACAAAAAGTGGATACAGAAGAGGGATCCTGGGGTGTGCTGCTGCGCTGGGCTGCCCCAGGTGTCCTCTGCTTCTCTCTTCTGCCTGGCCCAGGAGAAACTGGTTCTCACTCAGCCCTCCTTGGAGCCAGTCTGGGGGCCAGACAAGAAGCCGAAAAGAAAGAAAGGAATATTTTTCTGTCAGTTTACTCCACTGAGCCATCCCTCTGGGGAGCTGGAAGCGTACCACTGCCAGGACATGAGAGTAGGCAGACACACACAACCAGGGCCAGGAGGAAAGGCAGGGAAGAGGGAAGATTGCTCTGTCTGGTGGCAGTTAGCTGTCAGATCAGATTAGTTGTATCATAAAACAGTGTGTTATGGCACAGCTCCAACATAAACCCAAGGCTGCAGCACTTGAGTGGGATGAGGAAGCTTATTTGTGTGCTTCCACATTCGAGACATGATTCTACTGTGCAGTGGATTAGTGAGCTGATCTATGTAAATAGAAATATAAAGTAAATGAGAAACAAAAAAAAAAAAAAATCAACACAAAACCCAACCAAACATTCAAAAAGGATTATTAGTTTGAACACCTTGGGGTTTTGATCTATTTTCCACCACTTCATGCAGTATCATCATGCCACAAGGGAAAAGATAATGAGAATAGGGTTGTCTTCAACCAGTGCTGACACCTGAAATGCATTACTGTAAAACTAAAGTCCAGGTATATCTGCCCTTATAACTGAACAGCAGGTAGGTTCCCTTATTGGGAGTGTCAATCACGCAACTATGAGTTTATTTCTGTGATGATTACTACATCTAGGAATACTTAACTTTATCTAAAACTATGCTACATTTGAAAAACAAGTCATGAAATGGACAGAAATTTTTAAATTGAAAATCACTTCTAAAACTATTTCAGTTGAGGATGAACTATTTTTATGAACAGCCATAGATGCTGACTGAATTTCCTTAATTTGCCAACTAAATGATAGTTACCTGAACGGATATACTGTAACTCAATGGTACAGATATCATTCTATAATATATATTCATTTATATGATGTGAAAGACAATACTATTAACCAAAATAATTGCATGAGATATTTTCAAATATCATCCAATATTTTTATAGAATATATATAATACCATTATAATGGTATTTACATATAATGCCATTGTAAGAGTTTGCACAGAACTGTTTCTTTCTTTCTCATTCTCACTCTGATTTTAATGAATAAGGTCCCAAATTAGTCTGAAATTAACCATTTTGCAAGTATATAAGAACGTCATAAACAATGCATTTCTCTTAAAAATGGAAGAATCCTGTCTTAAAATAAATAAGCAATAAGCGGAGAATATGCTGGAATATTTTTGTAATGCTAATACAAACAAGGATTAACAAAGAGTTTAATGGCCATTTTACTCTAGTGATGTGGCTTTTGAGACACCAAAATAGCCCACCAGAAAATAACCTTTCCCCAAACTTTTTACAACTGCTTGGAACAGCGTCTGGAAGTTCTTAAACTGCTATTTCTTGAGCTTTCAAAATATATGGTTGTATGGTTATTTTCTTCTCTGTTCATGTTCAACCATGCCACTTTGGAAAACACCCAGCCTCTCTTGCTATCAGCGCCATCACTTCAGTTCCACTGGTTTTCTCTCCATTATTGCAAATCTTCTGTATCCCAAATATTCTTTTTCCCCTGTCCATTCCCTCCATGAAGTAGCTTAATTTTCTTTCCCCTTTTGTAAATAGTACCCATCAAGTGTTCATCCCTCTATTTTAGCTCTTCAGCTTCCCTCAGACGTAGCTGGATGTCCTTCCACATGTGCATCTGCTTAGCATGGAATTGATGCTGTTCACACAGCAAGGCCAGGGAGGGTCAATGATATTCCTGCCCGGAACCGCAAGGAAGGGCAGACAGCAACTTGGCTGAACATGAACTTCTGGGAAAAACTCGCTTTTCAAGGGAGCAGAAGAGGAGAGGGAGCTCTGTATTTTTCCATCCAAAGGAAGGGCAAAGAACCCACTTCTGACTAACAAAGAGAGAATGGCAAAGAGCAGACAATATAAAGTATCTTTTCCATGTTAAATATTTCTCATGTAGATATTGACGAGAGATGGAAAACACTCAACTCATGAACAGTGAGCTCTGAAACTCCTTTTCTGAATTTTTTTTTTTCAAATTAGCCTCTTGGAATTTTGTTCTTAAGAGTTTGTAATAAAGAGTATTAAAAAAATAGGAGGGAGGCTTTATGTAGTCAGCATAAAGATGCTTGTAATTTTTTTCTAAACCATGTTTTCATTCTAAATCATGTTTTAGATTCACAGTGGTGTACATACATATATGTTTTCAGGTAAAGGTCAACAACTATACTTGATGCAAAAAAATCCAAGGCCAATATAGTGTATAGAAATGGACCAATCAAAGGTTTAAATCAAGTTACGTTTAAGACACATATTGTGAACAAGCATGAAAGATTCTGATATTCAAACCAGTTTCTGTTGAATATCATTGAATCATATTACTTCACAAATACTTCTTACTAGGATCGCAGAGTTAAAATGTATCGTGACCCCTTTCCAGAAGACATTTTAAGCTATTGTACAATATAAAATATTGCACCATCCTGAAAGTACAAATAAATAAACAAGATTTGTTATGCTAGTCACAATGCTAATGCATAATAGTCCGCACTTTTCAATTTCCTGATTATTACTTTTCCAATTTATCTAATCTTTAAAATCAAAGGCGAATTCTTTGCTGAGCATCCACCCTCTCATATTTTATTTAACTTCACCCTTGTTTCTGCTTTGTGTCTGCCAGCTAGTGCAGTTTCATTTCACTTCAATCCATTTTCTGTCTCAAAAAAAAAAAGAGAAAAAGTAGATAGATATAAAGACACAGAGAGAGAGAAAGAGTGGAGAGTAAAAAAAAAGAGAGAGAAAAAACTGGCAGTGGACAAAATATATCAATTAAAAATTAGGTTAAAATAGTCTTTCATGTGCAGTGCATGTCCCTGAGCTAGATTAACATTGCTGTGAGCATGTTGCACTAGTCAGTTCATTGCCTGAGGAAAGTTTGCAGGCAAAATTCATCTGCACAGCTAGCACACTTGAAAGACTCAGGCACAGGGCTGTGTTCATGGTCTGGCAACAACAAAACACCTGCTTGAAGTTGAGACAGAATAGCAAGCTGGATGGAGTTCAAAAGAATCAAATGATAATCACACCCTGATTAACAGAAAAGTGAATTACTGTAGTCCTTTGTCAATAGCTGGCCTATTTGCATACTATCTTGCAATGCCCAGCAGGTTAGAACTTTTTAGTTACACATGGTCAAACATTAAAAAATGGAATGAAAAAACTTTATGCCTGTGTAACTCAGACACATTGCATGCATATTGTGTGTGTTACATCTTCTTAATGCTATCTTGTCTGATGTTGGCAAGTGCACAGATAATTCCACCCACTGTCTTTCCTCCTTTTCCCATTTCCCCACCTACCAAATATACCTGGGAAACAAGAAACACAGCCTATAATTTTGTTTGGCACAAGTTTTTTAGTATCTTTGACAGCAAACAACTGTATATTAAACCAATTTGTTTCAGCAGATGAAAGTGAGTAATTTTTGATTCAGTCCATTAGAGCTCCTCTTGGCTATGTGAGCTTTTTGAGGTTTATCAGCAAAAAAAACCCTGTAACAAACTACAATGCCAGAACATAAAACATGGAATGTACTACCTTAATTTCATACTGGATGCCTTTTGTTTCATAATTGAGTTTTCTCTGCATACCTTGGGTTTTATTTTAGATTAGTTTCAAAACTGAATGTTGTCATGACAAAATGAGCACTTCTGTATTCACATCTTTACATTGCTAATAAGGTAGTGAGGCATGTCAAAATGGAAATAGAAAACATAATAAAGCCAAATTAATACTGTTGCTTGTTGTTTTCCTTTATATTATAAATTTAACCTTGCTTCATAGGTATTTATTTAAAAAAAAATCTTCTTTTGCCGCAGCATAAGCAAAGTCCTGCTAGACCACATCTTCCATTTATTCAAAGAATAGGCAAAGCACAGATTGCCACTTTCTTTGGCAGTGTCTCTCCTTAGTAGGAAAGAGTATGAAAGGAAATGACTTCATGAGATCATTTCCCTACTGTAGTTGAGATATCAAATATGTCACTTGTCTAGCTTGTTCTTAAAAATGTTCAAAGCTTAAGACTCTAGCCACTAGTTTTTGATATTTTCAAAAACCCTACCTACATCTCAATTATTCCAGTTTAAATGTAAGAATATTTTCATTGTGCCTATGACTTCTTATGCTGCTTATCTTGGTCAAGGAAAAGAGATTAATCAGTTTCTCACTGCAATAATCTTTCGTTTATTAGAAAATTAGAGATTTGTCACCACTTTCTTCTGCAGCTTAATGAAGACTAGAAACTTCAGTCTCCCCCCATTAAAAATGCTTTCTAAGTCTCTAAATTCCATGTTAGTTTCCTGCATATGACCTCCAGCTGGTTTTCTCGGGGTTTAGAAGTGACACAGCAGAAGGATGATTTTGTGTGTCTTAGGGTGTCCTCTTCTCTTTTCTTGTTTAGCAAGAATTCTGAATTCAGACTAATATTTGTCTTGTGACACCAAATATCTTCCTGTAAAGTTTTCATACTACCAGTTTTCTCCCCATATTGGTTTTACAGTGGATAACTATCTCCTGCGTTCAATAAATATGAATCTCTTCTCTCTTTTTTGCTGACAGTTTTTCTAGTATTTCGTGACAATTTTACATTGTCTTCCTGTTCTCTAAAAATTTTGTGGTTGTGTTGCTTCCCACTCTCTTAATAAACATTCCATCATCTATGTCACAAAAGGAAATCTTGAACAGGACAGCAACAGATGATATGTTTGATTTTATCAGTGAACCATAATCTTTGCTATCTTTTCTTTGCTGATACTGTAGCATTTTTTTAAAAAACATGTCTTTCTAAATGGTTAGGAAAATGCCACATGCACAATGTTAAAAGATTTCTATTTAAAATATATATCTACTGCTTCTGCTTTGTCCACAGGGCCTACTACTCTATAGTAGAAGGAAATCATTTGCTATTGACGAATCCATGCTGGCTGATAGTCAGTTTTCCATTACCTTCCAGTTTACAAATATTTTGTTGGATCGTTTCTTTGGTCCAGTAGTTTTCTGAGCACTGAAATTAAACTGGTTGATCTGTGGTTCTCTTAGAACTGCTTTTAGAATGCCTATCTCATTTTAGAGCTGGGCAATCCATCTGCACTGTTCCAGTCTTCAGTATCATTCCCACCGTTTGTGTTCTCAGAGATCATTGCTAACAGTTCTTAAATCACTGTAGTACTTCCAGTAATTTAGGATGAGGTACATGATCCTCACATGCTAAAGTGTCTTCTAAACAACTTAAACTTGAAAACATGAGCAAGTGAGTATAACACAGGAAAAGGAAGGCAAAGATGAGTGTCAGACTTGACGACTACTAAAATGCAGAGATTGCTCAGGCTTCATAATTTGGGAAGGTGTGTTGCTAAGGAAAGGTTGTAGGGAAGAGATATTAATAAAGTGTTAGTGCTTCCTTTCCCAAAACCATTATTGTAACACTGACATTATTTAATGTCATTAAATGTCATTTGATTTCACGTCATTACTACAGTTTTAAATAATGGGTTGAAGGAGAATAAAGATGTGTCTACAAATCTGTGTTGCCTGAGTGATAAGCTGATCAAAGGAAAGGGTGCTTGGAAATACCTAGTAGACGTGTCAGTGCTGTTATACCGATTGCAGAGAACTGTGTTTTAAAAATTAGCATACGAGGCCATTTTAAAATCAATGGTGTTGCACTGTGACATAGACTTCCAGACCAGCTACACAAGCTCAGAAGAAATATCTGTGTGATATCACGTTGGCTCTCCAACAGGCAGCAAAACCACCAGATATCCAGCTATTTTATTCATATTGGCATTCTAGATTGTATTTATAAAAGAAAATTTTATAGCATTTCACATTTTGATATGAATGCATTAAAATAGTTTTTTAAAAGTTAAAAAAGTTACACTTTTGCAGCCTTTATGTAACTCTCTGTAGCTCTGTTATTTAACTTTCAGGAACTCAAGCGACAATTTTCATCACCTTTTGGTGCATTTTCCACAATTTTTGCAATAAAATAAAACAAAATGGGCTTTTAAAGTAAGATATGGCTTGAATGCCTGTCCTTGATCAGCTCCAAAATAAGATTTTTCTCCTCCCTTATCAATTCAGCTTATCAATGTTGCTTTCCTTGTCCTTATTTTGGAATTTATGGAACAATGGACTTAGAGGCAGTCAAATGTGTCCAAAATTGGTTATAGTTATTGGTGACAACTACCTTTTTTATGAAATGTGGTACTGAAATACCTGTGTGCAAAAATACGCCTCAGGTGAAGAGGAGCTTCTCTCTCTTTGAGAAGTCTTTTGGGAGCTGAACCGCTGCTACAGCACATCCCTGTCACCCCTCTATGTTTGGTAACACAGCATTTTTGCCCAGTCCCTGCAAGGCCAGGTTAGATGGGGCCCTGGGTAACGTGATCCAACAGGTGGCATCTCTGCCCATGGCAGGGGCTTGGAACTAGAGGATCTTTAAGGTCCCTCCCAACCTAACCCATTTTATGATTCTGTGATGACTACTGATAACTACTGATAGGCCCACAAAACCCTGATAGCAGAAAATTCTGGATGGCACATGGCTAATGTGTGGCTTCTAAGTAATACTACCATCACTATTACAACAGGCACGACTTCCAAGCATTGCAAGACCTAAAGAAAAAGAAGAAACCTGTACACACTGTGGTATGCGCTCTCTCTAGTAGTCAGCTCACAGTATTGTTTCCAGATTGCTTTCCTGGCCTGATTTATTTCCAGTAAATATTAAAACTCAAGTATTCAGGTGTGATGGCTTGCTTTGCAACATCTATTATTGGATTTTACTTGGAGCTGTGGCTGTGTTTATTCAAATGGGTTGAAATTATCCTAATGGATGTGACCTCTACTACTGGCATTATCAGATTCCTGTGTACACTACTTTTCCATCACTTGAAGCAAGTAATCCTTGTTTCCCCTGCCTTAAAAAGGTTTTGATTTACAACCAGGCAGGCTTTTGCAGACATGATGGGTTTGCAGTACAATATCTGGATAATGTAATTTTTTATTAAATAGCTTGGCTGAGAGTACGGTGGAATGATTCAAACAGGGAAAGCTGAAAATGAAGTTTTCAATAGATCAGCTTTTCCTCAGCTTCATAAAAGTCTCATATGTAGATATTTGGGTCATACAAAACATTACCTTGCCCCTGTTAATTAAAAACTGTTGCTGCTTATTCCAGATTTCACCTGTACTCTGCTGTTTAACTTCTGCTTTTGGCTCAGGGAGGGAGTGATAGTCTAACAGTGAAAACTCAGATGCTCAAGCCACTGGCCATGGATATTGTTCAGATTGCACAGCTGGTATGTTCACTTCTGCATCGGAATGATATTTTCTATTAGGCTCCTCTTTTATACAGCCTAATTGTGAACTTCTTTTTCTGTGAATGGATGAACTGGTCCCTGGAGTAACAATATCTACAGTAAGAAGGAGATAGCTACTCTGAAGACCTTGATTCAGCCTGAATTTGTAGATATCTGTGTACTGCCTTGCCAAGTTGAAGTTCAAGATCAGTTTCATAGAGTCCACAGTGAGTTTTGTCCACACTTTTGAAGAGTGAGACCCATTTTCTTCCAAGGTCCTTGCCCAGAAACACAGATGCAGAGGCTTGTAAGGATAGTGGAATACCAAGGAAATGGTAGTTATGAAGAGGCTGTTCTGAGAATGAAAGCTCTGACTGGGAGATGAAATTCTACTGTCTTCTGCATCGTGCCAGAGGCCACAGCACAAACCTCCTGCTGCCACAGCAAATATTCCACCACGACCACATGGCTTACATGGGAATGCTGAAATACTGTAGCTACATAAACACGGAGCCCGAATTTCTCTGACATAATATAGACTACCTCATCTAAATCCAGTCTGATATCTCATTTATTTAGTGCCCCAGCTGCGCTCCCTAACACAGAAAGACTTGAAATTGTCTTATTCATACTTTTGGAATAACACCAGAAGAGAATAAATAGATAGCTTCACTTTTGAGCGACCTATAGTTCTATATGATTACAGATTAATTTCTTAAAAAGTGTGACCCAATCTTCTTCCTCAGCAGATATTCAATGTAGCTAGTATTCAAATCTGTATGTTGGACTCCTGTTGGTTCATTAGCCAAAAATAAATGTATTTTGTTGCTATCTCACCATGCATAAAAGGATCAGAATTATGATTGTGATATCTGTGAAAATGCATAAAGTTGTTTAAGACAGCCTATAGCAGTTTGTGTATTAATGGAGTATTAGTGCATGTTAATTCAGCAGAATGTCTGAACTCTAGCATGGACATGAATCCAGTTCCATATCAATCCGTTCATTGCCTCTCTGAGTCCCAAAGCTTCCCTTTTTTTCCCTCTGGCATCTGCTTGTCTAGTTAATCTCTATCAAGATTTCTGTAATTCAGAAGGGTATCTGGAAAATCAAATGCAAGTTTTGAGGATATCTAGTTCAGTAAAGGTGGCACTCAGGATTTTCTAGCCTGTTACAGATTTTTTTTGATGATTTTTTTTTTTTATTAGAATTGTAAGCAAGGCATTTCAGATATTTTAGAGCTAGTACCATGTACTTTCTGGGTCATAATACCCTTTTTGGAAACAGAGTTGTGCCAATAATGGAGAAATGCATGACAAATTTATATATTCATTGTAAAATGCGGTCTGAGAATTATTCACATGAATAAAGAAAATATGCTCATTTTATTTATTTGGTTATATTCAAACTAAATTTATATTGTGAAGTTTCCTCTATTTATGCCTTGACTGAATTTTGACCTTTTCATGTGAAAACATTGTAGCAGTCCAAGTAACCATAGGATTTTCCTGTCATCACATAGCAATAAAGTACAAATGGAACTGTGGAAATTTCTTATTGCTTAGTGTGATCATATTTACATGAGTACAAGAGTCCAAATTCTGTCACTATGCATCCATACTAACTTTTTAGTTATGTCTTGACACCTGAGCCAAGAATAAACACTTTAACTAACCAATTAGCAAAAAGCACTCTTTATTTTTGCGGTTTTTTGTTGGGTTTTTTTTTTGACATATGTAGTACATAGGAGCTATGCAGATAGGTTCTCAGTTCTAAGAGACTGTGCAGAGTGAGTTCATTCTTGACACTTGTTATTCTAGACATGCAAAAGCTCTTAAGTCAACAACCAAAATGAATCAAGGTAGCATGACTGCAGTAGCTCACAGATGTAATATTTCATAAGGAAACTAATTGTTTTTCATTCTAATCTCTGTAGAAGAAAATAGGCTCAAGAAATGTAGACAGTAGCACAAGACTATTGTAAAAAAGAGTCAAGTGAAAAGGAAATTTTTCCTTCAGATCAATCCATGCAATTGGCCACCCATGCAACAAACAAGAAAAGCTGTAAAGAATGGGAATCATTCCACGCAGGAAAAGTAGTGCTTTCACACAAGTTCCTTGCTGCTAGTTCTACAGCAGAGGGAATTTTATATTAATTTGTTTCACAGTTCATATTCAGACAGTTGTAAAAGATGTCACTTGACCACCAGTACATACCTTTCACTTTAAAAAAAGCATTGAAAAGGAAAACTAATTAGTCACCTTTTTTCCTAGAGTTACTAAACTAAACAACAACAACAGAAAGAGAAGAAAACTAACCTCATTCTTCTTTAAATTAAACTTTTTTTTTCTTTCTTTTTTTTTTATTTTTAATATTACTTACCTATTTCCTTAAGAGGTTTGTGTGCTCTATTTTCACTTTCATTTTATTTGACTTTAGGAAGCACTAACCTGTCTAGGAAGAAAACCTTTTAAAAGAGATATTTATACTCAAACTTCAGAGGATAAAGACAATAGAAAGCGCAAAAATCAACTGAAATATTTTCAGAAATAATTTAATTCTCATGTCACTGCTGACTGACAGCTCTAATAAATTCCTACATTTTAAGCAGACTTACATTTCACATGCATTTGCTCTCCACTGCTGAGCAGAGTGGAACATCTATTGTCAAATGCATAAAATAACATTAGAAATGCAAACTTAATGTAGCCGATGGTAATGTGTTATTTAAAACTTATGAGCCTGAATAAGGGCTTATTTTCCTTAAATTGAAATTTATAGTTTCATTTTAAAGTGCTAACTTGAATATTGATGGGCTTCAGGCATGCTGTTATAAAATGGGAAAGAAAAACAAAGCAAGTAACTATGGGGCATAAAGCTGCTATTATGGTAATATATGGAAACTTATATAAAAAGTAGATCCTAGTTACCTGTACTAATAGCAAAAAACACACAGTAGAATTTGTGCAACTGGTATAGGGAAGTCATACTTTCCTGCAATATATGTCAAATCTAGGTTTAGAATCACAATATTTAAACAGAGATGGCTAGAGAATAGTTTTGAAATAGCACCAGAAAGCAGGTGATAGTTTCCTCTCTCCTTTTGAAGATTATTTTTTGGCATTTTTTTCTCCAGTTCCACTATGATCAGTGAAAATAAAGAACAAAGACAGTGTTTCTCAGTTGCTTTTTGGCACCGGATTTTCTTGACACTGGATGGTCGTATTATACATGGCTACAGGAAAGCTAATTAAATTTACATTAAACACAAATTTTCAGTTTCAAGATAAAAAATACCTCTCTACCATATCTTGATTTTGCAGATATTCTAAACCACTGAAGATTTTTTCCACCTCATCTGTTCAAATGTATTATTGAGCCATATATACATACTTCAGAAACAATGCAGTATAGTTCAGAGCTTACAAAAATACTAATTTGAAAGTCTGTAGCGCTTGTCATCTCTTGATGCAAATATTTTATGAGGTAGTAAATAGTTTATAAAATACCCCTGCAAGAAGTGCTTATGATCCAAAAATTTTATGATGATTAAGAAGATTATATTAGGAGTTACCTAATTTTTCTAAAAATCACAGGTATTAGTCAGTTGCTGAATTAAGAAAGGAACTCTGTCTCCAGAATTAAATGCACGCAATTCAGTCCTGCAGGTGGGATCCTTCACATTAAAAATGCCAATCTCCATAGATTGAAAGAGGTAGATTTCATTAAATACAGGTAAAGACTCAGGAGAGAAACACATTTTTAAACAGCCCAGACCAAACAAAACCAATCATAGAATGACAGAATCATTTGGGTTGGTGGGGACCCTTGAGATCATCTAGTTTCAATCCCCTTGCCATTAGCAGGGACACCTTCCACTATCCCAGGCTGCTCAGGGCCCCATCTAACCTGGCCTTGAACACTTCCAAGGATGAAGCATCCGCAGCTTCTCTGGGCAATCTGTCCAGTGCCTCACCACTCTCACAGTAAAGAATTTCCCCACAAAAAAAGTTCATTCTTTAATTATGATTTGGGTGTAGCTAGGGCTGTTGTGCCAGTGCCTCACCACTCTCACAGTAAAGAATTTCACCACAAAAAAAGTTCATTCTTTAATTATGATTTGGGTGTAGCCAGGGCTGTTGTGCCTGTATGCCTTCTCAGTTCACTTGAATGATTAATCAGTCACATGTACAGTTGAGATAACATATTGGGTTTTGACTTGCAGTCTATTTGAAACTAGGTGATAGGTGGAACATTTGCAATTAATTATTCTACTGTTACAGAAACCCAGGTGGTAATTTTTGGTCACTCTCGAAATTCTTTGAGGCAGCTCTTGCTGTTTCACATCTGATTATTCCACTTAAATGTGTTGATTATCAACGTGAGTGGAATGTCCCAAAGGCTGCTGTCTGTGATTTCTGCTGCAGAAGTGATCAAATTGTACACAGATAAGACATTAGAAACTAAACCTTCAATGAAAGCTATTGTCATGTGAACAGCATCTACAACAGTCCTTTCTATGCAGGTAAGATATTTAACAGATGTTCTGTTATACAGTTAAAAAGATACACAAATGTAGGGTTGCAGCCAGTTGAGCAAAACCAGTAATTTAAGGTACTCTCCCGATCCAGCTAAAGATGCTACTGTCAGAATCATTGTAATGGAGACTCCTTTTGCCACAGGACAACCATCAAACATCCTGTTTAGGAGATTTGGTTCCTTATATGAATACTACCCTATACTAGGGTTCATCATCTACTACCTGTCGTCTACTATTCTAGTAACACATATTAAGAAAGAAGGTATATTAATATTTTTAAAAATATTATACTTTATTGGTGCACAGAAAATCCTTAACTGATGTAACTTAGAGACAATAAGAGTTGCCATATATTTCCTTAGTGCACAGCACGGATTCAAAGTCTTTTTCTGGTTTAGAATAAGATTTTACCAAATGTGAACACGCCTAAGTTTGCCTTATTAGTGGTCAAATTTATTCCATCTAATGGTAATGGGAACTGTTCCTTATCATTAAACTATTTTTACAATTTTTACAAGTGATTCTCAAATTATTTTAGAAGTGTTTCACTAAAGGAAAAGCTTGTGTGATCATTTCATGCCTGTGTAAATTCTGAAAATGCTTAATTTGCAGACATATCCTTCATAACATGCCAAATCTAGGTGTTAAATCTATTAAGTTCTGCTCAAAATACACATTTGCCCCCAGTGATCATTCTTAAAAGGGGAAAATACAGGCAGAAGGATGCTCCAAGTAAAGGCATCATGTTCAGGAAGGTAGTGATGACTGACTGCTATTTTCATGACCTAGACCTGCTCCAAAAATTGCAGACTATATCCATTCTCCTGTCTTGCTTTCTGAGCACTGCCAGTTCAACTGAGCACCTTACATTTAGATAGTGGTTAAGGTAAGTTACTGTTTAATTTTTGGTCCTCCAAATCAGTTAATTAATTTCCCATCTGGAGGATACAGAGAACAATATATTTTATTTTATTTTATTTTATTTTATTTTATTTTATTTTATTTTATTTTATTTTATTTTATTTTATTTTATTTTATTTTTATTTTCTGGAGAAGAGAAGGCTCCAGGAGGACTTTATTGGTACAGTTCAAAATATAGAGTAGACATGTAAGTTTGAGAGAGATTATCTATCAAAGCCTTCTTTCTACCAAGATCAGGAAAAAGGGCAATAGTTTTAAACTGAAAGAGGGTAGATTGAACATTAGTAATAATTTTTCTTACGATGAATGTGGCAAGACACTAGATCAGGTTGCCCAGAGAAGCTGTGAATGCCTCATTATTTGAGGTATTTGAAGTCAGGTTAGATAGGGCTCTGAGTAACCCGGTCCAGTAGAAGGTGTCCCATGGCAGGTGGGTTAGACTAGATGGCCATGAAACGTTGTTCCAACCCAAACAATTCTATGATTCCATGCATTTTTTTATGATTTTATAATTTCAAAAGTTTCTTGGAAATACCGGGTTCTCTATTAACAGACAGTGCAAATACAAGTGCTTACCTTCTCTCTCATAGTTCTACAGAGTATTCACAGATATAGGAGGTTCCAGAGCTCTAAGGGGCCAGTCTAGTAATCAGACAGAGTCTGGCTGTGTCAGGTTTGTAGAAAAAAATACATTTTGATAAGCATTTTCCAGAGTGCAGTAGAAAATAGTAGAAAATTGTTGAGAGGGTCTAATACGTGGAATAATTAGAGTTTATTGTTATTTTTCAATTGAAGTATTTTAACACCATGACATGTCTAATTTTTGGCCTACTCTAACCTAAATTTGATAGCAAATACAATCACTTGGCTTCGGTTAGCATCGATCTGACTTCTGTTGCTGGGAAACACCTAAACTGTATCTGATAGAATCCAGAGAAAAATACCTTTCTAGAATTTATTTTCAGATGAGACATCTAACATTTTTTGTTTCTCTCTACCCTTTCTAGATTGTTATCTTTTATTAGGACTGCACAGGCACTGTCAGAAACTCTGAAATTTTTCAACGGTCTCCAGAAGAACAGGGAATTATCTACTATCACCTTGGCTTGGTCCCTGCTTACTGTAGTTTCAGAAACCAGAATTCAGTCTTGCATCAGAGCCAGTAGTTCTTCCATTTTTGACACAGAACATCTCTTAAAGTACTACTAACAGTCTGACTCCTAGGTCGTGAAGAGCGTAGCTCATTTGTGCTGCAATACGTGAGAAATGTTTGGTTTTAATACAAGTAGAGACAGATTCTAGAAATATGAATAGATTCTAAGGGGAAATACAAATCTCACTAAAGTTTGCAGCATTTCCAATTTTTAATGCTAGTTCATTTAGAGCTAAAAAAAAAATAAAGAAAAGAAAATCCCGTTGATAAAGCCTTTTGAAAAATATGTTCTTTAAATAGCTAAAATGCACGTAATACATCATGACAATGAATTTTAAAGAAGTATTGGCTTATGCTAGGCCAATGGAAAACAAGCTAACTTCAATACATTGTAATTTTTGTAGCTGGCTTCTTTCGTGACCTACTGAAATATTTATAGTGGACAGAGAAAAGAGGCAGTAACAACTGCAAATTCCTGCAGCTGGGGAGATCTCTGTCACTGTGGGCTTCACTGAGACAGCTCTGTCCTAATTTCATCTGACTTTGAATATGTGCAAATCACAAGAAAATGTGAACTGACTACAGACTGAGAAAATCAGCAAAGACAGATAATCATTCCAGAACACAGTGTTATCAATATTTTACTCAGTCAGGATTAGATAACTTCTTTGGAAATTTTCAATGCTAATTTCAAGAAATTTATACAGTTTCCTTAAAGCAGTGATGAATAAAGAAAATCTATGTCAAAATTAAGGATGATGTTTGTTCACATGACACAAAAGAAAATATTGTCTAAATTTAGGTGGGCAACATAAAGCTTTATTATGGATTGTTATAAGTAACGTCTAAAAGCATTTATAATATGCTCTGCTTCCTATGTGCTGTATACTAATATCTTCTGAAATCATACTTGGAATTCATTAATACTGACATGACTGTGACCTTGAATTCAATGATCAATGTCATGGTACCATTAAAGTCCTTACTGATACCCAGAAGCAAAAGGGTAAGCTTTGTTCCAGCCTCAATCATCTTCTAAAATCCCCACGGTGATGGCTTAAAAGTTTGGCATCTTTTAATGTTTCTTTTAGTTTTAAAGGAAACAGGAAGTAGTTGGCAACCTTGACCTTTGTCAGTCTGAGCTCCCAATTTGATTAACTCAAGGACAAATAAGGCCTCTTCATATCACAATCTATTCTGGATATATTGCTCTGTAATAAATTTTCACTTAACTAGAGGAAAGCAAAATATCAAAAGCAAGCAAACAAAAATATCAGCCTTCATCTTAATGGGGTAGGGTACCTGGCTGAGTGCTAATCCTTTGCTCTGGATCATTTTGATTGTGGATGTCAGCAACACCTGAGACAGTATGGGTAATACAGGAAAATATGTTAAAGAAATGTCAAAACGTTTTGATCAAATTAAAATGTCTAAGGCATAGTCAAGGCAATCAGCTTTAACACAGAGGTTTAAAATACAGAAGAGGAACATGCTAGAGGGTGGATTTTCTATTGTTTATTTTTTTCCTTTTTCTAAAAATGATTGCACACCTATTTAGCAAAAACTATCATTGTTTATCTTGTCATCTCTGCACACAAGGCCTGCTGAATCTCCTAATACAAAATATCATAAATTAATAGGAAATTTTGCCATCAGTCTTAGACATCTGTCAGTTTTTATGAATTTTTTATAAGAGGTTGCATAGTTTTCCTCTCACAGCTTACTTTTACTAGGGAATTTTTATTCTGTGGCAATATTTAATCTTTTCAATAGTCTCTGAAAAAAGGCCAAAGAAATCTAGTTGTATTTGTCAAGGAATAAGCTAGTGTTAAAGCAATGCTATGTATGCATCTGAGTTACCTTTGTTCTTTCTGTGTCTTAGGAAAAAAATATTCTGTGTAAGGATACACTAAAGAAAGCAATAGCTGTTTCCACAAAACACTGCTGAGTTAAACCTTACATTAACTGAATGTAAAACTTTGATAAGTCAGAATTAATAGTTTCCAGTCAACTTTCAAAGAGATAGTACTACATAAGTCTGCCAATTAAAAAGAAAATTAATGCATACAGAAACCATTATAAATAGCATCAAATATAGCAAACCATATTTGGAATA
This sequence comes from Cnemophilus loriae, assembly GCA_013397755.1. Lineage (NCBI taxonomy): Eukaryota > Metazoa > Chordata > Aves > Passeriformes > Corvidae > Cnemophilus > Cnemophilus loriae. Next base: position 989,056 of record VZTF01000151.1, read on the forward strand.
CTTTGATTAAATTTTAAACTAAATCTGTTGGTAGGAATTACTGATGATAATATGTCCCTCAAAGTTCCTCTCTTCATTGTGATTACATATATTCAAATATAAAGTTCAAATATAAAGTATTAACTTGATATTTACATTGCCGTATTTTTAGTACATTACACTTAAACACATTCTCCTCTGATCTTGTCCAGGAGTTGTGTATGGTAGATCACTATTGCTTTAGAAATTGAGTCAAAATCCCCTCTGAAAAGCTCAAAAATCTCTCTCCAAACAGCAGGCAGCAGTCTCCACTGCTCTCAGAGCTCTCGAGTTTGCCCTTCCCTTGCAGGCAAAAGCCAAACATAACCAGAATCTTATGGTACGTAAGGGAGGCCCAGTGCTCACAACAGGCATCTATTTCGGTCCCAAGTGGAGTCACAGAGATCTACAAATCTGCCTTTCACTGCTCTAATAAAAACCTTTCCTCCTTCCTCAGAGTTGAATAGTGACCAGGCAGGTCTTGTCAGGTGGTTCATCTGCAATGAAATCTTCTTTTACGATCTCAGAGGCAGCTACTGAGCCAGCCCAGTAACTACCACAGAGCTGTTTCTGGGTCTGCCTGTGCCCTCCAAGCAGAGCAGAGCAGAGGAGAGCAGAGCAGAGGAGATCAGAGCAGGCCAGCACTGCACACCACATGTGTGTGAAGACATGGAACATCCCAGCTGAGTGCTGCATCTCTGTCCAGTGCTTCACACACTCTTTCTTTGGGCTCAGGCATATGGTGTACATTTCCATGCAGTACTTTTCCTTATAATAATGCAAAAAACGTCACAATGCCAGTGACGGGGGTTACTTTTGAAATGCAAGAAGCAATCTTTAACCAACAGCATAAACCAATTTACAAGATCTCTCACTCCTTCCCTTTAAAGCAAAGAAATAGCAGAACAGATTCTTTCTAGACCATTTTATTACCTTTTAAGACTGAGCAATCCAACTTCCATCATCACCCATTATTTTAATTTGTGTCTGCTGTTTTTCAGGAAGACCCTGCTTTATGGGGATAAGAGCCACAGATAGCATAAAGAGATTTGGTGCAGGAATGTCAATTAACACAAGTATAATTATTAGTTCAGAGACATCACTGAAAACCTACTTGATACCCAGAAGCAAGAGGTACTGCAAATAATATATTCATCATAAATATTGCCGTGTGCAGAACAGAGGAAAGGCAAACTAATCTCAGACTTGCTTCAGCAGCATACTATATTTTTTCCCGAATCAGTGCTCCCTGTGGCATCCTCTCTGTATTCCATGTTGATTTGTTCAGCTTACACTGTTTGAATTTCCTAATAATGACTGAATAGTGGATGAGTGTTTTTGATAACTTGGTTGAGAGCTATCTTGCTGGTTAGTAGTGTAACAACATTCTGAGCTGCCCAGCTTCTGAGTTCTGCATGAGATTTAGGATGATGATTGTGATGATGACTATTTCTCAGCTAATCTTTAAAGCTTTCTTGAAAAAAATAGAAATAAAAAAATAAAAATAAATAAATAAATAAATGACTAGTGGGAGGGAGGTGGGAAAAATAACAGCAGTGTTCAGGCCTGTAATCACAGCAGTGGCTGCCCCTGTCCGTGTCTAATGTAAGGGTTATGGAATATCATAATCCCTTCTCTGAGCTCCTTTACAGCAGCAATGATGACTAAATTTCTTGTGTCTTATCACACTGTCACAGACTGGAACTAGGAGAAGGAACTCTGAAGAAAACACAGCATGAAAACTGGAGAGCAGATGATCAGATTAGCTGCTATTGGATTTGTTAGCAGGGCCACAATCTGACTGAAACAGGCTCGATTCCGAGGCCCATGGAGATTTAAACCATCAGCTCCCCCCCTTGCCCCTTATCCCTATCACACCATTATTTATTTTTTTTAATATATATCCCCCTTCTCCACAAAACACACATCTTTTACCTATTTTAAGTCATCTTCCAAAAGGATGAGGTTAAGAGTTAGCACTTCACAGGTTCCAGTGGTATCAGATGAGTTGATGGATTTTGAGTAAGAGGATCCATCAAAAATACCACACAAAAAAATCTCCAAATAAGACTGAAAAGCAGCATTCCTTTACTACTTAGTGAGATTTTCTCCGTTTTACAAGGCTTCTGCAATGACACTTTGCAGAGGTCTGCTGTAATGCGTCCACTTGTGCTGCCTGCATGATCCTTAATGTAGATTACATACCACCCACAGTCATACAGTGGGAGGAACACAGCGAGTGTAGCCCAGTCATGATGGGCTAGATCCAGTCCTGGTGACAGTAGGTACAAATCTCACTGCATAAGGTAAGAATTTAGTTTGATGATGTGTTTATAAAAAAACCAATTGAATTGGTTTATAAAAACCTTTGATTTTCTATATTGCTTAAAAAAGTAGTCCTTTTGTTCATGATGCGTAGCAAATGTAGTACACATTCAACTTTATATATCAAGTCAAGTTGCAGAGCAAATCAACTATAATATTGTAGAGCATCCACTGTAACACAGGAAATATGACATACAAAGAAGAGTTTAAGGAAATCTGATAGAGTATGAACCTTCTTAAAAGGTATGAAAACTTGTAGGAAAGAAGCTCAACTGTACAGCAAAGTGAAAAGTTTTGTGTACCACAACAACAAAAAAAGTAAGTAGAGCACTGAAGTCTTGAATTCTGCAAAGAGATATTCATAACGTACAAAAATGGACACCAGCCTAAACATTTACACAGTTGGGGTTTTAGTTTTCAGTTTCAAGATGCAAAGCATGTTTCTATTCTTACTAGTGCCAAATACAATATTTTCCAAATAGATCATCACAAAGAAACAAAAACATATTGAAATCCAGCTCGGTAATTATCTTGATGAAATACTGCATTCACTAGAGTGACAGTTAGATGCATAAAAGAATTGCAGGGCTGGGATAATATCATACTTGTATGATAACTCCACTGTGGTTTAAATTAAGAATAGTTGGTCACCTGCAACATTGAAACCTGTATTTCACTCTCCTTCAAAAATCTGCTTCCATGGTAGAATCTGTGGTTCCAATTTAAGGTCATTTCAGCGAGGGTTCTCAAGTTACAGTGATTCCGTAAACTTCATAAGACATTCATTTCTATAGATATGGATTTATTGCAAAGGCATTTCAAGAGTTTTGTTCTTTGAAGCTATGATAGAAATAGATCCTTCATTTACTTCCTAACTTTTATGAAATATTCTTCTACCTAACACTCAAAACACCAAAGAACTTTATGTGCATGACCTACTGCATTCTTGCTATCTGTATTGATCTGTGCAAAACTATTTATTCATTCATTCAAGACAATGCAATATTTTTATTTTTCAAGAGGACTTCTTGATGTGCTAATAAGACCTTACCCAAAGTCAGTCTTCGCCATGATCCGTTCTTGAGAATACAGCAAACATCTCCAGATACCATGCTCTGATTAGCCATTATTTACCCAATGACAAATACGTAGGATAAAAATGTTTTCAGATATCATAATGGTGATATCTGAATATCCTAGCTGATGTTCTTTTGAATAGATAGGTTCTATTGAGGAAAGCCACTTCATACTCACTGTTTTGCATTTCTGTAACAGCTGATATAATTACTTGTAAAATATTTAGTTTTAGGAGTTTTTTTGAGACCGGGTAATATCCATGAGATGTTGCAGTGCAAGATGGTTTGAGGAAAAGGTTAGATCCAATTACTCAGAAACTTTGCTGGAACATTACTCATCATATTTACTGAGATAAAAATTTGGTTTTTTTACAGGTCTTTGTCTTATTCTAGCGTATTCTTCAGGCAAGTAATAATTCAGCACAGTATCTGAAGGACTTGAGGTATGGGGTTCTTTAGTTTGGTTTTGTTTGTTTGTTTGATTTTTAATTTAGATCTTTTCAGAAACTATCATGCAACCTTTATGGAAGCAAACCTTATACTTAGATGTAAATTATGCTTCTGAAAACTTCTTCCAAAGTCCATTTGAAAACTGAAGTAGTATGTTACAGCAAAATCCTCCATGACCCAAAGAACTATATTTACAGGTTGTTGCATCTCAATAAAAATTGAGAGCTATAGAAATTTTCAAATCTGGCCACATTTTCATGTTTTAAAGGTTTATCTTGCCAGCAGGGTTCTCTGAAATTTGTGATTATACAGACACGTTCTCATGCATTTCAAAATTGCGTATTTTACATAGCTGTTCATTTTCACGTTTCCCAGAAAGGATCTTTCTTGTTTGCAATTGCCTACCACATTAAAAAAAAAAAAAAAAAGGAGCAGAGAACTTTTATTTTAAGAAGAATAATCAAACTTTTGGAGAAGGGCAAAAGGAAAAACCTTTTTTCAGCCTGTCCTGTTCAGCTATCAATTTAAAAATCCTAGGATTTTTCAGGTTTAATTCCTTACCAAAACCAAAATTTAATAATAGTTTTATTGGTTATGTTTGTCTGAAATGTTGTAAGGAACGGTTGCTTTATTTCTGCAACTTTCTTTTTACTTATGTGATGAATGTAATAAAGAATACATAGTTGCCCAAAAGGACATATGGAATGTAAAGAGGAGACCTTTAAAACCTGATGATGAAAGGTCATCACAGCAGAATCTAAAATCCTAAAGAGCTTTGAACACCACACAGTCCCATATTTTAATCTATAAGACCATAAAACACATCCAAACCACTGATTGCTCAGAGAAAATAAGATATTAAGATACTGCCTTTGTAATTAGTCTACCCATCTCCTTTTACCCAGAATAAAATAAGGCTAAGTATAATAAGAAACTTTGACCTCATAGTGTCTGTCACTCTGATCAATAGATGGAAAGGAAGGAAATGCATGTACAAGATACTCTTATGCTAATATGGTAAAGTGCATATGGTTTATATCAAGCAGTCTTCAATCAAAAGAGCAAATTTATTTGTCAGGGGAAAAAAATGGATGAAACAATTTTTGATGCTATCTAATTGTTCATTCAAACTACAGAAGCTTAATATTTTCACAATATACTGAAAATAATACTAACTAAATATTATGTGTTAGAAAAGTTGTCACATAAGATCTTTTAAAAAGACGTCATAGGAAATATCCACAGCTATCCACATTTTTCCTAACAGAAGCATAGTGAAATTAAGCCCATCTCAAGCCATCTTAAGCATATAAAAGGAATTCCGTAACATAAAATTCAGAACGTGTAAAGGTTTTTTGGTTTCTTTCTCATTACTCCAAGAGTGAAGAGTGTTATTATTCTATCACATCTATCTTCCTTCTCATTACGGAGTGGGCTGGAATTAGTTACAGGTCATAGTTATTTGGACTTGTAGTACCATCTCCCAGATCTAAAAAATAAGAATACCCTGACCACAGAGCTACTGAGCCAACCTCTCTAAGGTTCACTTTCTCTTGAATAAATAAATAATGTTTAATTAATTATAGAGTGGAGTGAATTATTTATAGAAATAATTTCTCTAACAAAGGAAGTGAGAAGCATCTTACATATCTTTCAGTGTAATGGAATGACTGGAGAAGTCACTACCTGCAGCATATCAGAGTCACTCTCAGTCAATAAGTTAATTCCATGTCGGATTTCTTGGACCTCTCAGAGGACAGTCCTTCCTGGACCAGTTTAGTTGTTTCCTCTTTTTCAAGCTGGGAGCATATAATTCCTCCTTTCTAGGCTATGCCGTGGTTTTCAAACAAGATAGATCACCTCAAAGGTTTGGCAGTCCTTTCCTGGGAGTAATGCCACTGACGATAACCATGTAAAACAGTATTTCTTTCAGGTGGGGAGAAAAACTTTCTTAGAGGAAACCAGCCTTTAAACAATGGATGAAACAGTATTCCTTTTTGGCTCATGCCATACCATCATGTGTATCAGCCACTTGCCAGCAACTGTTACGGTGCTTTCAAGTGCCTTATCCTCACCACAATTTTTTTGAGAGCATTTTTCAGCTGATCTGCCTCCTTCAGTTTCTAGAGCTTTACCTTTGATAACATAAGGCTTCTAGAAACTTGCAGATGGAATAAAAGAGCCTGTAGCTAATAAGCCAGTCCACTTTCTAAATATACTTCTTTTTAAATATACCATTCTTCTTTCAGATTCCATCACACTTTTCTCAATATAGTTTTGATAGATATTTTCAGACAGAAAAGTCTTGTAGCCCACAGAAAGATAATTTTACAGTAAAAAAACCCTTACTATTGTCTATTACTATGGCAATGTCATAACATGGTCTGTGCACAGAGTGAAACCAAAGGCCCATCTCAGCACACACTATCCTGTCCCTGCCAATGGCAACAAGTGGTCGGCTAAGAAAGAGCGTGAAAGCAAAACAAGTTTTTAAAGATGGATTTTCAAGTACTCTCTCAGCCCTCAAAAGTTTGCATTTTAGAGATTTCCTGAGCAAGAAATGGTGTCCATATTTTTACTAATCCTCCAAGGATTTCTAGTTTATCAATTTTTCCAGTGACCCCTTGCATTCCACTAAAATTCCAGCACCCGCAACATGTAGTATATTCTCAGAGGGAATTACCTTTACACTCTCATAGACACCTATACTGAAAGTAGTAGTTTAATTTCTTTTTATGGTTTATACAGAGTGACTGTAAAGAACCGACTTAAAGGAAGTCTAGACAACTCAGAGTCAAGGTCTATGCTGTGAACATCTGAGATAGCTAAGATGAATGCCAAACTTTCTGCCAGTTACAGTTCTTCTGGGGCAGTGTCAGATACATTAAAATTAATCAATCTTCACAACTGCTCCCAGTTCACAATAAAATACAGACTAAACTTCTAGAAAAGTCAATATGGAATTTCAAAGGGAATCATATCTTTATAAATTCCATTGATTCAAAAACATTAAAGTCCTTTTCTCTGAAATTATTGTCAGTACATTAAAGGATGGTATCAATGTTCACAAAATAAAATCTTCCAACAAGAAAACCCTGGCTGAATGGTCACAGCATATGCCTCAATTGTTCAGTAATTTCTCATATGTTTTTATTCCTTTATATAAAAACAACAGCCTATTTTATTCTGTATTCAGTTCAAATGATCACAATCATACAATACTTAACATTAGTTTACACATCAGGAACTCTAATAGCATGTTCCCAGTGTTTTGCTAGATTTCCAATATAAATATAGTGTTGAAAATATTACCTGGGTATCCATAAGTTTGATTTTATAAGTGTACTTCTTCTACAACTAAGAATTTTTTTTTCTTCTGCAATATTTATCTATGTTAAAGTGTTTAAATTTCAAATTCATTGTCTGACAACCAATACGAAACCCATTCTTCACTCCAGCAAAGAAGATACAGTTTTTGAACACTACAGAATAAATCTACTTTCTCCATTGTTAGAGGAAAAGAGAGAGATTCAGCAAGGTCTGAAAAAGAAGTTGGTTTCTAAGAGGTGGACAGTGCTTATTTTTTCCAAGTTTTCAATTATAATTCAGGTAGAGCAGGATATTTTTACTTACCTATCTTTTGTTGGAAAATGCTCAAGCAAATAAAAAATCCGAGTACTATTGTCCTCTTTTCTCGGAAAAAAAATTCTTGAGAAGGACTTCTGCCTAGTGAGGGTACATGACATCCTGGTTATAACTGTCAGGGTAGTGTAGGCACCACCAGCCCTGACTGTCCGTGCCCAGCCCCCCAGGGCTCCCCCCACCCTGTCCATGGCCCTGTACCCCACATCAGCCCCCCAGGGCTGTCAGCCTCTACTCTAGCAATGCTGCAGAACCAGCCTCCAGCTGCCCACAGCCCTTCAGGTTGGTTATTTCCTCCCTTTTTTCCCTTTATCACGCAGAAGCAGGTTCATGCAACTACACTGTGAACCAGACAAAATACTATAAAGGAAGTGTGGCAGAGGCACAGAGAGAGAGAGAGAGACAGCAAAAGAAAGATAAAGACCTAGAGAGAAAGCAAGATAGAGAACAAGAGGGAGAGAGAAAATAGGCAAAAGAGAGAAGTAAGCCAGAAAAAAAGGTGAGAAAGAAAAAGAGAATGGGATGTGGAGATAAAGAGTCGCTGAAACAGAGAAAGACAGAAAAGGAGTGATAAAGGCGTAAAAAGGTAAAAAAAGAGCAAAAATAAGACAAATAGGTAATCAGGAGGCTGTAGCAATAGTACCAAAAATTCAAAAAGAATACTGCAAAATATGAAAAAGTAGAAACTTATTGGAATAAGTCCAGAGTAGAGCCACTAATTTGATCAAAGAGCTGGAGCACATCTTCTGTGAAGACAGGTTGAGACAGCTGGGGCTGTTCAGCTCAGAGAAGAGAAGACTCCAGAATTTATAGCACCTTCCAGTGCTTACAAGAAGGAGAGCTCACATGAGGGGCAGAGAGGCACCAGGGCATGTAGTGATAGAACAAGGGGCAATTCCTCTAAGCTGAAAGCAGATATTTTAGGTAAGATATTCAGAAGAAATTCTTTATGAGGAGGGTGGTGAGGCACTAGAACAGGTTGCCCATAGAGGTTGTGGACTTGTCATTCCTGGAGGTGTTCAAGACCAGTCTGGATGGGGATTTGAGTAACCCGGTCTAGTGAAAGGTGTCCCTGTCCACGGCAGGGAAGCTTGACGTAGGTGACTTTTAAGGTGCCTTCCAACCCAAACCGTTCTATGATTCTGTGAGTCTATGAAGAAAATATAATGAAGACAATGATAGTTGAAAATATTTCTGAAAAATATGTAGGCCATATTTTCAATTTCTTTATCACTAGTCATCAAAACGTGTATTCCTCAAGTCCTTCAGAGAGACTTGCCTGCAAGGATGAAGTCCTGGCTAACACTGAGCAAAACACCACCCATTGCTCGGCTCCAAATCCGGTCACTCATCTTCTTTTTACCATGAGGACAAGAGGGTTAGAGCCAGTGTCCATATTTTTTCCCTCAGACTACTGAGTACAACATGAGGGTTTTAATTTTTCAGCAAAAGATGTCTCTGAGAAGCTTGCAAATATGATAAATTTTATGCATTATAGTGTTGCTGTGGACATCCGTCAATTTTACAAGCTGACCTTCCAGGTTTCTGTTCCTTTTAATATGTTATTATAAGTACGCTAACAAGAAAAACAGTAAATAATAAGAATTAATAAAAGTTAGACCTGTTCAAGTTACTAGTAGTAAACTTGAGAGGCCATAGAAGAAAAATAATTGTCAGAGTTTAAAAACTAAGACACAGCACACTTAACTCACAGACAAAAAAATATTTCCAATAGAAGGAACAGGACAAAGGGTTGCCCACAGGAACTTTATAAATGGAAGTTCTTGTAATGAAGTCCTACTTTTCCCCTGAAATCTCATCCCATCTTTTGGAATGAGTGCTCTCATGTTAGAAAAACTTTAACTCTGTTTTTTCTCATCTGAACTTTTTTCTATGAAAACTTTTACAAATAAGACCATATGCAGTAAACAGAAGCAAGCAAGCCCCACAGACTTCTCTTACTTGGACATTCTTCTGTCCATCAGAATTAGTACATCTCCATCTGAGAGGACTATCCTGCAGAGCCTGTAGATTAGGCTATATGCAAAGACTATAAAATTTTCTGTATGTCCAAAATACTAAAATCAGACAGATAGTTAACATTTTAACCATTGCCTAAAAAGACTCTCAGTCTTCTTTTTTTTTTCTGGCTATATTCTGTGAGACTCTAAGTAAGCAATTTCTCATATTTTCTCCTTCTTAGCTGAACTTCGTGTCAGAACGTAAGGTCTTGACCACACGCAGTTCAAATACTAAATTAACTAAATGGATTAGAAAGCAGCCCAATGAAAACCGTGATCCATGTTCACTCGTGCTTCAGGTTGCAGAGAAGAATCCACCAATTAGCTAAATTAATTTTGATGGATTCCCTGCCAGGATTTCACCCATTCTGAAAACAACCTTGAAAATGTGAATTAGCATAATTTGATCAAATCTTGTTTTACGTTGTCTGCAGGCTAACTAAAATAATAGTCAAATACTGTGTCCATTGAAGTAGGTTTCCAAAGCTTCACCTGAAAGCTCTGGCAAGGGCATCTCAATGCCTCATTCACATATTCTAGAATTTTTTTATAAAGATTTAACTCAAGTAGGAGAAATGACTGAATTCAGGTCAGATTTAGCTCTCATCCTAGCCAAGGGAAAAAAACGAACTATTTAACTCCTGATCATTTTGACCACAAAATTAATCTTAATTTCATACCCCACAATTCTAAACCACTCCTTCGCTTTTTTTGGAAGGCAAGATACCCAAAAGAAAACAACAAGAAAATAAGTCCCCAACTGATAATCTCTGAAACTTAATGGAATTATGGTGCAACTTGCTACACTGAACACACAGTATGTTCAGTACGTCTCTGGCTGCTTATTTATCATCAGATAACCATTCCTCAGGTATATTTTTCTAAGAGCAGAGGAAATTACAAGTTGCTTTTGGGTTTTTTTTTTCCGTACAGAGAAGCGTGCCATGAATTCTATCTGTTTGTCCCACACCAGACGTATATTCGTGGACCACTTGTTCTCCAAACTGTTTGACTCTAAGTGTGCCCTCACCCATTCCTCCGTTTAGTGACCAAAGAAGAAGACAGCTGTCACCTGTCTTGTGGTCTGTGGCTTTCTCAGCTCACTCCTTATTACTTCCTTGCTAGCTCCACATGGGAAGGTGCAGCTGAGAATGGGGAACAGGGTTAGAAGCACAGCAAAGGCTTTACGGTTTTTATTCTCCATGGAAGCTACACAGGCACAATCAACACAACTTCCAGTTACTTTATAACTCCTCAGCCTCAGACACTCAGGCCTGGGTTTGGGTATTGCTGCTTCTGGACTTCTAGAGATGGTTGTAGATACTGATCTATCACAGCCAGGATAGGTATCTTCAAATAAATACATATTTAAAAGGGAAATCAGAGTTCTGAGAAATACAGGCCGTGTTTTTCCCCATTTTACTCATATAGCTATACGGATGTTCATGTGGTTAGATATGGCTGCTGTGGAAGCTTTCAAGGGAGAACACATTATTTGTGAAAGCCATACCCTGGACAAATGCAGGTTGTATTATTCAAAGCCACAGAAGGTCAGTTTTAGCTTACATGCTTGATTTTTTTTTACTTAGTCACACTTTTACTTCCATATAGTTGTTATATTTCCCTCATTTTAAATGTTCTTTGTCCCTTTGGTAGGGTGCACGGCGCTTATTAGACGAATGTTGTTTCTGGGAAGATCATAATGTTATTTTCTCAAAATTATATGGTACAGCTGACCAAGTTTTCTGAGGACAAATAGTAATAATTTAAAGTTTGGTGCTTAGTAAATCAAAAAAGAATAGGTATCTCAGGGATATTAATGCAAAACAGCACTCATTTCATACTGTATTTCTATCAGACTCTAAAGAGATACACACAGTTTCTTCTTAACTGTTCTTCAATGTCTTACAATTTGTCTTGCTGAAGCAGATTTGAAAGAGATTTGTCCAGACTATGAGGGTCCATCAGTAACTAATTGTGTCTTGTGTGAGTTTAGAGCATATAACTCACCTGCAGCCTTGAGAAGTACTACTTTTGAAAGCTGTATCTGGACTCTCAAGACACATTTTTTCAAAAGAGTAAATTCAGTTCAAATGCTAGTTGCCTAAGAAACACACGGAATTGTTTTATTAATTGTATTTGTATTAACTTTAATACATTTGTTCATGAGGAAAATCATCAGCTTCTGAATCTCTTCTTTGATAATTGTTTCTGTCAGTAATATCTTTACTCACTGATATTGACATCATATCTCCCAAATTCTAACACATCTGTCCCAGTAGTCCAGCCACCACTGTGCTAGACTGTGCTTCTTTAACCCGACAAACTAGTCAGTTTAGCCATTTCTTGACTGGTCACCTTGAAGATTCAAAAGTATTTTGGTGAGGTTAAAGCGTTCCCCAAAGGAATTATGTATTAGGCATAGCTCTTTAATGAGTGCCATGTGCAGATTATCTGTCCCTGGGCTGTTCCATCTGGAAATTAGGGTTAGAGGAACCAGTTCACTGATGCTCTGTTCCTTCTTGCTTGTTTGGAGCCTGTTGAAACTCCCAGCACAATATTTCTAAAAGTCATTAAGCTTCCCTGAAGTTTTAGAAAGACATCATGAAGTCCGTATGAGACGGAGAAGAACCTTAGATCTAATTAATTTCATTGAATAAATCTTCATCTGTGAATTTTGCATATGCCATTCATAACTACATGATATTTGTGCTACTTCAACTAACTGACTATCTAAGAAGATGGAGGTGATACAGTATCATGGGTTGACAGGTTTAGAGGTGAAATTCACCCTTCCAGATCCTTTGGATGTGACAGAGTGTCATGGGCCAATCATGTTGAAATACACCCTCTGTGAGATAACAATATTTAGGGAGTTTGGACACCTGAAACTTCTTCTTTTGGCTTCCGGCTCTGAGCAGGTAATGGGGAAGAAGGGAGCCTGTGCCAAGCCAGGCCCAGCTGGGCCTGGCCCAGCCGGGCTCCTCTCCCGGTGCACGCCTGGCCGGCCCCCTCGCTCCCCGTGGGCTGGGCCTGGCCCCCTCTGACCATCCGCCGGGCCGAGCCCCCGCTCCGGCCTCAGGCCAGTGGGCTCGGCCCAGCCCCCACTCCGGCCGACTCCAGCAGCCCCCCTCGCCCTGCCTGGCCGAGTGGGGGAGGACCCCGC